>JAGGCT020004097.1:96554-176554 GCA_017654935.2 Phymorhynchus buccinoides | reverse complement strand
CTAGGTAAGTTTAACGGAAATTTTTTTCTGAAAAATGGCTGGCGGCGAAAGGATTAAGCATAACATTTTGTTAATAAAAACAGGTGCATGAACCGTGTGTATGTACCCCCAAAGGGCTTTTTGGAGATTAAAACCTTGTGTGTGTGTGTGCAGCCGTTTTTCATCGACCACATCATGCGGGCCACGACGTTCATTGACCCCCGCCTTCCTGTGGAGGTGCCCCTCATCAACCCAGACTTCCTCCACACTCCCGTGGCCAGGGGGCCAAACCGCATAGCTCGCAGTGCAGAACCCGCTGTGTCTGACGCTGTGAGAGGTTTTTTTATTTAAAGACCCACCACGTCACGTGTTTTCCCTCTTCGCAGTGCACTAATTCCCCTCATTCTGGCTCCTTTCAGTTTTCCACAGAGAGCTATTTGTTTCAAGTTATTTCTTTTAACAGAGGCAAATATTCTTATCATTGATTGTGGTTAGGGATAGGAAAAGACCTTACAAGTGGTATGCCACCATAAAACAATGTAAGCCTAATGGAAAACACTTTAAATTGGTTTATACTGGTGACGAGTGTTAGCAAAAGGCATGAACTGAAAGGAGCTGAGAAAAACTGTGTCTTATAGCAGAAATCTTCCAAGTATAAGAGGGAATGTGACACATGATGTGGGGGGTCTTTAAGACCTGGTTGCTCCCTCACACAAGCCACGTGTATTCTGGATAGCTTGAATTTGTACTCTTGGTGTGAAATGTGAAGTCCAATTCATTAAAATCATCAAGCACATGTCACTGAAAGCGTTCAGCCGGCAAGAACTGAATGCACGATTGTCAATTTTGAAGAGTAGTGGAGGTCCAAATTGTGTAAATACTCCTTGTTTATGCATAGAGTAACCAGGTCTGTTTTTGTCTCACAATCTTTGGTTTTGAGCTCTTCAAATTCAACAGTGCTTTTTTTTTATAAATAAATACATTACTAGCCCTCTGCGTTTTCTTTCAGTCTTTTGATCATAGGTTAAGTTAGGTTAGGTTAGGATGTAGGGACTAAACGTAGCCGTTAGGCTTTCAAATGTCCCATCCTTGATTGTGTCATTTTTTATGTACAAAGTTTATCGTGCACTCAGGTTTTTGATAATTATCGTATTCGTGCATCAAATTTTAAAAATATTCCCAGTTATCTAATACATTTTTGAGAATGTTGATGTTTGGTGCTTGTTTAATGTTAGTTGGTAACTTGTTCCACAAGGGCGCAGTTCTGTTAGCAAAACAATATTTTCTAAGATTAGTCTTGCTATATTCAATAAATATTTTTTCAACACTGTTTCTTGTTTTCACAACATTTGATAATTTAAAGAAATCTTGTATGTTTAGGTCGTCAATATTGTTAAATATCTTGAAACTTTGTATTAAATCACCCCTGATTCTTCTAGCTTTTAAAGAAGGTAAGTTAAGAATGGTTCTTGTATCATTAGAAAGAGAATTGTGTGAAGTTTTCAACTGTATAGTTTTCTCAGAATGGTCAGTTTGACACTTAACTCACTCGGCACTGGCCAGTTGCTTCCCCTTACAACCATTTAGGAAGGGCCATTCGACTAGGTTCGAAAACCCATCACCACAAAAAAGTTATAAAACGTTATGGATTGATATTTTCAAATAAGATTACTAACACCATGCACTAAACGTTCGTAAAATATCAGATTCCATACCTTCGTCGTTTGTCTCCTATTGACGAAAACAGCTGACACATAGAAAGAAGGAAAATTTCACATTCCAATCTTTGACCCCCCTCTACAAGTAACAACCAAACCTGAATGTAAAGTCTGCAATGATTGGCTGATTTCAAAGTAAACTGAAAATAGGTTATGACTTCGCACTGGAAAGCTGGTTACACGCCAGAAATCAAAACCTCTTGAAAACTCTTATGATCCGGACCATTCGTCCTAAACGGTTGTGCGAGCCATGAGCCGGATCCGGCTCATTCGTCCTGAGTGTGTTGACGTCCCTTTCGTGGTGCTGGGTGACATACAGTACCTTCTGACATACAGCCCCCTCAACGTACTCATAATCTAACATAAGCTATGCTTTCGTGGAAAAAGTTATTCTCTTTTCAAACCGTAACATGTGGTGAATGGAAGCTGTGATCACTGAATGTTGAAACTCGAACCGTTTGTCTTTAAGTTCAGAAATGTGATTTTGTAGTGTGCGTATATGCATAATAATAGTAATAGTACATTTATATAGCGCTTTACCTCAAATGAGCCCAAAGCGCTTTACAATCGAATATTCATCAACAAGTAGACAACAAAAATAGTGTTTAGGAATGACACAAACCAGCAACAACGCATAATAATGCAAAGCAACTCTCTCTCGCTCTCTCTCTTTCTCTCTCTCTCTCTCTCTCTCTCTCTCTCTCTCTCTCTCTCTCTCTCTCTCTCTCTCTCTCTCTCTCTCTCTCTCTCTCTCTCTCTCTCTCTCTCTCTCTCACACACACACACACACACACACGCACACACATTTATCGACACCGACTCATTATTCATCTTTCATTCAGTAAGCCATAGTAACTGAGTTGCACGGACTGACCACATATGCCAACAGTGAGCCCTTACTTGTGATTGTTTGATATTTGTACTCTGCGTGTACGCACGTGCGTGCATGCTAATTTGATGGAAATGTTGGATTGACTGATGTTTTTTTCTCTTTCAGCCTGTGCCTCCTCCCAGACAGCCCGTGGAGAACAGCGCTGCGATTCCTACTGGTAAGTGGGTCAGTTTCTGCACCTGACGGCGCTATATTATATGCTTTTACCACGTAATGCATCACTGTCTATTGGGGTCTGCAACGAACACCTGTTGCAAGAGTGAATGCCCTTGGTGGGTGGGGGAAGATGGTTCAGTACTGACCAAACAGGGGGATAACTCTCGCCAATAACCCTATTTGATGCCACTAAATGGCTGCCTTTCGCAAGAGTGAATGCCCTTGTCAGTACTGTCCAGCAAGGGCATCGATCACTCTCACTGTCAAGGGCATTAATAACCCTAGTTGCAGAGGCCTATAAGAAGCTACGCCTAACTAGATGTTAAACCAACCAGAAAGGGAGAGAGAGAGAGCGTGTTGCATCAATTCTTTGAAGTTGATTAGAAAAGCAAACCAAAGACTTGAAATAGCAGTCCTGTTTTGTAGTATATGATAATACTCTAGACTGAATTTTATGTATGTTCACTATAATTATTTTAGTTGAAATGTATTGTTTTGAGAGAGTTTTGTTCCCTGAAGATGTTCTGTCATCCAACCCCTTTGTGACTTAACTATGGTCTCTAAACAACAGTGATAACAGTACTCAAATTGTTTTTGCTTGTTGACATGACATTTGTTTTATCAATCCTCTGTCTTTCTCTTTCTCACCCTTCATCCATCTGTCTGTCTGTCTCCCACAAGTCTCTCTCTCTCTCTCTCTCTCTCTCTCTCTCTCTCTCTCTCTCTCTCTCTCTCTCTCTCTCTCTCTCTCTCTCTCTCTCTCTCTCTCTCTCTCTCTCTCTCTCTCCTACTGCTACTACTACTCAACATTTCTCATTCACTACCTTGTTTGCTTTGAAAAAGTGGTGCTGTTCCTTCGGCAACCCAACATTGACGACCTCTGAGGGAGAAGGTGTCACAGTACTCATTGTTACTCATCTCGCTCTCCCTGCGCGTGCACAGCGTACAACAATAAAGTGCTGTACCTTCGGCTCCAACATTGACGATCTACTGAGGGAGAAGGTGTCCCTACTCATTGAGTATCTCGCACTCCCTCGTACAACAATAAAGTGCTCAGTCCAACATTGACGATCTACTGAGGGAGAAGGTGTCCCAGTACTCATTGAGTATCTCGCACTCCCATGTAATATGTGTGTGTGTGTGCGCGCACACAGCGTACAACAATAAAGTGCTGTACCTTTGGCAGCCCACCATCGACGATCTGCTGAGGGACAAGGTGTCCCAGTACTCATTGTTACTCATTGAGTATCTCTCACTCCTATGTAATATGTGTGTGTGTGTGTACGTGCAGCGTACAACGAAAAAGTGGTACACCTTCGTTCCAACATTACCTGCTGTCCCAGTACTCATTGTTACTCATTGAGTATCTCGAATGTAATATGTGTGTGCGTGCAGCGTACAACAATAAAGTGCTGTTCCTTCGGCAACCCAACATTGACGACCTGCTGAGGGAGAAGGTGTCACAGTACTCATTGTTACTCATTGAGTATCTCGCTCTCCCATGTAATATTTGTGTGTGTGCGCGCGCACAGCGTACAACAATAAAGTGCTGTACCTTCGGCAGTCCAACATTGACGATCTACTGAGGGAGAAGGTGTCCCAGTACTCATTGAGTATCTCGCACTCCCATGTAATATTTGTGTGTGTGCGCGCGCACAGCGTACAACAATAAAGTGCTGTACCTTTGGCAGCCCAACATTGACGACCTGCTGAGGGACAAGGTGTCCCAGTACTCATTGTTACTCATTGAGTATCTCTCACTCCTATGTAATATGTGTGTGTGTGTACGTGCAGCGTACAACGAAAAAGTGGTACTGTACCTTCGTCAGTCCAACATTGACGACCTGCTGAGGGAGAAGGTGTCCCAGTACTCATTGTTACTCATTGAGTATCTCGCACTCCCATGTAATATGTGTGTGCGTGCAGCGTACAACAATAAAGTGCTGTACCTTTGGCAGCCCAACATTGACGATCTACTGAGGGAGAAGGTGTCCCAGTACTCATTGTTACTCATTGAGTATCTCGCTCTCCCATGTAATATGTGTGTGCGTGCAGCGTACAACAATAAAGTGCTGTACCTTTGGCAGCCCAACATTGACGATCTACTGAGGGAGAAGGTGTCCCAATACTCATTTTGCTCACTAAGTATTGAGTATCTCGCACTCCCATGTAATATTTGTGTGTGTGCGTGCAGCGTACAACGAAAAAGTGGTGCTGTACCTTCGTCAGTCCAACATTGACGACCTGCTGAGGGAGAAGGTGTCCCAGTACTCGTCCAACGCGGCCCTGAGAGAAAAACGCAAATGACATGGACCCTGCTCAGGAGTTAGTTAGTAGTAGTAGTAGTAGTGTTCACAAGATCAGCACCCATGGCACACAGTTCCTGGACCGCCTCTCAAATGACATGGACCTTATTTTGCTGCTCAGGTATTGTTATTGTTGGTAGTAGTAGTAGTAGTAGTAGTAGTGAATTAGAAAGTGCACAAGATCGGCACACATTTCCTGGACCGCCTCTGATATGACATGGACCTTATTTTACTGCTCAGGTATTATTGTTATTGTTGGTAGTAGTAGTAGTAGTGAATTAGAAAGTGCACAAGATCGGCACACATTTCCTGGACCGCCTCTGATATGACATGGACCTTATTTTACTGTAGTAGTAGTAGTAGTAGTGAATTAGAAAGTGCACAAGATCGGCACACATTTCCTGGACCGCCTCTGATATGACATGGACCTTATTTTACTGCTCAGGTATTGTTGGTAGTAGTAGTAGTAGTGAATTAGAAAGTGCACAAGATCGGCACACATTTCCTGGACCGCCTCTGATATGACATGGACCTTATTTTACTACTCAGGTATTATTGTTATTGTTGGTAGTAGTACTAGTAGTAGTAGTGAATGAGAAAGTGCACAAGATCAGCTTCCATGGCACACAGTTCCTGGACCAACTTTTCAATATGGACCTTATTCTGCTCCTCAAGTTGTAGTAGGAGTTTTCTTCTTCTTCTTTGCCATCATCATTGTCATCATTTTGACTTTCTTTTCCTCTTCTTTTCCTTCTCTTCCTCCCATTTTTCCAACTTTTCCACTCTCTTCTCTTCCTGCTTTTCCTCACATTCCTTTTCCTTCTTATTCTCTGTCTTTTTTTTCTTCTCCTCCAAAAGTCGTCCTCTTTTTCCTCCTCATCTCTCCTTCCTTCTTTTTCTTCTTGGTTAGTCTTTAAACAAAAGAAGATCAAATAAATTAATTTATGAATGAATGAATGAATAAATAGATACGTTTTCTTGACTCGTTCTTCCATGCAGCTGACAAATTGTTGAGTAGAGCAATGTAGCTTAGTGTGTTTCTGTAAAAAAGCTGTCAGGGCGCAAAAGGTTCGCAGGCGTGTGATTAACTGTGTGTTGCTTTTTTTCCAGTCAATTTGAAAATGAGATCATGTCGTACATACCTGCTGGGGCCAGCCTGCCCAGACCCCCAGTCGCCCAAGAACTTAGCAGTCAGGAATCACCACAAGGATCACCTGGTAAGGATGTGTCTGTGTCTCATGAGGATTGGTTATTCAGCAGTCTGAGTTAAACACTGAATTTAGGCTTAACCCCTTGTACAAATCATGACATGAAAAAGACAACTGATAGAGCCAATCTGGCAAAATGGTCTGGGGATATAACTCTCTTGACTGTGTTAGAGCAAAAGCCAGCATATCAGTTATTCCTTTTCATCTTATTACATCATCAGTGATGTCATCAAGTCAGTACGTGATACGTTATACGGCAGTTAAGGGGTTAATGCACATTTAGCAAGAATAAGAGAGATGATTCATTCTTTGAAAGCAGCTTGATAGGTAAATCAGAAAGCCTTTTCAATCATTAGAGTAAATAATGTTCTCTTAGAAAGAGAAGGGGAGAAAGAAAAAAAAAGAATGTGAGTACATAGCCTCACTTCATTTACTTATGTGAGCCAAAAAGTGTATTGTAATGCATAAGGTGATATAATATAACGTGTGAACGCAAGTTGTATGTATGTGTAAGCATATGTGTATATATATATCTATATGTTAAGATGGATGGGTAGATAAATGGTTTTATGCATGCACACGATGTGTGTGTGTGTGGTTGTGTGTGTGTGTGACCAAGAATTGTATGTGCGCACAGAGTTTAAAATAGTCGCATATTTTATTTCTTGGCTTATCTACATACTATGTCTCTGTCTTTATTGTGTTGTTTTGTTGATCGCTTTATCGCCGCAAAAAGAATTTCCTGTAAAATGGACAATAAAAAGATTGATTGATAAAGAAAATTCAGTGTAAAAAAACCAGTCTCCTCGGTTGGTTGCCTCCTGATGGCCTAACATAGATTCGCTCCCCTTGGACTGCTGGTCTCGGTTTCTGCGACTTAAGCAAACCGGGGTGTAGCTGCGTATTGGGATTCGGAACGAGCGGCGTGGGAGCAACGCCACTGTACGGCCCACCGTGCCGAAACAGAAGTAACTTAAGCCATTCTGCCTGCGTAGACAAATTGTCTGCGTGAACAAGTCCCAAATCCCTGTGCCCAGCAAAGTGTCAGGCGCATGGTTCTGTCCCAGGCTTGAAAGGCACTTATCAGCATATACAGGGCGCAAAGGGTTAAGCATGGTTATGTTTGTTGATTGGCGTTGACACATATTTTGTTTCTGACGATAGCATACGCGTGTGGTAATGTTGCTGGTATGTGATTGAAACATTTGGAGGTTTGGTTACTGAAAGTTGGGTGCTCAGTTGAGTTAGTGTTTGTTACATTTTGCTAACGAGATAGATGCAACAAAAATTTGACTGTGTACTCAATAGGGCATTTGCCGCGTGACTGCGACCTTCAACTTCATTGAGTTGAATTTAGAGAGTTGAATTAGAAAGGTCAGCGTGACTCGGGCAGAACGAGCGCGGGCAAATTAGTAGTCTTGTATAGAGAACAAACACTCGTGGCAGATGGTCTATTGAATTGACAGTTATTGTATTGTTGGTAACCCGAGGTAGATGGAACAGAAAGTTGATCATATACTCTGTTCATTTAACCCTTTCGCCGCCAAAGTCGCATTTTAGCACCACAATGATTTAACACCTATGTCACTAAAAGGCATCAAATTGAGGTCTATTATCCAAAGACCTCATTGTCTTAGTAGTTTTGGGAAGTAAGGATAGACCTTATTTTATATATTTCACAGAAGAACCCCCAATACTGCAGATGGATTTTGTTCTCTACACAAGTAAATTCAATGGACATTTTGGGCTGAAATATGGATGGCGGTGAAAGGGTTAATGGTTATTGCATCCTGGTAGCCATAGATGAATGTAAGAAAAAGTGAATTGTGTACTCAGTTGAGCTGGTGGTTATTGCATGTTGGTAACCTGACATAAAGGGGTTAGTTGAGTATTACATTTCTCTCTAATGTGAGATACAGTTGTTGTTTTACTATAAGGCACACCTTACCTATAATGTGCACCCCCCCAAATTTTACACAATATTCAGATTTTGTTATTATGCTTTATTACTATATAATTAGTCATCATTATTATAAGGCGCATGGGTCTTAGTCTGGGGGGGGGAAAGTATCGTTGTATAGTCCGTAAAACGTGGTAGATGTAACAAAAAGGTGACTGTGCAACCCGTTTGACTTTCAGGCTGACGGTGAGGAGAGACCATGTGCTGGAGGATGCCTTCAACAAGATCATGTCCACCCCCAAGAAAGAGCTGCAGAAGAACAAGCTGTACATCACCTTTGCCGGAGAAGAAGGGTCAGTGCTCCTGTCTCTACACACCCGCTACTGTGTGCATGTGTGTGTGCATGGATGCTCCTTCTTTCAGGATGTCCTGAATTGCAGGAGTTTTAAATTGCCTAGAGCCGGCGTCGCCGGATTATGAGAATTTAAGAAGCAACGATTTTCTTACACAGACACAGACACTTGTACAATAAAAAGGGCCTATATAAGCATTTGCTATATTCAAAGGAATGTAGTACTTGTAGTAGTCTAGGAGATGGGTGAAAAAAAAGCAGTGTGTGTGTGTTCGCTGCTCCTGCACTCCGCCGGGGCTGCCACCTTGCAGGATTTTTTTATTTTCCCAGGAGCACCCATGTGTGTGTGTTCTTGACAACTCTTATGTAAATTACATGTGCTCTTACAGTGTATTTTATGTCTCAGCTTATAAAAAATGCATTGTTTGTTTTACTTTTATGCGTATGCTGGAAAAAGGATTTTCTTCTTTTCTTGAAGACAATAAATGTTTGTGAACTTGTGAGTACTGTTAATAATGAGTTTATTGGTTGGATAATTGTTTTGTGATTTATTTCATGTTTTGAACTTTATCGAAGGTGTTCATTCGGATAATTTGTATGCACAGGATAAGTTAGTCTGATCACATTGTGGATATCAAGATTTAGCAGTCGATTTCTCAAGTAGAATTTACGGGATAGTCTTGGTTGATCAGATTGTGTGATATCTCTACCATAGAATGTGTGTTTGAGTTGGCAGATCTTTAAAAATCTGCAAAAAAGAAAAATAAAGCTTTTCCA
The DNA here is from genome assembly GCA_017654935.2 of Phymorhynchus buccinoides. Lineage (NCBI taxonomy): Eukaryota > Metazoa > Mollusca > Gastropoda > Neogastropoda > Raphitomidae > Phymorhynchus > Phymorhynchus buccinoides. The sequence continues at coordinate 167,266 of JAGGCT020004097.1, read as the reverse complement.
AAACAAGATCTTTTCGTATTTTCACTCATTTTGATGTACTAGTACTCAATTTCTCAAGTTAATTTTAAGAGATTGGCATAATTGTTTGAATCGTACGATATGTGTTCTATAGAAAACCCGTATGTTTGAGATTGCGTAGTTCATTGCAGACTTTTTAAAGTACACAATCATTGTTGTAATGCATTGATGTAAATCATAGATCAGATTGCATATTTCATCGCAATCTTTCTACCAATACACAGCACTGTGTTGTAATAGGAATTGTTCGGAAATAATTAAGGGGAGTAATTTCATGGTGTGTAGGAGTTATCTTGCCTAATTCAATCGGTCAAACAGGGGAAGTTACTCTACCATCAGGTAAATCCCCAGCCCTCGCTTTGTGTGTTTGAGGAGACACACAGCATGTAGAACGCAGTGTGTCATTCTTAATTTGATGTAATTTCTATTTTTACGTCACAGTTTGCAAGTTCTATCACTTTGTAGCATCTGGCCACCCCTTATTTTTCTAAAAAATGTTTGCAAGTCGCTGACTCGCATCCTGCGGTTTCAAGCTTCGACGCCATTGTTGCATCATTGCTATGGTATTTGACCGAGTAATGGAGGTAAACAACTCTAATTTTCACGAAGTGCTCTCCCCTATTTTTTTCTGAAAAACGTCTATTGACAGATGTAGACCATAGAACATCTTCATGCATATAAACGTTGCTGTAATTTTGCACGTTTGGGAGGGAGGGAGGGAGTGGGTGCAGTGGGGATTTTGTGGTGTGGTCAGTGGGTGGGTGGGGAGTGATGAGAAAAATAGAATAAACTTTATACGTCTTTGTAAAAGTGCCGTGAGTAGGAATATCTAGAACTAGAAGAGGTGCTGTATATAGCAGACCTGTTTACTCTTTTCGAGTAGTATTCTACTCAATTTGGACCTCTACTACTCTTCAGGACTGAAAATAATGCTCTTTAATTCTTGATTACTACTCATTTTCAGTGAACATTATTTGATGGTTTAATGAATACAACTACACAGTTCGCACCAAAGCTACTCATTTCAGCTATCCAGACTACTCAAGAGTTGTGGAGGGGGTAAACAGGTCTGATATAACTAGCCTTTTTATGCCTTGGCATGAGGCTGTGTCAGACCAGTTGACATAAGCTAGACCGCCAAGGCTACATCAAAATGTTGCTATGCTCTGCATGATTGTGTGGGGATTGTCTTAAGCCATGACAAGCTCCTAGCATAACATCATCAGTCTAAAATCCTCCAAAGTCGGAGTGTGGCTGCGCACGTGGCGGGGTAATCAAAAACGGTCACACGCGTAATGTTCTCATCCCTAGCTGGTGCATTTGTACCATAGTGTTCAAGTGCTTCGGCTGTTGGGATGATCCCTGGAGTCTTTAAGCCAGGGTAAGACAAAGCAAACAAATTAGCCTTTTTTCCCCCGCTGTGACAGGTTGGATTACGGCGGTCCGTCCCGGGAGTTTTTCTTCCTGCTGTCGCGGGAGCTGTTCAACCCATACTACGGGCTGTTTGAGTACTCGGCCAACGACAGCTACACCGTGCAGATCAGCCCCCTGTCCACCTTTGTGGAGAACGCCCACGAATGGTCAGTATGCAGAACACTTTCAGCGGGTGGCGCTGCACTAGCGGTGACATGCTCTCAAGATGGGAGCAGCCCGAATGTCCACTGAGAATTTTTCTGTGATGAGGAGATAATGCCATAGTGTAGCACTGACAGAGTTTGATCTCTGCTGCCAGAAAATGATGCCATAGCATATAACTTGTGACAAGAGTTTGAACAACATTTTCACTTCTCAGCTTTCATCAGAGAGTAGTGTTAGTGTGACAATTTGTGCCCGTTGGGTTGTTTCTTTGACGTTTTGTCTGTCCATAGTGTGAAAGTTTGTGCCTGTCGGTTTGTTTCTTTGCCGTTTTGTCTGTCCATAGTGTGAAAGTTTGTGACTGTCGGTTTGTTTCTTTACCGTTTTGTCTGTCCATAGTGTGAAAGTTTGTGACTGTCGGTTTGTTTCTTTACCGTTTTGTCTGTCCATAGTGTGAAAGTTTGTGTCTGTCGGTTTGTTTCTTTACCGTTTTGTCTGTCCATAGTGTGAAAGTTTGTGTCTGTCGGTTTGTTTCTTTACCATTTTGTCTGTCTGTACATAATATTGTAGACCACTGTACAGAATCTCTTTTAATTTGGTGGGTTACCTTAAGACAATGTGTTCAATCAAGGAACTGTTTCAGCAGATGACCTGTTGCTGTATCCACCAACACCCTTTGTAATGATGTATTATGATTGATCGATTTTGCTGTTTGCTTTTGTGCATTGTTACATGGCTTAACAAGAGAGTACTTTTTCTTCAGGTTTCGTTTTTCTGGTCGGGTTCTGGGCCTGGCTTTGGTTCATCAGTACCTGCTGGATGCTTTCTTCACGCGCCCCTTTTACAAGGCTCTGCTCAGAGTGTGAGTACTTTGTGTACCGTGTCCTGTCACACATGCTTCCATCTTTTGTTCTCAGTATTGAATATTTCGGGCTAGAACCTCCCTCAATATGGATTAAAGTGTTCCTTAACAGTAGTTGTCATAGGGCTTGCAGCCTCGCGGCTCTTTTACACCCTGTCTCGCCATGGCTTAACCCTTTCATCGCCACTGTCGCCTCATGGCACCACAATGATTGAACACCCATGTCACTGAAAGGCATCAAATGAGGGTCTGGTATCCAGTGACCTTATGTTCTTCATTTTGGGAGGTAAGAATAGGCCCTATTTTATGGATGTCACAAAGGAATCCCAAATATTGCAGATTAAATCTTTTCTCTACCCAGTTAAGTTTAATGGAAAGTTTTGGCTGAAAAATGGCTGGCGTTGAAAGGGTTAAGGCTGTGTCAGACCAACTGACATGGCTAGAACACCAAGACTACAGTCATCAAAATGTTGTTATGCTATGCATAGTTAAGCAGGGATTGTTTTTAGCAATGACATCATCAGTCTCCAAAATCCCTCGAAGACGGAGTGTGGCGGGGTAATCAAAAACGGTCACACACGTAATGTTCTCATCTGTAGCCGATGCGCTTGTACCACAGTGTTCAAGTGCTTCCGCTGTTGGGATGATCCCTGGAGTCTTTTAGCCAAGGTAAGCCAACAACAACACCCTGTCTCAAAGTGTGATTTTGAACATTGTGGTGCTTTGCTTCCTAATGCCTCATAATATTAAGACACAGAAGCCCAGTTTGGCCAGTATATATATAAACAATTTCGACAAGAAGCCCCCGATCTCTCTCCTGGCATATGCTTTATTCCATTCATAAAGCCAAAATCTGTTTGCATAACCATTTTGTGCGGGACTACCATATTTCTCAGATTATACGGCGCACCTTATTAAAAGGCGCATCTCCAAAAGTTTACACAAAATTCAGATTTTGTTCTTATATTTTCTTACTATATTATTAGTCACATTGTAAGGTCTGTTTCTGTGAAAAAAAGCATTGCCTTATAGTCCGAAAAATACGGTAGTCTATTTGGGCGTGATGGTCTCCCATTGCAATGGTGGTGTGTTGATGCGTGCGTGTTGACGGGCGCAGGCACCTGTCCCTGGATGACGTGGAGACCATCGACACGGGCTTCCACCAGAGTCTGCTGTGGATCAAGGAGAACGACATCTCCGAGGTGGACCTGGACCTCACCTTCTCCGTCAGCGAGGAGGTCTTTGGACAGGTGAACGCACTGCAGTCTCTTTCCTTGGCCCCTTTAAAATGTCTTCCCCTGCATAGTACCAGTGGCCTACCACTGCCGTCTCCTTTCCTCTTTAACTCTCCTCACGTTAACCCTTTGCCCTCCTCACATTAACCCTTCACCCTCCTCATGTTAACCCTTCACCCTCCTCACGTTAACCCTTCACCCTCCACATGTTAACCCTTCGCCCTCCTCACCTTAACCCTTCTACCCTTCATCTACTCTTCTGCTCAGCACGCTTCATCCCTACCACTACCATCTCCTTTCCTCTTAAACCTTCCTCACTTTAGCCCTTCACCCTCCTCACCTTAACCCTTCACCCTCTTCACGTTAACCCTTCACCCTCCTCACCTTAACCCTTCTACCCTTCATCTACTTCTCTGTTCACCATGCTTCATCCCTACCACTACCATCTCCTTTCCTCTTACACCCTCCTCGCGTTAACCCTCACCCTCCTCACGTTAACCCTTCACCCTCCTCGCGTTAACCCTTCACCCTCCTTGCGTTAACGCTTCACCCTCCTCATGTTAACCCTTTGCCCTCATGTTAACCCATCACCTTCACATTAACCCCTCACCCTCCTCACGTTAACCCTTCACCCTCCTCATGTTAACCCTTCACCCTCCTCACGTTAACCCTTCACCCTCCTCTCGTTAACCCTTTGCCCTCCTCATGTTAACCCATCACCTTCTTCACATTAACCCCTCACCCTCCTCACGTTAACCCTTCACCCTCCTCTCATTAACCCTTTGCCCTCCTCACGTTAACCCATCACCTTCTTCACATTAACCCCTCACCCTCCTCACGTTAACCCTTCACCCTCCTCATGTTAACCCTTCACCCTCCTCACGTTAACCCTTCACCCTCCTCTCGTTAACCCTTTGCCCTCCTCACGTTAACCCATCACCTTTTTCACATTAACCCCTCACCCTCCTCACGTTAACCCTTCACCCTCCTCTCGTTAACCCTTTGCCCTCCTCACGTTAACCCTTCACCTTCTTCACGTTAACCCCTCACCCTCACGTTAACCCTTCACCCTCCTCATGTTAACCCTTCACCCTCCTCGTGTTAACCCTTCACCCTCACGTTAACCCCTCACCCTCCTCACGTTAACCCTTCATCCTCACGTTAACCTTTCACCCTCATGTTAACCCTTCACCCTCAAGTTCACCCTTCATCCTCATGTTAACCCTTCACCCTCCTCACATTAACCCTTCACCCTCATGTTAACCTTTCACCCTCATGTTCACCCTTCACCCTCATGTTAACCCTTCACCCTCATGTTAGCCCTTCACCTTCATGTTAGCCCTTTACCCTCATGTTCACCCTCACGTTAACCCTTCACCCTCCTCGCCTTAACCCTTCACCTCCTTACGTTAACCCTTCACCCTCCTCACGTTAACCTTTCACCCTACTCATGTCAATCCTTCACCCTCGTGTTAACACTTCACCCCCCTCATGTTCACCCTCCTCACGTTAACCTTTCACGCTCCTCATGTTAATCCTTCAGCCTCGTGTTAACCCTTCACCCTCATGTTAACCCTTCACCCTCCTCATGTTAACCCTTCACCCTCCTCACGTTAACCCTTCACCCTCTTCACGTTAACCCTTCACCCTCATGTTAACCCTTCACCCTCCTCACGTTAACCCTTCGCCCTCACGTTAACCCTTCACCCTCATGTGAACCCTTCACCCCCCTCACGTTAACCCTTCGCCCTCCTCATGTTAACCCTTCTACCCCTCACCTACTTCTTTACTCAGCACGCTTCCTTCCCAGTCTCCCAACCTCCCCCTTCCCCATTTTTGAATTCATTATGCCTTTCAAAAAATTCAGTTTATTGTGGGGAAGAAAAGCTGTTAACTTCATTATGAGGCTTGTTTCGAAAACAAATAGTGATCATTTTAAAGCTGATGAGAGAGAATTATTATTAGATTTTTTTTTAGAAAGCATAAGCAACAAAATGGCTGATAAAAAACCAGGCTTGCTTAACAAAACAGTCTATCAAAAAAAGAAATAAACCAGGCAGATAGGTAGTTTTGACGCAGACCTCTCGATTCATGTTGAAGGTTTGGGGCAATTTTATCATTGTGGCGCAGACCTCTCGATTAATTCTTATAGCACCATGTATATTTTGACGTTCTTGGTTGTCCGTTTCATCTCAACCGACAAGAGGGAAGAAACTATTTTTTTCGAGTGAGCATGCATTGCTTCAGTGGCAGAAACAGTGACAAAAGTCCTCAAAACAGACAAACACGCGGCAGTGAATGTCTTTGCATTTGGTAGGAGTCATGGGCGAATATATTCGCCCGTGGTGCTAGAAGAATTTTGAACGGTTTGGGCTCCATGTGGGGATACCGGGGGGTCTTTCGTTAAAAAAATAGTTCCCCTACCTTCTGGAAGTTCTATGCTTCTTCTAATCTGTCACTCTCTTTGACTCTGCCTTTTATCTTTGCTTGTCATCTACTATCTTTCTGCCTTACCGGTCCATTCTCCTGCCCTTTTTTCACGAAACACTTTCAAAAACATTTCCTCCAGCCAAAGTCAGAGTTGCTGGGCCTAGCTATTTCTTAGTTAGGCGCATAACGGCAACATGACGCATCTGCGCTCATAATTGACAGGAAACTGTCTGAGCGATCGAAGAAGAAGAAAGAAAGAAGAACATTTTTTGAAGCTTTATCGTTGTGGCATGCGGCAGGTGACGGAGCGGGAGCTGAAGCCCAACGGGAAGAACATTCCGGTGACGGAGCGCAACAAGAAGGAGTACCTGGAGCGCATGGTCAAGTGGCGCCTGGAGCGGGGGGTCACCGAGCAGACCGACAGCCTCATCAAGGGCTTCCATGAGGTGGGGGTGGGTTAGGATACGTTGGCTGACACACAGTATTGTGGTCAGTTTGAACTGGCCTTGGAGTCATCAAACAAAAAATGCGTCATTGGGTGATGACAATTTTCTGGGCGACAAAAGTAGGCGATGTCAGGGCTTGTCAGACCCCGCGACAGGTTCCTCATTTCATTTTTATTGCTAAGTATTTTGCTGTAGAATTATTTTGATCTTGTGAAAGCCTCATGCTGTCCTCCTGCCGTGTCCTGTGTAAGATTGGAAAGTGTCCATTAATTTGAGAAAAGTTGAGAGCAAAAAAGTCTAATTTTTGCTATTATTTGTAACGAATGAATCTCAATCAACTGAATTTTCTATAAACGTATGTTGTCGACATGTCCATACATTTACTCAACAAGTGGTCTAAAAATGAGCTTCTACTTCAGTTGGCTTACCTTTTATGGCGAGAAAAGCTAAAAAGTAGGCGGACCAGCTCCGTTCTCCCCTATTTTCAATGCAGTAAGTTAACTTTATTTTCCACCCCGAAACTGATCCGGTTCATATGGTCTTAATCTGTGCAATAAGAGTTTTTAACACTAAATATCATTAGGGACATGACAATTGCTATTGCGAAGATTTGCTCAATTTGCATTAAAATAGCTCTCAACCTTGTAAACTGTGGACTATATTCTTTGTGGATTAATGGATTTTGCTATGTTGGTGCAGCGGTTGCTATGATTCAGACCTACATGGAGGCGCATCTCGCCTCTTCAGTGCATTGTGATTTTCTGCTGTTTTTTCTAATGTAAGATCGGTATATATACGTTATTCTGTGGGAAAAAGGCTGATGTACACACACATATGCATACAGACACACATGTGAGTGCTTGCACACACATGCACGCACCCATGCACACATATATATGCATGCATGTGTGCACAAACACACACACTTTTTTGTGGGAGAAATTCTGTGCTCTTATAACAGGATTATCCTCTTCTGTGATTCCATGATGAGATTTGTTTTCTGTGTTATGGTATGAGGCTGTGTCAGACAAGTTGACATAAGCTAGAACACCAAGGCTACATCAAAATGTTGTTGTGTTCTGCATGGTTGTGCGGGGATTGTCTTAAGCCATGACAAGCTCCTAGCATAACATCATCAGTCTGAAATCGGAGTGTGGATGCCCATGTGGCGGTGTAATCAAAAACGGTCACACACGTAATGGTCTCATCCCTAGCTGGTGCATTTGTGCCATAGTGTTCAAGTGCTTCGCCTGTTGGGATGATCCCTGGAGTCTTTAAGCCAGAGTAAGACAACAACATGATGGTATGGCCATCAATGGAGAAGGAACACATTATGGTTAGTCTTCAGTTTCCTGATTTCCTCCCTGTTCTTGGCCACTGCATTGTAACTTTTGAGGAACTGAAAGAAAAACAAAAAGGTGTTATAGTGTTTCTAGAAAGAAAAAAAGTTGGGTAGTGGATCTATATGACAGAAAATGAGTGGATTATATTAGTAAGTGAAGGAAAAACAAAAGTCAAAGTCAGTAACAGATTAGAACAGAAAGTGAAGGAAAAACAGTCAAACACAGTAATAGATAGTACAGTGGAACCTCCCTTATAAGACCTTCAAAAATCATCCAAAATGAGGTCTTAAAGGGAGGGGTCTTATAAGAGAGGTAATTTTAATACTTACAAAGAACATGCCCCACATGGCCGAAAGGCCCAAGAGGGTGTAAAACTTTATTTTCTCTACTTACAAAGAAGGGCAATGTCTCAGGGAAGTAGGTCTTTACAGACCTGTTTACTCTACTCTTTTCGAGTAGTATTCCACTCAATTTGGACCTCTACTACTCTTCAAATTTGAAAATAATGCTCTGATTACTCATTTTCAGTGCACATTATTTGATGGTTTAATGAAGAGGACTACTCATTTCACATCAAAACTACTCATTTCAGCTATCCAGACTACTCAAGACTTGTGTAGGGGGTAAGCAGGTCTGGTCTTATGTGGGAGGGAGTCATATAACGGGAGGTCTTATAAGGTAGGTTCCACTGTAGTAATAGAAAATGATAGGAATTTGTTTGCAGCTCAGAACTTCTAGAAGATGAGGGAACTGTAGAAACTGAAAGAGGTTCTAGTATCCCTACAGGGGGGTAGGTAACTCCTGGTGAACCAAAGGAGATGTGTGCTTGTGGCCCAGGTGTTGGACAGCCGCCTGGTGTCCATCTTCGATGCGCGGGAACTGGAGCTGGTGATAGCAGGCACCGTGGAGATCGACATCGCAGACTGGAGGTCCAACACTGACTACCGATCAGGTCAGTCACCGCTGCACTACACAGCACTCATGGTATGGGAGGGTATCAGGGCTCCCAGGGAACACCATTTGGGGGTCTATGAAGTGCTAGAATTCTACAGGACCCTCTAAAAGATTGTGCAGGGGGTCCCAGGGATGCACTACAAAAAGGCTGGGATTTGAGCCCCGGTCACTCATGCCTTTGAAGTGACAGGCAAACGCCTAAACTATCCTGCCACCTTCCTTCATCCATTCCTGTCACTTAGCATAGCAGTCAGCACAAACACTGGAGGTCCAATACCGACTACCGATCAGGTCAGTCACCGCTGCACCACTCTGCACTCATGGTATGGGAGAGTATTATTTCCTAGTCACACAGACTGAGCAGCGGGACTTGCCCTGCTCTTATTAATCTTTTCAATACTATGCTTGTTTTACGTGCGTAAAGCGCATGGGTCAGACTTGCTTTAAGCCCCCATCCCGAGGGACTCTGTGTTCAGTCCAGTTGAGTTTGACCCCTGCGTCTTATAATGTGACCAGTAATATAGTAAGAAACTATAATAACAAAATCTTAATTTTTTTGTAAAATGTTGGGACTTATAATACGGTTGCGCCTTATTGTCCCAAAAATGTGCTTTATTCTCTTCCTAACTGCCTGATCCATTATTCCATCCATAATCATTGCTGATTATTCTATTATTATTGCTGGTTATTTGTTTGAAAGGAGCTGCCTAATCCCAGACATGCCTACCGTCACGGGTTATCCGTATTTGTTACGGAAATGTATTGATTTTGGCAGTGTGTTCCGAAAATACGGAAAACAGGCGCATGTTACGGGGAAAATAAAAACATCAACAACAACAAATTACGATGCCGGCTGGTGGTTTAGCGTCTGCGAGAGAGAGAGAGAGAGAGGCGGGAAAGCAATACCGAAAGCTTACGAAAGTCAGCCCCGAAGTTTTCACCAAGGTCGAGCCAAAATTTGACCGGCTACGCGCTTGGCAGCTTCAAGCGTCGAAGTGCGCGAATTCCATGAAGATCTGTGCTGGACGGAAGCTATGTTCCTGCAAATCATGCTCTGTTACTGATTTTGAGTGTGTGTTCCTGAAAAGCAAATTTGGGGGTAGGCATGTCTGCCTGATCCATTATTCCATCCATAATCATTGCTGATTATTTGTTTGAAAGTAGTTTGTTTGTTTTTTATAATTTTTCAGATTTCTTTAATATTTCAAAAGAGCCAATACCTCGGATAACATAAGAAGGTATGAAGTCGGGTGATAAAATAGCACTGAGGGAAAAGATGAACATGAAGGAGGATCGTGTTTGGTTTGAACAAGCTCATAATTTTTGTTCTGCTGTGTCTTTTTTCTCTCCTTTCAGGGTACCACGACCAGCACCCTGTCATCATGTGGTTCTGGGAAGCCATTGAGAAGTTTGATAACGAGCGACAACTGCGCCTGTTGCAGGTCAGATGCCTGCAATGCTTTCCCTTTGCTCTTCCAGATCCTAAAAGTGCGCTCTGTCCGATCAGGAAGTGCAAGGAAGTCTCACCCAAATAAATTTTGAATGAGGAACACACGTACTCAGGAGTTCAATTTTTGTTGTTGTAATGTTTAGAATTTTAATTTCCTATGTTTATTTCTACGCCGTCGTTAACGATCTGTCCATTTCTATACTGTTCATCTTGATTAGGGGTTTTTTCTCTCCCTTTTTCATATTTACCAGTTTTCTTTGCTAAGTCATTAAACAATTACAGAAGAGATTTTAGACTGCACTTTTTGTTTGTGGCTCAAGCCACAAACCTATAACTCACTTTGTCGGTCTGTCTGTCGGTCTGTCTGTCATAAAAGTCCAAAATTGTCGCACATTTTGACAAAATTGTCGCACTTCAAATCGAGGCTACACTTCTGGCCGCTCTTTAAAATGATTCGGGAAAATCCGCGTATGGCGACTTTAAAAGCGTACAAAATAATAAACATATGTAATACAGACACTACAACAGACACGACGAGTATGCGGTGCTTCTTTCGATGAGTATAAGTAGGATACATAAGTTTTAAATTTTTACCAAAAGATATAAAAAGTTACGAAATGGTGCAGAGATAACATTCTGGTTTACAGATTAAAATTATTGCAAAAATCCAGGGGAGGTAACTCATGATTGAATTTGTGGTAAAAATAGACCGCGTGCCACAAACTTATTGCGATTTCGCCCTTTTTTTTTTATGCAGTCCCATCTCCTAAGCAGTACAGTGGTGTTGCTCCCATGCCGCTCATTTGGAGTCCCATCTTACAGCCACACCCCGATTTGTCAGGTTGCAGAATCCGAAACCAGCAGTCCACAGGGAGCAAATCTATGTCAGGTTGCCAGGAGGCAACCACCAGAGGAGACACTGCACTCCTGCTAAACATACTGATTCCCCAATGACTTAGGCCCGGACACACCAAGGGCATGCATAGACTGCATTGGCAATCAAAACTGAGTCAGCCCGCACTTTTGTTTCCTGTCATTATTTCACATCCTACTCAACGTTCCTTTTGCTTTGGAGACCATTTAGTTTGTGTCAGGTATGATAGAGTCAGGTCTGAATTAGTGACCATCAGGTTGCGAAGGAATTTTTTTGCTACTCTGAAGAAGAAGAAAAAGAGTTTGATTCTTGTTTGTAAATTGGAATGCCCTGCTCAAGAAATATGCTCGCACTTTGCGGGAATCATATTTTGTGTGGAAGGGTGGTGAATAAAAATAGTGTTGGTCGGATGTTAAGTTTTCGTATTGCTACGTTGAATATGAAGCAGGGCATGTAAGCTGCTAGGAAAGTTTTCTGTTTATGCTTGAAATGTGATGTGAGTGTTTGATGTAAGGAAAAGAAAGGCTGCAGGATGCACACGCACACACATGTACGTGCACACACACACACACACTGACACTTGCTGCCTTGTCTATTGCAGTTTGTGACGGGAACATCCAGTATACCGTACGAAGGCTTCTCAGCTCTGAGGGGAAGCAATGGGCCGCGGAAATTCTGCATCGAAAAGTGGGGCAAAATCACCAGTCTGCCCAGGTAAGCCTCTAACATCTCTTTCTCTTATTATTATTACTAGCGCAACGCCAAGTACCAGTAACCCCTAGTAACGGTAACGCCAAGTACTGGTAACGCTGAGTACAGCAAATTTGAAGCAATTCGGTTAAGAAACGGCGGAGTGATAAGGCCCCGTTTCCCGTTGGCGCTGCTGTGAGAGTGACGCGCTCTCCATAGTAACGGTAACGCCTAGTAATGGTAACGCGTAGTAACGGTAATGCCAAGTACTGGTAACGCTGAGTACAGCAAATTTGAAGCGATTCGGTTAAGAAAAGGCAGCGTTATAAGGCCCTGTTTCCCGTTGGCGCTGCTCTGAGAGTGACGCGCTCTCCCGATTCTCATCAAATTTCCTGCCATGCTTTGCCACGGCCATAGCAAGCCTGACAGCAAATTTGAAGCGATTCAGTTAAGAAACGGCGGAGTTATTTGTGAAAAGGTGAAGCGGCGTATAGCGATGGTCGCAAATCCGTAGGTCGCGGGTTCGAGTCTGCCCCTCGTCACAATTTTTGTTCTTCTTCTTCTTCGATTGCTCGGACAGGTTCCTATCAGTTATGAACTCAGATGCTTCATGCTGCCATGCGGAGCACAGGTTTATCTATTTGAAGGCAAATCTTTTCTTCATTTTTTTTTTTTTTTTTTAAAGAGGAGCGGGTTGGGCAGAAGCGGAGGGGGGGGGGGGGGGGCGCAGCCCAGGGAGGGGGAAAGCTGGGGGTGGGCGGAGGGGGGGGGGGACGCATCTGCGCTCATGAATTGACAGGAAACCGAGCAAGCAATGATGAAGTGTGTGCTGTCTACTACGCCCGTGTGCGCGCGTGTGTGTGTGTCTAACATACTATAAAGTAAAATAAATGCTCCACCCACTTTTCACAACATTTAGGCCCCTACTTTTCTCAAAGGGGGGGAGGGGGGGGGGGGGCACACGGGGAGGGGGAAAGCAGGATAGGGGAAACCCCAAGCGAAGCTAGGAAGGAGAAGAGGGAGGCGAGTAGAGCTTTTGTGCTTCATGCTTCACGGGTTTATCTAGTAGTCCTATAAACTAGGATGCAAACTGACAACAGTGTTATTTTGCTGCAGAGCCCACACATGTTTTAACCGCCTGGACCTGCCTCCCTACACGTCGTCGGAAATGCTGCAGGAGAAGCTAGCCATGGCCGTGGAGGAAACCTCCACCTTCGGCATCGAATAAACTGCAACCCCCCCACCCCACCCCCCACCCCCAATCTTTCTCACTTCCCTCATCCACATCATCATCGATGTCGTCATCATCATCGCCGTCATTGTCGTTGCCCCCACCTCCGCCTATCTCTCAGTCGTGAGGAAGAGTGTGGTGGTGGTGGTGGGATGGGTCAGAAGGTTTGACCAATGTACTCCCCATTGTTCATCGCCCCGTTCATTACCCCCCCCTTGTCCCTTGTCCCTGTCACACCAACCGTTGTGTGTGCGACACTTTGGTGGTGCGTGAGCCGTGCTGTGATATATCAAAACACACAACTGTTCCTGGTTGTGTCGGAAACCTTTCTCAACAACTCACTTGGGCCTTGGCTCTTTTCTTCGGGGCTCCCCCCCCCCCCCCCCCCCCTCCTTTACTTTGGACTTTGTCTTTGCCGTAATTATCTTTGCTGCTCACCCCCTTCCCCCCCCCTACCCACCCCCGTCTTCTTCTTTTCCAACCTTTCTTATTCCTATTGTCGGTTCTTCTTTCCTCTAAGCGCATTTACTTAGCATTGAATGTGTTCAGGCGCAAGTGTGTCTTTGATGATGAGCTGTTGTTGTTTGTTTTGATGTTGATCGTTGATTGGAATGTCATTTGTGTCAAGTGCTTTTTTTGTGTATCTGCTCAATGCACCAAGCATTTATCAACATCGGTCGGCGCTTTATTAGTTATGAAGCATGCTTGTGCACAAATGTGCCTGGAAAACATTTTTGAAAGTGAAAGATGGCCTTGGCTTAAGGCTATGCCAGACCAATTGACATAGGCTAGAACGCCAAGGCTACATCAAAATGTTATGCTCTGCATGGTTATGCAGGAATTGTCTTTAGCCATGACAAGCTCCTAGCATAACATCATCAGTCTCCCAAATCCCCCGGAGTCGGAGTGTGGTTGCCCACGTGGCGGGGTAATCAAAAACAGTCATACACGTAATGTTCTCATTCCTAGCTGATGCATTTGTATCATGTTCAAGTGCTTCGGCTGTTCGGATGATCCCTGGAGTCGTTTAGCCAGGGTACTACAACAACAAACAACACAAAAACTGAGGAAATGCTTTTGCAAAATGAAACGTCACGGCAGGCAAGGCTTAGGTAAAGGGGTATGTGGCACAAAGCAACATTACAGTTTGCAAATGTGGGGGAAATATACCTATGCAGCATTCATCGGAAATAACGAAGCACACAGCATGCAAGCCTGGGAAATGAACTGGAAAGTACAACAGTTTGATTTGCTAAGCTGTCAAAAACTTTGCAATCTAAGTAAAGTGCACATTGTGAGACACAACTCAGGGGGACTATGATGATACGATTTGCAAGTCTTTACTAGAAAATGAAATAACACGGTTTGGGAATCTTCGAAAAGAGCCATGGACTGCATATTTCATGATAGTATACTGTATGTTTAGAATTTTATTTGTACTGTATGCAGTACAATAAACGACAGCTTTATTGATTTATTGCTCACTGATCGAAATTGCGAGAAATGGCTTTTTGGTAGATGATCAAAAGCGGATATCTTATGCTTGAAACATGTAGTGCTAGTTTGTTAGTAAACATATCAGTTTGCAGCAGTGGTCACATTTAAAGGGTCAGCTACACGTCAACTGAAATCGTACGACTGTACGATACGATTCGATCGCGTCGAGGTCTCGAGGAACAAATTTGATTCACGCTTTGAGAGCACGTGATCGAATCGTATCGTACAGTCGTACGATTTTAGTTGACATGTAGCTGGCCCTTAAAGGATACTAGGATAGTGCAGAAACTTTACCTCATTTTAAAGACTGGTTTGAAATGAGAAATGGCTGCCCGATTGAGCTGATTGGAAAAGTTAGTTTGTAGTATAGTAATTGTATTTGTGTTCAATATAACGAGGTATTTGTGTTTGATATCAAGGGACCAAATAATTTGGTACATGGTTTATGGTTTAACAACTGGGAGGGGGGGGGGGGGGGAACCATTACATACCTCTATGTGCCAGTTAATTCAAATCTATAATGATGTCATCTTTAGCAAGCCAGTCCCAATAAAAAGGTCAGTTCGGGATCTGTTCTGTTATGGTCGGACAAGATTTTGCCAGCCTTTGTGGTTGTGACAGCACAGGCTCATCCTGCTCAACAGGCTAGTTTCCTTTCATCAGGCATCAGAACGGCCAGCGGATCCGCGGATTTCCGCAGTTTTGGTAGCCACTGACCGCGGTTTTGGCACTGCTGGCCGGGGTTTGTACTTCATGAGGCAGCGTGATCTTATTCTCAAATGGTATTCTTAAACGGTTTGTTTTCATACTGCGCCTTCGGAAACGAAAAATCGTGGCTGTGTTTGTTTTTTCTTCCGAGTTTAGAGCTCTCTAGGGTCTTACTTTCACTGTTTCAGAGTTTGTTGTGATGACAGTAATTGTGATTTGGGTTTTAAATGAGACGATTTAGAGGATATGATCGCGGGAGACTACGATGATGTGAGAACTTTCAACTTTTCCGCGAGAAATCGGGTAGCGAACGATCGCAATGATGACGACTACAGACTAGAGTTTTGTGGTGTCCGACTCGATGTGGACTCCGAGTCATGGCGAGTGTTGTTCGTCCGCGGATTGGACTCTGGAGTATTCTGATGCCTGTTTCATGGATTCTTGTTTCGCTCTCCTCTTGCACAGTGTCCATGCTGCCCTCTTGTTAGTGGACTTTAAACATTAACTCTTCTAGCGCTGTGTAATTTTTGACGTTCTTGGTTGTCCGTTGCATCTCAACCGACAGGAGGGTTGGGTGGGGGACTATTTTTTCGAGTGCGCATGCATTGTTTTAAAGGGAAAAATAATCGCTGACATAAGCCCTGAAAATATATACAAGCACGCGACAGGCCACTTGGTAGTCAATGTCTCTGCATTTGGTGGGAGTGAAGTGTGATGTACTGGGCGAATACGTTCGCCCATGGTAGTACTAGAAGAGTTAAACAAGGAGGCATATTGCAAAATATCTGGCAACTACCGCTGCCACTGGTAATACATGAAGACAACAGCCCCAATCCCCCTCTCCAGTTTGATTTATTCCTTCACAAGTAATTTTGTACCCAGCTTCGCCTGGGAATAATTGCTCTCTCTCTCTCTCTCTCTCTCTCTCTCTCTCTCTCTCTCTCTCTCTCTCTCTCTCTCTCTCTCTCTCTCTCTCTCTCTCTCTCTCTCTCTCTCTCTCTCTCTCTCTCTCTCTCTCTCTCTCTCTCTCTCTCTCTCACACACACACACACACACATTCACACACAAGCAAATTCAGGACTGAACTGGCAATGTCTTGAACAACATAGTCGTCATAGTTAATCAATTGTGGTCAACGCAGTTAATTTTTAAAACTTTTTTTTCATTTTTCTCAAAACTACCAAAATTGAGATACAAGGTTTTGTGAATTTCACTGACGATATACTGGTTTTTGTACTATCCAGAAAGCATATTCTGAAGTTCCTAGTTACAGCAGAGAGAAAAAAACCAAATGCCTACTAGATATGTGTATACCATATTTTACGGACTATAAGGCGATACTTTTTTTTCCTACACTGAGACCCCTGCGCCTTGTAATGTGACTGATAATAAAAAAATTTAATATAGTAAGAAACTATACTGACAAAATCTGAATTTTGTGTAAAATTTGGGGGTGCGTCTTAGAATCAGGTGCGCCGTCTAATTCGTAAAATACAGTAATAATTTTCTTCAGTTTTAGGCATTTCTCCTGAATCAGAAGTTTTGGTTTTTTTTTATTTTTTATCTGGCTGCATACAAGGTGCTAAGGTGTTGGCTTTTTTTTTTTTTAATAATTAAGCAAATCATATAACTATGTTAATAATGTAGGGCTGCTGCTAGGCACTGCACAATCACTTTCCTCTGTGTCTGTTGCCTATGGTGGTTGATACTGTGTTGGCTGCAATGTTTCGAAGACGGTCAACAACACAGACCTGTTTACCTTTACGATTTTGACGTAATTTTTACGAAACAAAAGTCAAATTACGATAATTATGGCGACGGAAAAAAACCAACAAAAAAAACCACCACTACAGTTGCGCCGGCAAGCGATACTTTTGAAGCAATGCGGTGAAAAGTAATTCCGGTTCCCAGCATACAATGTGCATCAATTTCTTTTCATTCGGTTTCAAGATGGCGTCAAAGCGACCGCGTGGTGAGAGTTCTAGGTCAAATGATCCAAAATCTGATGGAAAGACACCAAAGAAAAGGCAAATACATGGTTTAAAAAATGTTTTTAAAGGTCTCCCAGTGATCTATTGCTTGCATATGATTGTGTAATTACAAATATTTTTCTTGTTAATCGGGTTTTGTGAAGAAAAAGAATTGGCCACACGTTGGATTAGGTTTTGTTTTTGAAAATTACTATTTTTTTGTTTCAGAAATTACAAATTTGCAAAATAGGGGTAAACAGGTCTGAATAACATCCATTATGATCTGCTATGAATTAAAAAATGAGGGATAAATGTCAACAGAAAATATCAGAAAGAGAGATAAATGTTCGCAACTTTAGTGATTGTCACGTTTTCCTTGTAACGTCTTGTTCCTCCTGGTTGACTGTCACGTTTTTTCCTGGCACCAAGTTTTCTCAAGAATTTTACTTTGAAATATGATGTTGCTGTTTCCTTTTTCTGGATATCATGCTTTGGCTTTGACCAACGAAGCAGAAATTTGGGGAATGTTCCGAGAGAAAGATAGTGTTTTACGTCCTCTCGACCCGGCAAGGTACATATGGGACATCTGGGGAATGTTCCATTTGTTAGAGTTTGAGCAGTATTATATGAAGTCATAAAGCTTCAAGGTGTGGGTGATTGATTTTGTGACTACGAAATTGGATAAAAAGGGAGCATGATAATTTTGATGCTTATGTGATATAGTGTGTGTGCGCGTGCAGTTAGGGAAGAAGTGAGTTTCTGAAAGATCCATTCTGTATAATTATGTTTTTTTATATGCACACCTCAGAAAATAGTTTTGCTTCAACTAGAAACTGAACGGTAGATTTGCATTTAGTGTGGCGTAAGTTTCAAATATTTGATCAAAATAAGCACCACGTTAGAAAGTTTGCTAATCATTTATTCAGTCAGAAATGAATGTTGTTGGTGTGTGTGTGTGTAAGTGTGTGCATGAAAAATATTTCTCATGATCATAAATCAAATAATGCCATTCAAATCTTGTTGATCTTTTGTTCTTGTAGCTGTTTGTCATGTTGGTTCTTTTACTGTTGTAACTGGAATTATTGTTATACGTGTTAGCAATCTGATGATAAAATTATCTCTCACTCTCTCTCTCCTTCCCACCTCCTTCACCCCATTTTCTCTTTCTCTGTGCTCATACTGTGTGTGTTTTATTCAGAATGGAAGAATAGGTTCTGCCTAAAGTCTCTCTTGTCTCTAATCTCTCTGGAAGTCTCCCTCTCCCTCTCTCTCTCTCTCTCTCTCTCTCTCTCTCTCTCTCTCTCTCTCTCTCTCTCTATAAGGGGCCTTGGCCTATTTGAATAAATCATTCGCAGTTTTCAAACTCTCTCTCTCTCTCTCTCTCTCTCTCTCTCTCTCTCTCTCTCTCTCTCTCTCTCTCTCTCTCTCTCTCTCTCTCTCTCTCTCTCTCTCTCTCTCTCTCTCTCTCTCTCTCTCTCTCTCCTCTGTGTCTGCATTAGTCTAACTCTACAAGTAACAGTTAATTCAGGTTATGTGGTACAAATTGTTGTTGAATGCTCTACCTGCAAAACGCTACCCATTGTTATTGATGTAAAACACCCCCTTCATTCTTTCTTTTCCCTTTTTTGATTTTTCTGGGTGTTTTTTTGTGTGTGTATTTCACTGTCCGCATGCAAAAGAGACGTAACTCAAAGTTGGTCAACTTCGATGTGTTGAACTTACCAGTTGATCTAGACAAGCTGCATCATCTAACAAA
This sequence comes from Phymorhynchus buccinoides, assembly GCA_017654935.2. Classification (NCBI taxonomy): domain Eukaryota; kingdom Metazoa; phylum Mollusca; class Gastropoda; order Neogastropoda; family Raphitomidae; genus Phymorhynchus; species Phymorhynchus buccinoides. The sequence continues at coordinate 148,227 of JAGGCT020004097.1, read as the reverse complement.
GCTGTAAAGCAAGAATTTGTAAAGATAAACCATCAATGGTGACACTAAATGAACAAAAAATGACATTATTTGGCCTGAAATGACCAAAATGTTGAGTTTTCCATTCCTCATGTGAAGTGACGTCATTCGACTTACGTCTCTTTTGCATGTGGGCGACGATATGTTTTGTGAATTGATTTGTGTTAACACCTAGTACACTGCCTCAAAAGTAGGCAAAGCATTGTATAGGGCAACCAAACAAAAATAGTGGAGAACCAAAATGTTTATTTTTGTTTCATTCAGTTCAGAGTGTATTCTTTCAGCGTTTTCTGTTGTTAACCAAGTATTATGCATATTGCTCTGGGGTTTTTTAAAAAAATATTATAATCGATTGTTATCTATGGTCCATGAGAGTAGTATAATTATAGTCTCAAGTGTTTCCTGTGTTACATAGATCCAGTACGTGTAATGTTATTTTGTTGATGTTAGAGATAGTATATTGTTGTTTTTGTGAATGTTAAGAGTTTCTAATACTTCTAAGATGTTATGTTGTGTTGTTGTTATTGTGAAAGGACACCATACAGTCTGGTACATAAGTCGTAAAGTGACATTGCAGTCTCAGTTTTTGTTGTTTTTTGGGTGTGTTTTTTGTTTGTGTTTTTTAAAGTGAATTTTTTTGTTTGTTATTCTAGTAGCTATACCATTATTATTACCATATTAACCCCTTGACTGCCATATAGAGTATCACATATTGATTTGTTGACATCACTAATGACGTCATCCGATGAAGAGGAATAAGTCTGATATGCTGGCTTTTGCTCTAACACAGTCAAGAGAGTTATATCAGTTGTCTTTTTCGTGGCATGATTTGTACAGTGATTTTTTCTTTAATTTTCTCTGGCAGTCAAGGGGTTAACTATACACCATTTCTAATTTATGTAGTCGGCATTGGTTTAGACAAACATACCCCTTTTCCCTTTTTCCCTGCACAGTTTATTGCGCATTCTCCGTTTGAACATCCCTTTCTGCGAAAGAACGGGTAGGTGAAGTGTTTGTGTAGTTGACTTATTCACCACGCAAACAAATACACAACAAGTGCAAAGTGACATTATTTTATTGACGAGACAAAGCAAAACATGTAATAATCAGGGGTCGCGCTAACGCATGTTTCTTGCGTATTTGACGCGTTTAAAAAATCGCTGACGCATTTTTACGGCGTTTACGCGTAACCCGTACGCAAAATGACGTCCGCTCAAAATCGCATCTGAGTCTAGATGGTGAATCAGACTTTAGAAGTCCTACGGTCCCTACACGTATAGTGGTTCTGCTACACCAAACATTGGAACAGACTATAGAAAAGTGCCACTTGCTTTCAGAGGAGGTAAGTATCCCATCCTTTCTCTTTCATTAGTTATCCAGATTCTGTCCAGTACTGCTGTGACGTAGGCGCAGTGCAGTGTGGCGGGAAAATCACTGTATCGCCGTGATCGCCGAAAATGACTGGTTAGTGAATAAAAATGCATGTTTTTGTTGCTGGTCTTGTTTTCATTGTTTTTAGCTTAGATTTATCATTTTGTTCTTTGACGCGATTTTTTGCTTCCCTTACGCATTTTTTTTCGGGCCAACGCGTTTTCAAAAACACTAGCGCGACCCCTGAATAATATTTCAACATATGCCTTTTTTCAAACAACACAGATAACGTAACAATACTTCCCCTCTTCAGTCAAGCAGCCTCCATCTAAAATCAGTTGGTTTATGTTTTTATTAATAATTTTTAAAAAACCATAATAATTATTATAATAAGAACGGGAAATCACCAGGTATAAATCAGTCCAAAACTCTGAAAGTTCTTGATGCTATGTGTGAGTAGTTTTTTTGTTTGTTTGCTTTTTTGTTGTTTTGGTTTGGATTGTGTGTGTGTGTGATGTTGTTTTTTGTTGTAATGGATGCATTGTGAGGTGTAAAAGTTACTGTAGGTAAGGGGAAAAGATTATATGAGATTATTGTTTATACATGGTGTTTTTTACTTACAGTAAAACAGTAACATGCACAGGGAATGATGGAGTGGTAGGTCTGTGAAGTCTTTGAAACGTCATTGGATATTTTCATTACAATTTTATTTCTTCATTATTTCTGTACATACTGCTCCGTCTGTGATCAGCCGAAGAACAAAACTTATTATTCTTTGGTTTTATTTATTAAGCTTTCCACTACTCCAGCCGTACTTATTTGTGTTCCTTTTGTTTTTCTGTTTTTTGTTTTGTTTGTGCCGTTGCACTTATATTTTTCTCATCATCTCTCATAGACTTTCTTTGGGTTCCCGGCGCAGTATGAAGCTGGGACGGTATTCATGTCGAGATAGCATGAGACTTAGCATGATGCTAACTTAAAGCTCTTCCAAAAGTCCTATTAAATCCTATAGGACATTGGAAGAGCTTCTAAGTTAGCATCATGCTAAGTCTCATGCTATCTCGACATGAATACCGTCCCAGGATGGAATGAAACCAAGTTGTATAAATCCTACAAGATGTAAACTCTCTTCTGATGCAGCTCATCTACCAGGTGTATGTAAAATTGTAGGCGTTATTATAGTTTGTTGTGATTCATGTCAAGGCATTCATGTTGTGGGATCTTTACTTCTTTTTTTTTAACCCTTTCACCTCCCAGCCATATTTCAGCCCAAAAAAATCCATCAAATTTACCTGGGTAGAGAATAACGTCCATCTGCAGTATTGGGGATTCTTCTGTGGCATATATAAAATAAGGTCTATCCTTACTTCCCAGAGCTAAGACAATAGGGTCTTTGGATAATAGAGCCCATTTTAGTGACATAAGCGTTAAATCACTGTGGTGCTAAAATGCGACTTTGGCGGTGAAAGAGTTAAATTGCCCCTTTAGTTTTGCTTCGCATATGCATGACATAATGCTGTAAATAAAAAATAAGACAAAATAAATGCATAAATTCATCAAAGAAAACCAGAGATGGCAATAAGTATTGGTCATCACCTTAGAATCTTCATGACATTATAACCACACACAAAAAATCACAAGTAGATGAATTAAGAGAAATGAAGACAAACAACCCTGTACAGGTACTGCACGTGTTTGGTTTCATATGAAACCTTCAGGCATGAATGCGAAGAAAGATATATGACGAAAAACTACCAACAACTGTTCTTGATGGAACATACTGCGAATTGTCATTACTAGATTTGGGTAAAGGTAAAGATGCACCCCACCTCCTCCATTTCTCGGTTGTTTCCACTTTTTCAGTCTTGCCTTTCTTACTGCAGATTGAGTACTTCATCCTCTATCGTTTGCTACATTTAACACTAATGTTCATCCATTTACATAATTAAACACATGCATTCAATAATAGTAGAAGATAAAGGCAAGACGGAAAAACGCAATGAACCAGGAATGCGTGGATGTTGTGTGTACATGTTGGGGGGGGGGGTCCTATTGGATAATGGCCTTTATTATAACTGTGATTAATTATTCAACAAAGATAATTAGCTGAAAAGGTTCATAAAATACAGCTTAATGTTTGGTAAGAAAGGCAAGTGTGAAAATGCAGGGAGAGCTGAGAAATGTAGGGGGGGGTGGCACATCTTGACCTTTACCGATTTTCCACTACTCTTTGCAGGGAAGCAATGAAACCAAACAAATTAGCAGCGCTGGCAAGCTCTTTCTTGCTTCTCACACAAATGCACTCTCTCTCTCTCTCTCTCTCTGTCTTTCCCTGGGATGTGTCAAAGGTCATTGAACTTGTAACCAGTCTAGAATGATCAAGTACTATCATGACCTGACCTTCACCTTGGCTTGTGCTAATGCCTCTGCTTCAAGTGATGGAGTTGTTGTTTTTCTAACCCAATGCTTGTCCTGTCTATTTATGGAAGACGGGACCAGGGTTATGTGAGCGAATGGAGGGGGGGGGGGGGGGGGGGGGGGGGGGGGGGGGGGGGGGGGGTAGAGAGAGAGAGAGAAGAAAGAGAGAGAGAGAGCGCTATTCAGATAAGGCTGACATTGACAAGAGCAGTCACCCAAAGGAAGGAAGGAAGAAACAAAGGAAGGAAATTGAGAAGGGTCTTTATCTTCTAACCTAAACAGACAGCAGTGGTACCAGACATGCCTAATTGGTCTCATGGGTCTGCAGTACAAGCCCTCGCCAGATTTATAGTGCGTCTCATAACCCTCGAGTAGTAATTATAGTGCGTCGTTTCACCCCCAGTACGAAGTTTTAATGCGTCTGTCACACACATTTGACGCACAGACGCACAGAATGGTAATGCTACCATTTCAACACATAGAACAAATGGTTTAAGCAAGATGTTTTCACCTTTGAAATGCCTCAGTTTCATTTATTTCAAAATAAGAAACCCATTAGTTATTATAGTCTGAAGCAGTTTAAGTTCATCATTTTTAGTCTCGTACTCCACATTCATGTTATGGGATCATGCGTCTTGATTTATCTGGACAAAGAAGGAATGATTTGATACTGAATGTGTTTTAAACTGATTTTTAAAAAATAATCCATAGTTTGATACAGTGGAACCTCCCTTATAAAACCTCCCATTATAAGACTCCCTCCCACATAAGACCTACTTCTCTGAGACATTGCCCTTCTTTGTAAGTATTAAAATTACCTTTTTTATAAGACCCCTCCCTTATAAGACCTCATTTTGGATGATTTTTGAAGGTCTTATAAGGGAGGCTCCATTGTATAATAAAATAAAATAAAATAACACTTTTACAGTTAGGTAGTTTTATAGATAGGCAGTAACTTGGGCTGGGATTTGAAGTGTGAAGAGGGGTGGGGTTGGAAACGCTGCTAGTTGGGAGAGATCTCCGTTGCATCCCTTGGTTTGCCATTGTGGAAAGATGTGAATGTCATTGGCCTGTCCTCAGTGTTGTGAACTACGGGACGATTGTTGGTAGGCAGCAGTTATTTTGTTGGGTGTATTCTTAAAGTGAACTGTTGTTGATCTTTTGCCATTATGAAATAGCTCTCATGCAAAACGAGGGAGATTCGTTGTGTTGATGCTCATTTTTATTTTTAGGAGGCTTATGTTGCTTGCTTGAGACGAAGGCGCATGTTGTTAATGCGTAAAATTGTTTTGTTTTTGTTTTTTGCTTTGCGTTTGCCATCTTTGTTTTAGCTTTGTGAGTGAAGAATCTCCATTGTGTGGAGCATTGTGTCTTGCAGTCCTAGTACTTAACTGCTCATGCAACAACCATTCCATTTCAGTGTGTGCAAGTTATGGGCCTCTTGGCTTGGCCTGCGCAAAGAATGTTGGGGTGAACATTGGAAGAGAAGCAGCTTCTTTAAATTTAATAGACGATTTTTTGAAAAAAACTTTCATTGATTTTCTGGCCGTATTTGTAGCTTTCTTACCTTTCTTTGTCTTCAGGAAGACAGAAAAAGGTTTGTTCAAGCACTCAAATTTGAATCTGGTATTTTTTAAAAACGTCGATTCAAATTCCAGTCTTTGGATAGAGCCGCCATTGTTAATGGGATCGCGAACGATAACCCTATCAGCTCGCCGTAACTCTCCAGTTGTCTGTCTAATTCCCATTACAGTGTCTTTGTTGTCAGTCTTCTGGGTCGTTCTCCTCCCTTTATGTTGTTATTCATTACTGAATGAAAGTCAGAAACTGTTCTTTTCAAAGTTGTGCAGGTTACTTTTGTATTGTGTTGTGTACCTGCTGCTTCTTTCCTCAGTCTCCATTCTTGTTCGTTCATCACTTACTCAACTGTTCTTTATTCCCTTAGCTCTATCAGCTTATTGTTTCTACTTCGTTTTTGTATGTTTTACCCGTATGGCTTATTAGTGGAAGAGAGAGCAAGAGGCCAGTTTTATTCCGCACATTCACCCCGTGAGGATACCAGGGGGTCTTTTGTAAAAATAGTTCCCCTACCTTCTGGAAGTTCTTTGCTTGTAACTTCCTCTAATCTGCCACTCTCTTTGACTTCCTTTTCCCTTTGCTTTCTATCATCTACTATCTTTCTGACTTATTGGCCCATTCTCCTGCCTTTAAAAAAACCAAAATCTTCCAAATACTTTTTCTCCTTTGAGCTCCTCTGAAATCGGCGGTACGCAGCGGGGAGACCAGTGAAAACTGGACACATACGTACCTTACCCATTATGCAGAAGAAGAAGAAAGTCTGCACATTGCAAATTATAAGGGGGAAAATCTAGATCAGGGCCTGTATTCACGTTGAGATAGCATGAGACTTAGCATGATGCTAACTTAGAAGCTCTTCCAATGTCCCATAGGATTTAATAGGACTTTTGGAAGAGCTTCTAAGTTAGCATGATACTAAGTCTCATGCTATCTCAACGTGAATACAGGCCCTGGTTGTTTTTGCTGTGGGTTAAATCGTAGTTTCAGGTATCTAGATTTCTAGTGCTGATTTCTATTGAAACTTTGCCTTCAGTTTGCTAATGAACAGGTTTTGGGTAAGGACTACTTTCAGTACCCAAAATTATTGACATGTTCGATGTTTACTGTGGTAAAAGTCCTGAGAAAATCATTGCTGTTGATGGGACTATAAGCAATGTAAAAATAAATAGTACATAAATTACATATGCGAATTAAACAGCCTTTTTTCAGTAAGTAACCAAAATTTGGTCGCAAAAGGACATCATTCAGCTACATAAGACGCGTTTGTTTACAACGACCCAATTTCTGAGTAGTACCGCGGCAGGCTCGGGCCTGCACTGAGAATTGGCTGAGGCAGCATCAGTCACAATAGTGTGAAACTTGCTTTACCGGGCTCCTCATGGTCTAAAGGGCTACTTCATTTAGTCTACCATTTCTGTGTTGTCATACTGAAATTTAAACACTGAGATTGTATGTTTCTTTGTAAGAATCTGTGTTGTCATAATGAAATTTAAACACTGAGATTGTATGTTTGTTTGTAAGAATCTGTGTTGTCATGATGAAATTTAAGCACTGAGATTGTATGTTTGTTTGTAAGAATCTGTGTTGTCATGATGAAATTTAAGCACTGAGATTGTATGTTTGTTTGTAAGAATCTTTGTTGTCATAATGAAATTTAAGCACTGAGATTGTATGTTTGTTTGTAAGAATCTGTTTCATCATCTTTTTGTATTTAATGTTTAAAAAAACCACTTGGTGAATTTTGTTTGTTTTTAAGTTGTTTGTTAAGATTGAAGAATGTTTTTGCTTTATGCTTATCTGGATAAAAAATAGAGAAAAGATTTTTCTTGTGTTTGTGGGGGGATAATGATGGGGGGAGGTTAGAACATTGTGTGTGTGAAAGAGATAAAGTGGTAAAGATATTGAAGAGAGTATGTGTAGGGGGATATATGAACGTTTGTGAGAAAGTTGGCAGCAAATGTGAAAATGAATAGTTGCCGATATTGTTTTACGTTTGTGAGAAAGTCGGTGGCAAATGTGAAAATGAATAGTTGCTGATATTGTTTTACGTTTATGAGAAAGTCGGCGGCAAATGTGAAAAGGAATAGTTGCTGATGTTTTACGTTTGTGAGAAAGTCGGCGGCAAATGTGAAAAGGAATTGTTGCTGATATTTTTTTTATTTTTTTTGTAATGGTTTGTAAGTTACTCTACAAATCAAACCTGGGTACTGCCTCTAGGTTCAATCAAAATATTTTGCCTTGTGTCCGTGGTAGCTGTGGTAGCTAGTGTTCGTGTCCGTTGTATCCAGTATTTCAAACGAGGGAGGGTTGGGGGCTGACACATTGGTGGTTGTGGCTTTTCATGTTGGATGTCTATTGTCGTGTGTGTGTGACCACATCTGATGGATATTATCGCCATTGGTGCTTACTGGTGTCCTGCCTTTTCCTGTGTGTGCAGCGCTCACTTGTGTGTCCGTCTGCTTGCTGCGCGCACACCCCAACACACTGCTCCATGTATTTGGGATTCTCAACTGAATGTTTGCTGTCTCACAATGAGAATTGTCACATTTCCGTACAGTTCCTCCTCCTATCATATCATTGACATTGAGAACATGTTTGATGTGTGGGTAGAAACGTGTGGTCGTAAGTGCACGGTGTTGTGTGCTCCGATTGTAGTTTGTGTTATGACTGTTGTTATGTGTGTGGGTAGAAACGTGTTTGGTCGTAAGTACATGTGTTGCATGCTCGATTGTAGTTTGTCTTATGACTGTTGTTATGTGTGTGGGTAGAAATGTGTTTGGTCGTAAGTGCATGTGTTGCGTGCTCGATTGTAGTTTGTCTTATGACTGTTGTTATGTGTGTGTGTGGGTAGAAACGTGTTTGGTCGTAAGTGCATGTGTTGTGTGCTCTGATTGTAGTTTGTGTTATGACTGTTGTTATGTGTGTGTGTGTCTCTTTGTTGTTGATTGTTGTCCGCCTGTCTTTGCAACCTGACTTGCCAGTGTGCATTATAATAATGCTGGAAGATTTGTAGTAATATAAATGCTTTCATTACATTGAGTTTAATATTGTATCCGTGTCTTGATATTTGTTACAAATGCTGTTGTCTTCTTTTTTCACCCCCCTTTCATTGAAATACTTTTTTTATGGTACGGTAAATATACAAGTAATTTATTCTTCTTCATGAAATCGTGGAGCTTTTCTTTCTGATTGTTCATATTGACTATCGTGTATGTCAAAACAATTCTTACATTGATTGCACTGGCTTTCATGCGGCACTGGATTATGCGCTGCAAAGTATTGTCACCCTGTTCCCGGAGTGGAATTCAACTACTCCAGATGTACAGTTTGTTGTACAGTGGTGGCAAGTGGTGTAAAATGGTTGTATCGTCCGATAATTTATTGATGCGAGGGCCACAATGTGGAGAATCTGGGATCAGATCCGCTAAATCTACAAGGATTGAGATCGGGGTCCGACGTTCTGGTTTCAGCCAGCGTTTGAAGGTCACAACGATTGTTGCCCTTGGCGTCTTGTTCTGTCATGAGATGTGTACATTGTGTGTACTTTATCATATCTTGACATGCAAGTAAATGATATGCAATTTCCTCTGGAGTTAGGCGTTTTTCTTGACAGGATTTGTGTTTTGTTGTGTGTGTGTGTTTGGGTTTTTATTTTTTTACTCCATTATATGCTTATAAATTTGCTTGCATTCAACATTTTGTAGATTTCACACACACAAACGCATGCACACACACACAAGCTCATAGGCACACACACACACATGTAACCCAACGAGACATTTTTAGATTTTTATTTTTTTAATAATATTGCACTTGCCGCATCACTCATAAACTTCACCATACTTTCTGAGATGGAGGGAAACAACACTGGACATACATTATGAGGGGGGGGGGGAGGGGGGCAATATAAACTGTCGTCGTCAGTACATGTATAATCTGCAAGAGCCCATTGCAGCATTAAGACATAAAGAGGGAGTTTATGACCCTGTAAAAATCTCCACGCACACATTATTTATAAACATTTCTTTCTCACTATTGCCCTTGTATTTTCCTGCATTGAAGTTCTATGAAGCGAGCAAAGAAATATTCCCTTGAATTATTTCAGGTGTCGTATGTAAAAACATTTTTTTTTTGGGGGCCAAGCCAACAGATACTTTAAAGACCTAGCTGTTTGAGCAGATTCATTTCTCAAAATTAAACTTTGCATACCAGTACTTATTATTAGTATGTAGATGCATTCTGACTTTAGTTACCGATAGTTGCAAGAGGTATTTGGTACTTTATAGTCACAGAGACATCTCTGTGAAATTTGGGTTGCTCCCACCTGGAGAGCACGTCGCAACCAGAGGCGCGCCACCCTTTTTTCTTTTTTTAATAATGTGCATGCGAATTTTGTGTGACTGATAAGGAAGGGGGGGGGGGGGGGGGGGGGGGTGACATTTTTACCAAATGACAACTTTTTCGTTGTCACTGGGTTTAACGTGTGCTAAGTGCAGGGGCACACGGGACCTCGCTTTATCGTCTCATCCGAAAGACTCACGTTCAGACCATAAGGCCTAGTGCAGAGTAAATACCTTCCCTCTCTGAAACCTTCTTTTCTTTATCCATTGTAAAAGAGATCTATCACTTGCGAAATGGGATGAACGGATCTATTGCTGCGTTTGCACGTTTCTATAGCAGGAAATGATTTCATACTTTCAACTTATAAGCAATCTTTCAATTAACGTACCCAAAAGAAAAGCACATGAAAATACTGTACAGGACAGCAAGGTATTCAGATGGCAAACAAATGAACATGTGGTTAATATATGCTATGCACGACATAACCCTCCCAAAATGTTAAAACAAAAAATACTGAAGGGAAATTATGTGACCTTCATGATTAAAACAAATCCTGGCATCCACATCGGTGTGACCAAAATGGCAACATGTACATCTCGAACTAAACAACTGAACTGTCTCTGTCGGAAAAAATGTTAATTCAATGTAACAACCCAAGCACAAGGAGAATAGTACACCCACACAGACTAGTCTTACATTTCAGCATCGTCTTTCTGAATTTAACAACAAGCTTCATCCATCAACTGGCCAGAAAATTCCACACACATGAACATGATTTCTTGAGATTCATTCCAGCAATACGTGACCCAGCACCACGAAAAGGACATTAACAGGCATGGGAATTGTCAGTCTTTTGGCTGATTTCAGCTTTTTTGATGGTCCTCTTCAGTCTTTTTTTGCAAGTTTCAGCTTTTTTGATGGTCCAAGAGGACATTTATGAGAAAAAAAAAGAAGCCCAATGAGTAAAACTTAAGCTATTGGTTATAAATGAATGCAAAATGAACTAAATATATCAGTCTTATCTCTAATACTGTTTTTAAGGCTTAGATAACAGAAGAAGCTTCATTTTCTGGGGGCTGTATCCCAACACACGGTTTTCAGTTGTTGTTTTTTATTCCTTGTTCCTATGCCTGCTTCCAGACCCCAATTCTCAGTCTTTTTTGTCTTCTCTAATTCCCATGCCTAAGTGTCAAAAAAGAAAATCATACATTTGAAAACTTCAGACAATTCTCTTTCCAATGATACAAGAAACATTCTTGTATCTTTTTCCGTCCCAGAGTTATGAGCATTTAAAAGTCAGTAAGGTGAGCGTCGGCCATTTTGAGAAAGCAGTCTAAAATCTAGCCAAGCTGAAGAAAATGCATTGACCTGCAAAGCACTTGTAAGACTATTTAGAGACCGTATTGAAGATGATCCTTTATAAATAAGAAAGGTAAGATGCTAAAGAACACGAAAACACGCATAACTCAAAAATGACTAAAAAATAGATTTTTTTACTTTCCAAGCCTCTTGTGAGAAACTAGCCTAGCGACTTAATGTCCCTTTTGGTGGTGCTGGGTCACATAAGAGCATCGTCCCAAACCCTTCATCGCCATCCTCCGGACCTTCCCCCCCTCGTGCCATAACAGGCATGGTAGGGCAAAGTGGTTTTCAAGGAAAATGGCCGGGGGTCCAGGGGGCCGAAGAAAATTAAATAAATGAGTGAAATTTTCACTTTTTCATGCCATTTCAATGCATTTTTTAATAATTTTGTTTCAAACTGTTTCACGGATTTTCTGCGATTCGCGGAGGTCTACCATGCCTGCATAACCACTGCCCCACCCTTATCCCCTCCCAGCCTCCTCCACAACTAGGACGTGGAATAACAAGGGGACTGAAGCATTGGGGATGCTCGTCCTGTACTCGCTTTAGACACACTAGTCCTAGGTAAAGTGTAGACAAGCCAGCACAAAAAAGATCCGTAACGTTGACAACATTGTGAGAACCAAGATGATAAAACAAATATTTCGGTAAGCTGCCTGACAAAATGGCTTGCATGGAAAGGATTAGTGACACAATACATTATAACATCAACACTAGTATCGAATAAAATCACAAGCATTTTAAAACACAAGCATTTACAACATATAAAAGCAAACGCATCTGCTGAAGTATAAATAGTAAAACAGAAAAACAAACAAAATTAAAAGTAAAAAATGAAATGCGTAGCAGACTTGAACAAAATCTCTGCCTCACTTAAAAATAAATGCTAAACAATACTGAACAGCAGACCTTTCTTTCATTTATTTTTTTTTCCATACACTTTCTTCTCGGGCATATATCGTCGCTGTCCGACGCTAACCGTGTACCTACACAATCAGTGATTCTACAGGAGCATCAAAAAACATGTTGTCGTCTGCTACAATGCCAATTCCCATTTGATATACGCTTAACTCTTCTTCTTTACCGATGACTAAATGTGACACAATAAAAGTTGCATTAACACCCAAAAGTTTTGTGATAATTCAGTTAAACGGTTAGTGCATTGTTGTCACGATGGGAGATACGACAGCTGCCCGCAGTTACACGCTTAGCGTGACAGTTACATGCTTATCGCATCAAAACCAGCCACATACACGATGATTTCCGCAGTATCATGTGACAAATTTGAGCATTTTCCTTGGTCGCAGACACCAGATATTTATAGAAGACCTGTGTGAGGTCACTGGAAGGGGTTTCAGTGAAAAATCTATTTTTGTCAAATTTTGTAGATACACGGTTGGCGTCGGACAGCGACGATATCTATTCAGTCAAAGGCAAGCACGAGCGTCTCTACCATGTACATACAAAGAAAGAAGAAACTTGCTATAAATACTATCAAAATAATTAATACTCAACAACTTTAAAAGGGAAGAAAAAAAAAGTTCACAACCAGCTCTTGTATAAACTAACATTCAGCAACCATGTAAAAGATGTCACTGTTTATTTAGTTAGCCATTTTCTATTTGTCTGTTTTTTCAATGTAACTATTGGCACAAGGAGATAGGCATCGTCTAGAACAAGTGGGTCCGAAATATTTGTTGAAAGTAAGTAGTTATTCCCATGTGTTTGTTTTCTGCTGCTTGAATGTTGTTTATAACTATTAATATTGTCAGAGAATTAAAAATATATGACCAAGCACCACAACAAAAATGACCACTCTGAGATAATGGTACAGCTAGGAACTTCAGATCATTATCTTTCAAATGATATAAGAACCATTCTTGTAACGTTTTCCGTTTTAGAGTTATGAGCATTTAAAGTTGGTAGGGTGACTGTCGGCCATTTTGATAAATCAGTCTAAAGTTTAGCACTTTTTGGAGCATTGAGAGACCATAACAAGGATTGTCCTTTATAAATATGAAAGATGAGATGTTAGCACAAAAATACCCATACCAAAAAAGTGATAAAAAAAAGAAAAGATTTTTGACTTTGCAAGACGGTTATGAGAAACTAGCCCAGCGACTTAATGTCCTTTTTGAGGTGCTGAGTCGCATATTCTACTTTGTTTTAGAACCATGTTTTCATCATGAAGCAAGCATTTACACACGTTAAAGCTCTCCAACAGCAATTTCCATATAACTACTATCACACAAATTTAGGGCCATCTTTTGGTTAGTTAGTCATTCATAGTCTTTTACCATGCAACAAATGTCAACATAAAGGAGAAAAAAAAAGAGATTTTCACTTTTTCTATACAGAAATAATCATACTTTTCTGAACAAAAACGTGCATTAAATAATTAAAAAAATGATTTTGATTTGAGCTAGATTGTCTGCATGGTATGAAATGCGTTCTACTCCAGATCTGAGATTTTGCGTAGGTGAGTGTACTAGTATAGTAACAAGTGTCTGACTGCAATTTGGTTAAAAGTGGGGATGCCTTGTCCAGGGCACATCCCCACTCTCTCAGCTAAGAGGAATGAAGGACAGCTGGTATTTGGGAAAGGTCCCTGTTGCGATACAATTTGTCCAAATGGTACAAAATGCCAAGTTGGACATTTTGTACAAAATGTCCAAAATCGATACACTGTGTACCGTATCCGCAGTACAAAATGTCCAAACGGTACAATTAGTCTTAGTTTGAACATTTTGTTCATCCATGTCATATATTTATGTCGACTGCGGTACAATTTGAATGAGCTGCTATAAATTGGTATACTAGCATACATGAGACAAATTGTACCGTTTGGACGTTTTGTACCGCAAATATGGTACAAAATGTCTCCATTTTGGACATTTTGTACCGCTTGGACAAATTGTACCGCAACGCCCCCAAAGGCTAGCTGGTCCCCAAGGCTACCAATCTTACAACCAGCGCAATGTCTTCTAATATAGAAAGTCACAGTCATTCGCCAAAGCCTAAGCTGCAACATGAATTTCCACTACTGTAGAAAATCAAACATAATGCGGCTCTCACTCTTACTTTATTTTTGCCCAAAACTTGAGGCTAATATTAACCAATGATAAAGCCATCGGAGTAAAGCCAAGGGCCGACCGATACTCCTGCGAATTCACGTTGATTCACATCAAAGATGTGACTGCACTCATTTGTAATATAACTCGATATATATTATTACTACCGCATCACACACCATAAAATATGCTATGAAAACTGAACAAAAATGAGTTATTTCTATCATTTTTTGTGTGATTAAAACCAAAAAAAATATCACTCAATTTGGTAAATATCAAAAGAAAAAAATGTATTCTGCCCCAAAAAGTCACAACACACAAAAATCATAATTCACATCAAGAACACAACATAAAAAGATTGTGGACAAAGAAGACATTCTTTTAAATAAAAAAAAATCTACTGTACAAAATAAATTGCGTAATTTTTGTTAAAAAAATGCTGTAGCCAAAGATTAAAAACAGACCAAAAAAATAAATAAATACAAATTCAATAAAAATGGACATCACTGTGCAAAAAACATTTTGAAGATACAGACAAACCCCTATTTTACGACCCTCTGTTAAGCGACCACCTCTCATTTGAGACCGGATTTGTTGGCACAGATGCATTTTACTATGTAAACGACCTCTCTTAAACGACTTCCTCTAAAACGCGACTTACGACCGCCATTTTGTTGGTTTTTACGACCGTTGCTGTCGTCTGCATAGACTTCGAGCAAAGGGAAACAACCACGGTCAAGGGCCTGAAAGCGGAGTCGCTTCCCTTGTTGTAGAAAAGATGGCGGAAAGCGTAGGAAAAGCACGAAAACCACTGACTTTGAAAAAGAAAACCACTGACTTTGGACGAGAGTGGAGGTGATTAACAGAAGTCAGCGAAGTGAAACTGTAATACATCGATTGCACAATCCTATGGAGTTGGAAAGACCCAAATCCAGTTTTAATATGTCATTGTATGTGTGCATGAAGAAGAGAGTATGAACTGTGCTGAACTTTTTCTTTCTACGGCTGCCAGTGAAAACCTCCGTCATACGACCCCTCCAATTTACGACCGATTTTTCCGGACATTTTGGAAGTCTTAAAATAGAGGTTTGTCTGTATACGCATAAATAATTGCTTTTAAAACACCATCAATGTAAAAACTCAGATTTCTACACAACATTCAAATCAGCATTTTGGCAGATCTCTCTCAAGTAAAACAAACTGTACAAACTGATACAATTCCGTCGATATGATGATGAAAAAGAAAAGAAAAAATATATATAATAATCATGGTCACATCCAAAATAAGACTACTGTATATTACAACCGTTGTACAACAGTCGAGTAAAACGACTTGAGAAAGAAAAAAACAGAAAAAAACTTGTACGTTCATAACCCTATGTAACAATGAAATAGTGAGGCCAAGAGAGGAGATAACGAAATTGAACAAAGGGGGAAAAGTCTCTTTCTAATTAACTCCCCTCCACCAAAGTTGATTACGATACCAATTGCACCAATGGGTATACCAATTGCACCAATGGGTATACCAATTGCACCAATGGGTATACCAATTGCACCAATGGGTATTGTAATCAACATTGGTGGAGGGGAGTTAATTAGAAAGAGACTTTTCCCCCTTTGTTCAATTTCACTAACATAACAATGTAATTGACTTAATTAATTCTGCTTGAAGCTAACCAGTCCTTGAATTAATTTAGAGTTATACTCCAGTTTTTCGGCTTCCATGCTCAATCGAGAACTTTTTAAATAACAGGGTTAGTCAAGTGTCACCAGGTGTGCGCTTGTGTACGTGCGCTTGTGTGTGTGTGTGTGTGTGTGTGTGTGTGTGTGTGCGTGTGCGTTGTCTGTGCGCTTGTGTGTGTGTGTGTGCGTGTGTGTGTGCGTTTGTGTGTACGTGTGCGTGTGTAATGTCCAAGTAGAGTCCAAAATAATCATGTTATAATTTCATTGGTCATAAGGCAATGGTCAAACAGCCTTCAGTTTCTTTTCTCCCTAAGTTTTCACAAAGCACATTTTAAAATTCAAAGTAAAATAATCACACTATACATTGCAGTTTAATCAACAAACACATGCTAGAGGAGCACTACAGTAAAGCACAACATATATTTGCATGCCAGTGCACCCTCTAATAATTATTTTTTCTTAACGATTTTTTTTTTAGCTCCTAACTTAACTTTTGATGACTACCTCTACATAAGCTCTTGCATACTTTCCTCTTCCTCAGAGCACTACGGTAAAGCACAACATATATTTGCATGCCAGTGCACCCTCTAATAATTATTTTTTCTTAACGATTCTTTTTTTTAGCTCCTAACTTAACTTTTGATGACTACCTCTACATAAGCTCTTGCATACTTTCCTCTTCCTCAGAGCACTACGGTAAAGCACAACATATATTTGCATGCCAGTGCACCCTCTAATAATTATTTTTTCTGAACGATTCTTTTTTTTAGCTCCTAACTTAACTTTTGATGACTACCTCTACATAAGCTCTTGCATACTTTCCTCTTCCTCAGAGCACTACGGTAAAGCACAACATATATTTGCATGCCAGTGCACCCTCTAATAATTATTTTTTCTGAACGATTCTTTTTTTTAGCTCCTAACTTAACTTTTGATGACTACCTCTACATAAGCTCTTGCATACTTTCCTCTTCCTCAGAGCACTACGGTAAAGCACAACATATATTTGCATGCCAGTGCACCCTCTAATAATTATTTTTTCTGAACGATTCTTTTTTTTAGCTCCTAACTTAACTTTTGATGACTACCTCTACATAAGCTCTTGCATACTTTCCTCTTCCTCAGAGCACTACGGTAAAGCACAACATATATTTGCATGCCAGTGCACCCTCTAATAATTATTTTTTCTGAACGATTCTTTTTTTTAGCTCCTAACTTAACTTTTGATGACTACCTCTACATAAGCTCTTGCATACTTTCCTCTTCCTCAGAGCACTACGGTAAAGCACAACATATATTTGCATGCCAGTGCACCCTCTAATAATTATTTTTTCTGAACGATTCTTTTTTTTAGCTCCTAACTTAACTTTTGATGACTACCTCTACATAAGCTCTTGCATACTTTCCTCTTCCTCAGAGCACTACGGTAAAGCACAACATATATTTGCATGCCAGTGCACCCTCTAATAATTATTTTTTCTGAACGATTCTTTTTTTTAGCTCCTAACTTAACTTTTGATGACTACCTCTACATAAGCTCTTGCATACTTTCCTCTTCCTCAGAGCACTACGGTAAAGCACAACATATATTTGCATGCCAGTGCACCCTCTAATAATTATTTTTTCTGAACGATTCTTTTTTTTAGCTCCTAACTTAACTTTTGATGACTACCTCTACATAAGCTCTTGCATACTTTCCTCTTCCTCAGCCCTACTTCGTTGAACTCCAGGCCGTGTAATCATGAGTGCATCTTAGACAGTCAACACGGGCAGTAGTATGTAGACTAAACTCCCAAAGCCTAAGTTACATGCTAAAACCCGTGTTGACCGTCTAAGATGCACTCATGCCTACATGCCCAGGGTCACCCCACCATCTGTATATCATCGGTGAAATTCACAAACCATGTACCTCGATTTTGGTAGTTTTGAGAAAAACAGAAGAAAAAAATGTTTTAAAAATTAACCGCGTTTACCACAATTTATTAACTATGATGAATATGTTGTTCAAGACATTGCAAGTTTGGTCCTGAATTTTGCTAAAAAATATTTTAAAAAATTTGCTTACATATACTTGAAAATCACAAAGAATACGATATTTATGTCCTTAAGTATCATCCGAATTTGGGACTTAAGTTTTTCGTCTATTTACACAACCTCACTTACCCCAGATAGAAAGTCGTTAGAGATACGAGCTTTTGGTGGAATGTGGCGGAAAAATTTAGAGAGCTGACTATGTATTTAACTCAAAACCCCTAAAATCGATATATGAGGTTTGTGAATTTCACTGAAGATAAATATAAATGTCCCGTGTGAACCTGTACCAGGTCAGAGGACGTTAAACGCATTTTCTTCCTCCGTAACTTCAGACAAACAAAGAAATATCAAAAGATTGAAAAAAGAAAAATAGAATATATGGCTACTCTAAAATTAGCTTCGAACAAAAACTTCTCTTATGGAATTGGTCAAGGTAAAAGAGCTGGCCTTTACATGTGTTCCACAAAGCCGGTGACCTCGGGGACAGATCATAAGCGTTTCTGGGACAAGCCACTAGTAGTGATTCATTATTTGTTTGCCTTTAATGTTCTTGTTATCAATGTAAAACGCACTGAGCTCATGTGAGAAAGAGCGCTATATAAATTCCCATTATTATTAGTAGTAGTAGTATCTCATTGAAAAAATAAGCTTCTGTTCTTTTCAAAAGTAAAATATGTCAACTGTTTTTGGAATGTTTTCCTTATAAGACATAAAAGCACTTTTTTTTTTAATGATTACTTACTAAAAAAATAAGCAGACTGTTTTTTGGTTGTTGTTTTTAAAATGACAGCACAATAGATCTTTGAATTAATCTCACATTACACTCCATTTTTCAGTAAGTGGGTTACACTTACAAAGAAGCATTTATTTATTTATAATGCACAAGGCATTGTTTATTCAATTTCTTACTGAATGTAACACATCCCAAGTCTTCACCAAACCAAAGATATTCTAAAAGGGTAAGATGGATTACTTAAAAGCTCGGCGAACCGGGCTGATAGAGTTATCGTTAGTGCGGACGTGTACACTATTCACAGTGGAGGCTATCCAAAAACTCGGACTGGAACTTGAACGGAGAATTCAACTGGCCTATCGATGTGTAAAATGTGTCACGTTTCAAAGGGACATAACCAGTGTTTCTGTCCTCACTACTCATATAGGGAAAAGAGCCCGGATGTTTATCTTCCCCTGTATACAGTCTTTGACCAAACTACTGAATGAACACAATTATTTTACAAAATAACAAGTAACACAACACAATGGACAAAAAGTGTCCACCAGATTACTGCACAAATAATGCACCACAATGAAACCTCCCTAGATGGTTACCCTGTTTGTACTTCTGGGGCTGTATTCACGTTGAGATAGCATGAGACTTAGCATCATGCTAACTTAGAAGCTCTTCCAAAAGTCCTATTAAATCCTATAGGACATTGGAAGAGCTTCTAAGTTAGCATCATGCTAAGTCTCATGCTATCTCAACGTGAATACGATTCCTGGTCGCATGCCACAACGATTAAACCAACAAAAAAAAGACTGATTCTATAAACTTGATGCACTTGACAAAGTTTGATACGATAACTGTTACCATCTACATCGTTCTATTCAGACTAGATTCCGCTCCTAAATGCGTAGTGTGGCAAGACTTGCACCAAACCTTTTAGCAGTTAGCAGCAGAGAGAACTGCGTGTCCAGTTTACAAAGAAGTGATGCCGGGAACACACCAGGTACAGTCCACAGACACACAGTTCCTTCTCTGACACCCCAAAACATCCTCACTAGTAATGGCTTTTAAGTGCCACGCACTCTTACAATATTTGAATAAAAATATGACATGGTTTTTTCGATCAGCACCTAAAAGCATAAATCAATTATGCAAATCATTTTGATCAAACATAAAATTAAAAACATTTTAATGCTATGTACAAAGCTGTTACACAAATTTTCTTCCTTAACATAGAACACACGCATGACTGCTTCAGTGCCACCATAAGTAGCGAGAGAAGAGCATCTATACAGCAGAACATCAATGAGTAAAAGCCTGTATCGTACTTAGCAAGACACACACTCCAGCCGTTGCTCTTGTGCCCCTTGTGACAGCCTAGCATGCCACCAAAGCAGCAAAGGATGGACCGCGGTGGAAGAAATAGATCTGTTCAACTCTGTAGTAGGAAATGAAGAACTGCGGCCTGTCCTGGGGGGGGGGAGGGGGGGGACTCAAGAAAGCTGCCCAAAACCGCGTCCGCTGGAGAACTGTTGCCGAAGCCCTTTGTTCCTCGAGGAATCAAAGGGATTAAGTCAAGCAAGTCAACTCTGCAGTGACTGACTCACCTACATGCACAAAACCCAGAAAGTTGTACTACTGCAATGTGAAGATCCGCGCTGCTTTGGAGACGAGAAGTGGCTGTCATTGTCAAAATATTGACTTTCAACTAAATAGCTGTCATTTTTGTCAACAAACTACGGGGTCTGTTTATCGCTTTCTTGCCATCAATCATATGTACATGTGTTTAATAGCGGTAGTTAGTCAATGAGCAACTCAAGATGCGCATTTTACCGCCAGTGGGCAATCAAAGCAGTAGGGGCTTAGCGTATGATATTCTTAGTTGGGCGTAGTGAGAGGGAGGAATATCGCGCGCTAAGCCCCTACTGGTTTGACTGCCCCCTGGCGGTCAAACCATTGTCCTAAGTTAACCATTACAGTCCCATCTGCAGCTACGGTCATCTCAGGACTGTTACCACACTACAAACGAAAGTGTCTGAGCACTCCAGTGCAAGAGCGAGCACCTGCTCCTTTGCTAAAACGAGTGTCTTGCCAGCACGGCGCAGGCTTAACTGGCTAAGCTAACACAAACACAAAAACCATGAATAGAAAGGACTCTTGAGAACTGTGTAGGGACACCTGCCAGTCAACAGCACTGGTCACTGAACAATGAAATGGGATGCAATGAATGAGACACCTTCTCCAATCTGAGCATTCTTTACAAGCACACCACTATAAAAACATGGCCAGCGGTCATCAGCACAACTGAACAGTCATCAACTAACTGAGGTAATCTTCAGCAAACAGACGCAGGTATAAATTACACAGGTATAAATAGTACACAAACAATGTGTAACATCCGCCGCCAGTCATTCAAGAGCATGGAGAAATAAGGTACAGTCAAATAAGCCAAGGAGATCAAATAGAGAGAAGGGGGAGGAGAGGAAGAGAGGGAAGAAAGTGCTGGAAAATAAAAAACGGAGGAAAGAATCCAGGGAGCCAGTTATCTAGGGCAATAAATCCAGTTGGTATGAACAATCACATTCTAGGATGCCACAAAATCCAAATGATGTTACACGCTAACAGAAAAATCTAGTAAATCAAATCAAATATCTCTGTGAATGTATCAAAATGCAAAAAGACGTGAGCACTTGAGCCTTTGCTGAACTGAGTGTCATCATATCAGGCTTAACTGGCTTACACGGACATAACACCAAGCTGGTCCCAAAAAACGTTATAATGCTTTTATGCCTCGCTCTACTGGGCTGCTAGACAAAGAAAAGAGGTAGGGAGGGGCAGGATACACACCAACAGAAGTTCAAGGAACAGCACAACAGGAGCAGAGGATTCTCCTGGCTTTCACGGAGGACACCTGTACTGTCCACACAGCAACTTTCAACACTGTCCCAACATAACTTAGGGACCAACACGGTCAGATCCAAATCACAGTTCTGAGTGGCATCCACCACAGTTACCACAAGGATGCACGCACACACACATACTGATACGCACAGCAGACACACACACATGCACGCACGCATGCACACACACACATGCACACACACACACATGCACGCACACACCATATAAAAAAAGATCATATAAAAAGCACTGAAAACCATCGAATAACAAGAAACGGGTACTGGGGATGAAAATAAACTCTGAACTGTCCAAGCAGCATTGGGGGCAAGACGAACAAAATCATGGAGACGCCTCCTTATAAAACGGAGGAAAATGGAAGGGGTATGGGGGGGGGGGGGGGGGGGGGGGGGGGGGAGGGCACATCATGGCCCCTCCTGTTTGAGTTTCTTGATGGTGTTCTTGAGCGCTTGGCGCTTGTTGCAGAACCACACGCGGATTACCTCCCGATCGTAGTTGAGCCGCTCGGAAAGGTCGGTCATTTCTGTGCCTGCACGCACAGACAACACACAGAGTCAGCATTGTTCACAATGATTGATATGCATCATTGATATACATACATAAAAAGGAAGGATTATACAGTGGAACCTCCCTTTTAAGACCTCGAAGAAATCATCCACAATAAGGTCTTAAGTGGGAGGGAGTTGCATAAGGGAGGTAATTTTAATACTTACAAAGAAGGGCGATGTTTCAGAGAAGTAGGTTTTAAGTAGGAGGGAGTCTTATAACAGGGGGGTCTTATAAGGGAGGTTCCCCTGTACCACGACAGCATCACCATCATTATGACTGTGTGACCAAGCATTGAGAACAATTGGCGAAAATCAAACAGGACCAATTTAAATTTGAGAAAATAAAAATAAAATTCAGCATTAAAACTTGGTGGGAAGTGGAAAAGATGTTATCTCAATGATATGAATTTTCTGATCGCCACTTCAAACTAAATTTCAACGCTGGAAGAGACAACTTATGGTCACAATACCATGGGTGCAACTCCACAAAATGAAACAAAACCAAACCAGAAAGGCCGGGGTTGGGGGGTTCACGGGGTGGGGGGTGGCCAACGTGTCCGATAAGCCTCGTAAAATGGGTAGTCTACATCGCGTTTGAAAACAATGCGGCGTTTAAAATTCTGCTAAACGTCCTTCGGTCAGGAACAGACACAGATTAGTAGATATAAAGATGGTGGGAACGATCCTGGAGGCAATGCCTAGAGGCAGTGCAACACCAGGAAAGTCCCAAATTTTTAACAATAATCTATTTTTAACAAATCAATCTGCTATTTTCTAGACTCCCCGAGAGAGAGATAATTTTTTAAGTTTTTTTTTTTTTACTGATCCCCACGTTTTAAGTGACAGAATGGTCAAGTGTGACTGGTCACTCAACAGAAAGAAGAATTAAAGGAAGACCCCCCTCAAAACACCTCATTGCGCTTGAAGTTGATCGGCCATTGCCTTCCTTTTCAGGTAAAACTTTTTTTTTTAAAGGAAATCCTTGTGAAAAGGAAAATGTTGCACTCATGCAATACATGTTGCTATTTTTCGCTCTTTCCTCATGCCAACACAGTGATATGCTGGTAATAAATATGACTTGCATATCAGTGTGTTGTCATGGGGGAAGAGCGAAAAATGGCAACGTTTATTGCGACCATTAGCAACGGGGGTCCCCCCGTGGGGATACTGGGGGTGTCTTTTGCATAAATAGTTCCCCCACCTTCTGGAAGTTCTGTGCTTGTAACTTCCTCTAATCTGTCACTCTCTTAGACTCTGCCTTTTCCCTTTGCTTACTGTCATCTACTATCTTTCTGCCTTACTGGTCCATTCTCCTGCCTTTTTTCACAAAACACTTTCAAAAACATTTCCCCCAGCCGAAGTCAGACCTGTTGGGCCTATTTCTTAGTTAGGCGCATAACGACAGCATGACGCATCTGTGCTCATAATTGACAGGAAACTGTCTGAGCGATCGAAGAAGAAGAAGAAGCAACGGGGGTTTTGATATTCATACGCGTCTCCTTTCCAGCCATACACGCAAAGCAGTCTTACAGAGAGATGATCACAGTAGTCAGAGATGAGATTCTCAGAAAACAAAAAAGGAGGAAAACAGAAGCTGGGGGTCCGGGGCCCGGTGTAGGCTACATCAGCAAAATGGATAACTTCCACTTTCAGCCTTGCAAACTGCCGAGTAATGATAAAACAGAGCAGTCTTGGCAGTAACCGGAAATGTCCATTTGAGAATGATCCAATCGAGAACAAAATATCAATCGAACTTACCGCATTTACGATTCAACACAAAACCTAACACCCCTACCCCAGACCTGCTTACCTCCTACACAAGTCTCGAGTAGTCTGGATAGCTAAAATGAGTAGTTTTGGTGTGAAATGTGTAGTCCTACTCATGAAACCATCAAACACTGTTCACTGAAAATGAGTAGCAATCAAGAATTAAAGAGCAATATTATCAATTTTGAAGAGTAGTAGAGGTCCAAATTGAATAGAAAACTACTTGAAAAGAGTAGAGTAAACAGGTCTGCTACCCCCACCCCTCAATTTTCTCAATGGATTTATACTGATCTAAAAAATGACCCATGGGGCCATCAAAAAGGAGGAATCTCATCTCTGGTAGTGATTCAACGCTAGGCCAGTTTTACCTGAGGGGTGGGTGTTCCACTCAAAGTACTGGTTGAGCACCTCGAGGGCCTGAGGGGTGAAGGAGGTCCGGCGCTTCCTCTTCTTGGAGGGCTCGCTGCCGATGAAGTCTGTGAGGTTCTGCACGCCGTTCTTATAGCGCTCCTCCGCCTCGCCCATCCACCGCTCCAGCACCGGCTTGATCTTCTGGGCGCTCTTCGGGGTGATGTCCAGCTTTTCAAACCTGGACACAGCGGCCGCACAGTACACGCATGCTCAATGCTCCCTTCTTATCGACCCTTTCGCCGCCAATGTCGCATCACAATGATTCAGCACCCATGTCACTAGAAAGCATCAAACCAGGGCCTGCCGTCCGAAGACCCTATTTTTTTGTAATTTTAGGAGGCAAGGATAGGCCTAATGTCATACACGTCACAGCGGAATTTGCAATATTGCAGATTTTTTTCTCTCTGTTTTTTTCAAGTTTATTGATATTTTTGGGCTGAAAAATGGCTGGCGGCAAAAGGGTTAAACACACATAGCCCTGTGGGTATACCACAGGTGGGGTGGGGGGTGCAAATAGTTCTCCCACCTTCTGGAAGTTCTATATTGTACCGTAATTTACGGACAAGCCGCTTCATTATTTAAGCCGCAAACTCCCTCTTTTTCTCAAAAATAAAGTGTGTAGCTCTTCTAGCGCCATGTATTTTTTGGCATTCTTGATTGTTGCATTTCAACCGACAAGAGAGGGGTAACTATTTTTTGGAGTGCGCATGCGCTGCTTTAACGGGAAAAAAATCACTGACACAAGCTCTGAAAATAGACAAACACACGGCAGGGTGCTTGGCAGTGAATGTATGCATTTGGTGGGAGTGAAGTGCGATGTACTGGGCCCCTTCACAATAAAGTCTATGGAATACAGAACAGAATGACACTAGCTTCTCCCTGACCTGCAGATGACTGACTGGCTGTAGGCGGGGCCCTCCGTGGGTTGATCCACTGTCACAATAAAGCCTATAGAATACAGAATAACACTAGATTCTCCCTGACCTGCAGATGACTGACTGGCTGTAGGCGGGGCCCTCCGTGGGTTGATCCACTGTCACAATAAAGTCTATGGAATACAGAACAGAATAACACTAGCTTCTCTCTCACCTGCAGATGGCTGACTGGCTGTAGGCGGGGCCCTCCGTGGGTTGATTCACAATCACAATAAAGCCTACAGAATACAGAACACTAGCTTCTCTCTCACCTGCAGATGGCTGACTGGCTGTAGGCGGGGCCCTCCGTGGGTTGATCCACTGTCACAATAAAGTCTATGGAATACAGAACAGAATAACACTAGCTTCTCTCTCACCTGCAGATGGCTGACTGGCTGTAGGCGGGGCCCTCCATGGGTTGATTCACAATCACAATAAAGCCTACAGAATACAGAACAGAATAACACTAGCTTCTCCCTCACCTGCAGATGGCTGACTGGCTGTAGGCGGGGCCCTCCGTGGCGCTGAGGGCCTGGCCCACCTGGGTCTGGGTGAGGCCCAGGGACAGGCGGCGGATCTTGAACTGGCGGGCAAACTCCTTGATTTGATCCAGGTTGATGCCGTCCACTGTGGTGCTCTCCGTGCAGTTACCCACTGTGTCTGCAACCAACAGGAATGGTATCATCCACGTTTCCCCCTGTCGCTGCTTTTGTCTTTGTTGATGGTTCAGACAGTCTCCTGTCATATTAGGTATAAGTATTAGGTATTAGGTAAATTTTGACCAGATGACAACTTTGTCGTTGCCATTGGGTTTAACGTATGCTAAGTGCATGGGCACACGGGACCTTGGTTTATCGTCTCATCCGAAAGACTCCACGTTCAGACCGTAAGACCTAGTGCAAAGTGAGTGGAAAAATCCCCTGTACCCAGGTTCGAACTTGGGTTTACTTGACACGAAACGAGCGCGCTACCACTGTGCCACTCTACACCTGGAGTACAAGGTGATATGAGTGCACATGCGCCGTGCTGCCATTGTGTGTCTACATAAGAAATACCGGTAGTTAGGCCCAGCATATCTGTCTTCGGTTGGAGAAAATCTTTGTAAGAGTTTCTAGAACAAAGGAAGGAGAATGAACCAATAAGGCAGAAAGACAGTAGATGACAGTAAGCAAAAGACAGTGAGTCAAAGAGAGTGACAGATTAGAGGAAGTTACAAGAAAGAGTATCTTGTCTTGCTTTTGGTTAAATTATCTCCCTTACTGTACTACATGTGGATATGAGCCAAAGGAATGCATCCACAACTTGTTCTGGAGAACGAATGGCATTCACGAATATTGATTGTCTCTTTCTATACTTTTCTGTTAGGTACATACATGTACAATCGCCCTCCTAGTTCTGTCGCGAGTACTGTCAGAATTGGCGTCTGTGACGTATTGTTCCCGACTCTGAATATGGTGGTACCGTGACCATTGTTGGGGTGGTGGTGTTAAAGGGAGGTGGGTGTTGGTGTGTTGTGTTATGACTATATGCAATGCATTCTCTAATATGTATTCATTTTCATAGAGATGTATGATGAGGATGCGTGGGCCAGTTTGTTAGAAATGTTTGTACGTATGGTGGGTGAAAAGCGCATTGAGTTGCTTTGCAAGATTATGCGCTATATAAGCATTATTAATTATTATTATTATTATTATTAGATGAAAATAGGGTTTTACGCCCTCTTCGGCCTTTCGGCCATGTGAGGCATTTGTAATTACAAAGATGGTGGGAGCAATACTGGAGGCAATGCCCGGAGGCAGTGCTAAACCAGTAAAGTCCCGATTTTTTAATAATACAGATATGTGTAGCAGTAACCACGCCTCGGTTAAACCTCATCGGCTATGGTACCACCACAAGTAATATAAAGTATTAGGTACTTTATAGTCACAGAGGCGTCTGTGAAATTCGGGTTGCTCCCACCTGGAGAGTGCGTCACAGCCAGAGGCGCGCCATCCAATTTTTCTGTGTGTGTGCATGCGATTTTTTTGTGACTGATGAGGAAGGAAAGGGGGGGGGGGGAAATTTTGACCAAATGACAACTTTTTCGTTGCCATTGGGTTTAACATATGCTAAGTGCATGGGCACACGGGACCTCGGTTTATCGTCTCATCCGAAAGACTCCACATTCAGACCGTAAGGCCTAGTGCAAAGTGAGAGGAAAAAGCCCCTGTACCCAGGTTCGAACTCGGGTTTACTTGACACGAGGTGAACGCGCTACCACTGTGCCACTCTACACTTGTCCTATGAGCATAGATCTCGTTTGAGCAACTTCCTGAGTTGCACTGTTTGCACGCATTACTGGTACATGTACTATGTTTTGTAAGTTTCCATTTATATGGTTGACAATGACAATTGTTTTGTCCAATGAAAAGTAATGGCATTCATTCAACGATGGAGATTTTGAAGAGTTTGAATGTTTTCTGGAAGACTCCTCAATCGTTTCTATTTCAAGCCTACAGTGCATGAAAATCCCCATTGTTCCCCCGTGGGGATACCGGGGGGTCTTTTGTATAAATAGTTCCCCACCTTCTGGAAGTTCTGTGCTTGTAACTTCCTCTAACCTGTCATTCTCCTTTTCCCTTCGCTTACTGTCATCTGCTATCTTTCTGCCTTACCCGGTCCATTCTCCTGCCATTTTTCACGAAACACTTTCAAAAACATTTCCTCCAGCCGAAGTCGGACTTGCTGGGCCTAACTATTTCTTAGTTAGGTGCATAACGGCAGCATAACACATCTGCGCTCATAATAGACAGGAAACTGTCTGAGCGATCTAAGAAGAAGCAATCCCCATCATGCTTTTCCCTCGTTTCCATCCACTAATAAGGCACTCTCATTTCTCTGATGCCGAAATCAAAGCCAAAGCAAAAAAAAATTTTTTAAATCACATCATACTCCAAACATTATATTATCAATACAGGTAGTAGTAGTAGTAGTAGTAGTAGTAGTAGTAGTAGTAGTAGTAGTAGTAGTAGTAGTAGTAGTAGTAGTAGTAGTAGTAGTAGTAGTAGTAGTAAAAGTGATGGTGGTAGTAGTAGAAGTAGTACAGTGGTACCCCTCTAATAAGACGCTCGCAAATGCGACTTCTCCTCACATACGACTGGTGGGGTTTTTCCCGAACACATTCCACTATATATCCTATGCCGCAAATACGACTTTTCCTGAGTTCCGACTTACGACCCGATTTCAGGGGTTGAGATGCGACCACAATCTTATCTTTTTGCAGTCAAGTTCGTGCAAATTGATCTCTCGATGAAAAGCAGACGAACTCGTGATCGAAAGTCATGGCAACGGGTCCGATGGCAACTTCGATGGCCCATGTTGCACTCACACACAAACTACACATAACAGTACAGACCTAATCTTCGCCATAACGGACCTACTAAATACTGGATTATGCACAACGACACAACACAACACAAAACATGACAAAGTAACGCTCTGGCAGTTCATTTTTAGTCACAGTTTGCACACACAGAACTTTTACCGCGCATACAACTCAGCTGACAAAATGGCGCCGCATACACCACAGATACGAAATCACGGCAAACGCTAATGTGCCAGCTGCTTTCATTTATCGGATTTTGTGAGTTGTTTGCATTCAGCGAGAGTTGTAGTGCACACACTAACGCCGATTTATCAGTCTGATAGCGGAAAGGAGCTGCTTTTCAATTTTTTTTTGGTAAAGTGAAACCATTCTGATTCACTGAGTTCCAACTTATGGAGTATGACCGATCACCTAGTTTCAACTTGGAAGTTGCTTGGTCCTCTAATAAGACA
Source organism: Phymorhynchus buccinoides (assembly GCA_017654935.2). Classification (NCBI taxonomy): domain Eukaryota; kingdom Metazoa; phylum Mollusca; class Gastropoda; order Neogastropoda; family Raphitomidae; genus Phymorhynchus; species Phymorhynchus buccinoides. Next base: position 119,252 of record JAGGCT020004097.1, on the reverse strand, counting down.
ACCCCTCAGATAAGACTTTTTTTTCACCGCACTTTCAAGGTCTTATTAGAGGGGTACCACTGTAGTAGTAGTAAGCAGAAGTAGAGAAGCAGCAAAAGTAGTCTTCTCTTCTTTCTCTTCCCAACCACCATCATGTACCTCTCCAGCGCTCTTCACACCTACACTCCTTTCCCGCTCACTCAGGTCCTCAAACACAAAACTTCTGAAAGTTCCAAAAACAAATCTAAAATCATTTGGTGACTGCAGTTTCAGTTTCAGAGCCCCTGCTGTCTTGAATTCCCTCCCAGTCAATCTCCGCCATGAACCAACTATCTCTACTTTCAAAGCTAAACTCAAGACTCACTACTTTCAAAGCTCATTCGGTCTGTAATTTTTTTTCCCTTCTTGATCTTGTACCTGGGTGAATGATTGGGTAATAATGTTTTGCGTGACTGCGGGTGTATCAGTGAATGGAAGCGCCTTGAGTGCAAAATAATTATAGAAAGGCGCTATAGAAATACTATCAATTATTATTTATTTTTATTATTATCATCAAGTTGATGGTTCTGTTGGTATATGTTCTAGTTGTAGCAGCAGTAGTAGTAATTGTAGTGGAAGTTGTTGTAGAACTAGTAGTAGTAGTAGTAGTAGTAGTAGTAGTAGTAGTAGTAGTAGTAGTAGTAGTAGTATTTAGTAAGAGTAATAAGCACTAGCAGTTGTAAAATAAAGACTATAGTTCTACCATAATATTAACCCTTTCACCGCCAAAGTCGCATTTTAGCACCACAGTGATTTAACACCTATGTCTCTAAAAGGCATCAAATTGGGGTCTATTATCCAAAGACCCTATTGTCTTAGTCTTGGGAAGTAAGGATTGACCTTATTTTATATACGTCACAGAACAATCCCCAATACTGCAGATGGATTTTGTTCTCTATCCAGGTAAATTTAATGGACATTTTTGGCTGAAATATGGCTGGCAGTGAAAGGGTTAATAACCCAAAATCACCAACAGTGTTGATTCTAGGATTTTTCAAAAGGGAGCCCAAGGGCTCCCTAGATTGGAAAAAGGGAGCCCCTGGGCTCCCCTAGCTAACAAAAAAGGGGGCATATTAACTAAATTGTATGTGCACGCTAAAACGTTTAAAAATGTTAGTATTGCTTTTCTTTTAAAATGTATGAAACTGGTTCAACCTTACAAACTTACTTGGCCTTGCAAACTTTCTAGCTGCATATAGATTATAAATGAGAGAGTTGACTTGGAAGTTGGGGGGGCAGGAGAGAAAGAGACTAGAATGAGTATGTGGTGGGACAAGGACCAAAAAATAGACATGAAAAAAGATCTTAAAAAGTGAGACAGTAATTTTAAACTAAGACACAATGAATGAGAAAAAAGTGAGTGAGAGAGGGAGGAAGAAGGGTGAGAACTTTTAAACAGAGAGAACCTGTGTTACATTGTCTGTGTGTGAGTGTGAGAGAGAGAGAGAGAGAGAGAGAGAGAGAGAGAGAGAGAGAGAGAGAGAGAGAGAGAGAGAGAGAGAGAGAGAGAGAGAGAGAGCATGCGTGCGCGCGCGCATTGTGCTCAGGCTGAAGTTCTCACTTCACTACTGCCGCGTTCAAATGCCGCACTCAAGATTCTTCGAGTTCGAGTTGTGACTTTCGCCGATTCAGTGATCGCGTCAAAGCTCTCATCGTGGATGTTATCGCCCTCGCCCTCTTCCTTGAAACACAACCAAGCCTTTGGAAAGACTGTTTTTCGCGTCTTTCCAGTTCGTTGGGCAAGGCAGTTTCAAGAAGTTCCAATCCGGTTCTGGTTGACAGTAATCATTACTGAGTAATGACACATCTGTTGGCATCGCGAGTTCCATTTCACTTCCTGACCCATTGAGTGTATTCTTAGTTGTACACATATCCTTGGTTGATAGGCCACGAAACCACGAAATTAAACAAGTTTGCTTTGATTGCTTTGCTCACTGCGCCTTAGAGGCCCTACAACAGAACGAGAATCGCTGGCTGTAGCATTGATCTCGATAGTGTGCCCCAAAACAAAAATGGCGGACTGAAAATATGTGCTCCTGAGTGAAAATTTGTGTGATTGGACAAAGCCAGAGTCATCGGCCAATCAGAAACGAGGACAGAAAGGATGCTCGGTTTCACTCAGTCTTGAGAAGGATATACACACAGCAGCCGCGACTACGCACTCGCTAAGTAAAAGTGCGTTCGTTTTATTTTTGTGCGTGAGTCGGGCCGCACTGTTCGCGATTTTATGCGTCCTAGGGTGAAAAAATGCGGGAATCCCGCAAGACCGCGCTCTAGAATCAACACTGACCAAGCAGCATCTTACTGGGCAGAAGCTGACTGACGTTGGGCGGCAGGCCGTTGACCGTGGCCACGATGTTGCTGTTGCTGCTGCTCAGCTTGCTCTTGGCCGCAGCCGCTACCGCCACCGTGGCCAACGAAGACTGCAACTGACTGGACGATGACAACGACGATGATGATCGATGATTGGCCTGTGACAACGACATCTGACCCAACATCTGGCGAAGTACACAAAAACAGACATGACATATACACACACGCGCGCACAAAAATCAAAGCAGCATCTGGGAACTTTAAACAGTACAACTGTTTCTGTGATTTCTACAGGATATTAACCCTTTCACCGCCAATGTCGCATTTATGCACCACAGTAATTTAACACCCATGTCACTAAAAGGCATTAAATCAGGGACTATAATCCAAAGACCCTATTTTCTATTTTCTACCCAGTTATGCTTAATCATGGCATTTCTTGGTTGAAAAATAGCTGGCGGTGAAAGGGTTAAGGCGGGCAATTTCATTTAATCATTTTTGGCTCACGTCGTTTTTTAAAACAAAGTGAGTCTATAGTATCGTTCATGTTCGGTTGTGTGTCTGTGTGTATGTGTGTGTGTGTGTGTGTGTTGCGTCCGTGGCCCCGACCTTTAACCTTAACTCAAACCTTAACGTTGTCATTTTCTCTAAACATAAAAGGCGTTAGAGGGTTAAAGTTAGCAGGATACTTGATTTTGACGTGAGTCTTCAAGTCACGACGATCAAAGCAGTCAGATACATTGATAAAGAACAAAATAAAGATAATCATTTGTTGCAGAGATTACTGTTGTGCAACCTTTAACCTTGACTCAGTCACACTCTTCAAACTAAAGAAGACTCTCACTCTCCACTGAAACTTTAACGTTGTCATTTTCTCAAAAAAACATAACATGTTAGAGGGTTAAAGTTAGCAGGATACTTGATTTTGACGTGAGTCTTCAAGTCATGGCGATCAAAGCAGTCAGATACATCGGTAAGGAACAAAAGAAAGAAAATCATTTGTTGCAGAGATTACTGTAACTGTTGTGTTGTACCGAGTAGGAGATACATACTGGAAAGAAGACTCTCCATTAGATATACAAAAACGCTCTTTAAAAAGAAACACTCGGCCTAGAGTCCATGCCTTACCTCATAATCAAGACGACGTACTTAACATTTAGCCCACATTCATTTCAGTCTTGAAAAAAATATATACGGAAAATCCAGGGTTTGTCGATTTCACTGCCTTCGACGTACGAATCCTTTGTTAGGCCTAGACGATTGATCACCATGAGCAAAGACTGTACAGGGGAAGATAAACATGGATGAGCTTGCTGGCTGTGACCTTGACCTTTGCTTTGGGGCAGAGGGGGGGGGGGGGATTAACGAAACGAAAATAAAATATTAGGACTAATATAAAATATCTTACAGAAATGTAGATGATGTGGAACAAGTTTTCATCGCATGAACAATCAGTTTAAAACAGTAACAGATCAGGAGTATGGCCTTACGAATCACGCAACTTCAATTATTAATTTTCTAAGAGTAAGAGGCTTAGACCCACAGGCAAAGACTAGGCCTACTACAGGTGTCCGTAGACCCCCCTTACCCCGGCGGGGGGGTGGGGGATTGGTCACTATGTTTTTTCTGAAAGCTTGGTCAATATGCTTTTCAATTTTACTTGTTTGCCAAAAATAAAAATAGGGCTCCACTATGTTACATGCGCATACATATAATTAAATTTTAAAGAAAGGGGTAGGGGTGCATAGAAATAATTTTAATTTACACAGTAAAATAAAAATTAATTCTGTTTTCAGATGCACAAGTGTCTACATAACAGTATTCTCTCTATACAGGCATGGAAATTGTCATGGGAATTCCCATGCCTGCTATAGTAATAAAAATCAGACGTGAGCCTTGCAGGCTTTGCCTCTTGTGTGACTTCTTTCAATAACTTTTTTTCTTTAACTTCAAAGAGTTAGAATTTTCATTTTCCTTGCCAACATTCCATAGAGGAAGCTGTCTGCTACACGCATGCGCATTGAGCTACTTTTCACATGGGGAGATAACTAACCAAGCAGAATGATGGAAACTGCACAACTGTGCTCGTTGAGCGAAGGTTCAGCGATAAATCTGACCGGCTTTCTTCATTTTCTGTTCTTTTCCACGATTTTTGAGGGTTCGATTTTTGTGACATGGTCTTAAAAATTGGAAAGCAAGAGGTCATTAGTCGGGTATTGGAGGAGGTGGTCGCTGATGAGAAGACACTTACATAGTAAAACCGATCGGTCACTAAATATCAGGTCAGAAAGTGGAGGTGGTCGCTGAATAGAATGTCGTATCAGGGAGGGAGTAAATACTGTATAATTAACCCTTTCGCCGCCAGCCATTTTTCATCCAAAAAATACCATTAAACTTACCTGGATAGAGAGAAAAAAAGATCTGCAATATTGCAAATTCCTGTGTAACATGTATAACCAGGCATCAGAATACTCCAGAGTCCAATCCGCGGACGAACAACACTCGCCATGACTCGGAGTCGACATCGAGTCGGACCCCACAAAACTCTAGTCCGTAATCGGCATCATTGCGATCATTCGCTACCCGATTTCTCGCGGAAAAGTTCAAAGTTCTCACATCCTCGTAGTCTCCTGCCATCATATCCTCTAAATCGACTCATTTAAAACCCAAATCACAATCACTGTCATCAAAACAAACTCTGAAACAGTGAAAGCAAGAGTCTAGAGGCTCTAAACTCGGAAGAAAAAACAAACATGGCCGCGATTTTTCGTTTCCGAAGGCGCAGTATGAAAACAAACCATTTAAGAATACCATTTGAGAATAAGATCGCTCTGCCTCATGAAGTACAAACCGCGGCCGGCAGTGCCAAAACCGCGGCCAGTGGCTACCAAAACCGCGGAAATCCGCGGATCCGTGTGCCGTTCTGATGCCTGATAACATTAGGCCTATCCTTACATCCCAAATTACGAAAATAGAATCTCCAGATAACAGGCCCTGGTTTGATGCTTTTTAGTGACATGGTTATTAAACCATTGTGGTGCAAAACTGCGAAACTGGCAGTGAAAAGGATAACAAAATCAGAATTTTGTGTAAAATTTGGGGTTGTGCCTTATAAGGTACGGCCTTACAGTCAGAAAAATATGGTAGTACAGACAAACCTCTATTTTAAGACTTCCAAAATGTCCGGAAAAATCGGTCGTAAATTGGAGGGGTCGTATGACGGAGGTTTTCACTGGCAGCCGTAGAAAGAAAAAGTTCAGCACAGTTCATACTCTCTTCTTCATGCACACATACAATGACATATTTAAACTGGATTTGGGTCTTTCCAACTCCATAGGATTGTGCAATCGATGTATTACAGTTTCACTTCGCCGACTTCTGTTAATCACCTCCACTCTCGTCCAAAGTCAGTGGTTTTCTTTTTCAAAGTCAGTGGTTTTCGTGCTTTTCCTACGCTTTCCGCCATCTTTTCTACAACAAGGGAAGCGACTCTGCTTTCAGGCCCTTGACCGTGGTTGTTTCCCTTTGCTCGAAGTCTATGCAGACGACAACAACGGTCGTAAAAACCAACAAAATGGCGGTCGTAAGTCGCGTTTTAGAGGAAGTCGTTTAAGAGAGGTCGTTTACATAGTAAAATGCATCCGTGCCAACAAATCCGGTCTCAAATGAGAGGTGGTCGCTTAACAGAGGGTCGAAAAATAGGGGTTTGTCTGTATAGTGGATTCCTGATAACTCAAAAACACTGGATAACTCATGATAGTTTTGTGGTCCCAGTTTAACTCACTCGGGACGAATGAGCCGGAGCCGGCTCATGGCTCGCACAACCGTTTAGGACGAATGGCCCAGCTCCGGCTCATAAGAGTTTTCAAGGTTTTGATTTCTGGCGTTTAACCAGCTTTCCGGTGCGAAGTCATAACCTATTTTCAGTTTGCTTTGACCTTGCCTCTCTTGAAATCAACCAATCATTGCATAGTTTACATTCAGCTTTGGTTGTAGAGGGGGGTCAAAGATCGGAATGTGAAATTTTCCTTCTTTCTATGTGTTAGCTGTTTTCGTCAATAGGAGACAAACGACGAAGGTAAGGAATCTGATATTTTACAATTGTTTAGTGCATGGTGTTGCTAATCTTTTCTGAAAATATTGATGCCTAACTCTTCATAACTTGGTTTGGGTGATTATTTTACGAACCTAGTCAAATGCCCAGTCCCCACAGAACAAGGGGAAATAATTCGGCCAGTCCCTAGTGAGTTAATAATCTTTATGATAAAAGGTCTTTTTCACTCAAAATATTGACTATCTCCAAATAAAATTTCAGTCCCTTCAATTTTCTTCTTCTTCTTCTTAGTTCGCTCAGACAGTTTCCTGTCATATGAGCGTAGATGCGTCATGCTGCCGTTATGCGCCTAACTAAGAAACAGTTAGGCCCAGCATGTCCGGCTTCGGCTGAAGAAACCTTTGTTTTCCCTGAGACTCCCTCCCACATTGACCTACTTCTCCTTGTTTGTAAGTATTAAAATGACCCCCTTTATAAGATCCCCCCCTTATAAGACCTCATTGTTTGTATCTTATATAGATGCTCATATGTGGCGGTACCATAGCCGATGAGGTTTAACCGAGGCGTGGTTACCGCTACACCTATCTCTATTGCTAAAAACTCGGGACTTTACTGGAGTTGCACTGCCTCCAGACATTGCCTCCAGTATTGTTCCCACCATCTTTGTATTTACAAATGTCCCATATGTGTCTGTTCCAGACCGAGAGGACGTAAAACACAATTTTTCAAGACCTCATTTTGGATGGTTTTTCAAGGTCTTATGGCTGGTACCCACATGTCGTCATATCCGGCCACAAGGAGCGCCATATTATGGGAGACCGCCATCTTAGTCCTGACCTTTTTTTGAAAAATGCCAGATCGATGCTGCGTATTTGGCTGTTCCAATTCGAAACTTATCTAAACTGTATTTATAACATCTGGATGTTTTCTTTACACATTTAGATAACATTTTCACTTTGTTTACACACAAATAAGGACTAAGATGGCGACACTTCCGTTGGAATGGTCGAGATGCGCACGCAGGTGGGTTGGAGCCATAAGGGAGGTTCCACTGTATACTATAAGCTCTGCACTGACCTGCGGACTAAGGGCCAGCAGTTGGCCCTGACCGTTGGTCAGCAGAGGGGGCAGGGCGGCGGCCAGCTGATTGACCAGAGAGGCGCTGGTCACTGATGTCTGCTGCTGACCGTTGGTGCTGTTGCTGGTGGCGGTGGTCTTGGTGTTGCTGCTGTTGTTGTCACGACTGCTGTTGTTGTTGGCTGCAAGGAGTAGCGCGACACCTTCATCAAACATCATCCACTCACTGCTTCTTTACTAGAGTACTAACAGGTCTGTGCGTTGGTTGGGTACATGCATACCCCTCCTTGAAATCATAGTAATCGTAAAGAAATCATCTCAAGCTTGCATCATTTTGAGGGGTACGCAACCCCCTTTAGCACTCTATTATTAGTCCCTTTTAATGTTTAAAAACAAACAGTTAACGTCTAAAAACAAACATTTCTGAGAACGCATAAAAATAATTCGGGAATTAAAAAAATTGTTTAAATTAACCCTTTCACCGCCAAAGTCGCATTTTAGCACCACAGTGATTTAACACATATGTCACTAAAAGGCATCAAAGTGGGGTCTGTTATCCAAAGACCCAGTAGTCTTAGTTTTGGGAGGTAAGGATAGACCTTATTTTACATATGCCACAGAAGAATCCACAATACTGCAGATGGATTGTGTTCTCTATCCAGGTAAATTTAATGGGAATTCTTGCCTGAAATATGGCTGGCGGTGAAAGGGTTAAAGACCTTTTTTCCCCCTAGTAAGTCAAAACCGAAAGTACTGAAATTTTATTGTGATATAGTGAGATTAGAAAAACAAAACAGCGTTTTGCCATAAGGATTAAATTGGGAAAAATCAACCTGAATTATCCAAATTTTGTGGCACCCTTTTTCAAATTAGCTGGTTTCCACTGCATCGTGGGTACTGACCGAGGTTGAGGGGCTGAGCCAGAGCCTGCAGACTGGCCAGGTTGGTGGCGATGATCTGCCCGTTGGAGGTGCTCAGCAGCTGGATTTGCTGGCTGCCCCCCTGACCCACCGACACAGGGATGCTGATGAACTGCTGGCTCCCGTTACCTGAAACACAACCCACCTATGGTGCACACACCTCTGCACAGCGCTCTGGGGGGGGGGGGGGGATTTAAGCCACAGAGAAAAGCCAGTCAATGCTATCAAGCAGCGTTCAGTTTTCTAACTATAGCACTCTGTGAAGAAAAACTTAACAATGTTAGCCCTTATGTGGCCTTTAAGGGAAAATCGGGCAATGTGCAAAGTTTAGTTTCCAAAGCACGGCGCTTTGTTGTGAAAAGCTAAGCAACACTAGCCCTTATGTGGCCTTTAAGGAAAATCGGGCAATGTGCAAAGTTTAGTTTCCAAAGCACAGCGCTTTGTTGTGAAAAGCTAAGCAACACTAGCCCTTTGTGACCTTTTAGGGAAAATCAGGCAATGTGTCAAGCTTAGTTTCCTAAGCACAGCGCTTTGTTGTGAAAAGCTAAGCAACACTAGCCCTTTGTGACCTTTTAGGGAAAATCAGGCAATGTGCAGATCTGCCTACTTGGAATTTTCCCAATCAGTAGCCCAGCCATCAATTTTCAGTAGCATGGCAAATTTTTTCGTAGCATCCACAAACGACGGCAATCAATTTGTTCTCTTCCTGAGCCGAAACGTACTGTTTATGTTTCGCCGATTGAACGTGTTGACGGTCGTCTCTACCGCCATGATTCACAGCGAAGTCTGCATGGCAGAGGTTGCAGTGAGCATGGTTCGCACCAAGTCGACTTCTGACGATGCAAGGCCACTCCTCCGTGTAAGCTATTTTGAAAACTTGTGCGTCAGGCCGATGTTTTTTCTTAGAACAAGATGGTGTGCCAGATGATTTTCGTTTTCTGGTTTGGGTTAGTTTTTCTTCGTTTGAAACATCTCCCGAATCGCTACTGCTGCTGGAGTCCGCCATTTTTTCAAGAGAAAGTAATAAGACATAAGCACAGCGCTTTGTTGTGAAAAGCTAAGCAACACTAGCCCTTTGTGACCTTTTAGGGAAAATCAGGCAATGTGTCAAGCTTAGTTTCCTAAGCACAGCGCTTTGTTGTGAAAAGCTAAGCAACACTAGCCCTTTGTGACCTTTTCAATAGGGGGGGGGGGGGGGGGGGAAGCACAGCTTATTGGGGAAAATTCTAGACAGTTTCATTATGGTCGTTCAGTCCAGGGAGATTTAAAGTTTAATCCATAGACTCCATTTGAATTCATTTAAAACAAAATATTGTCATAATGTTAAATGTATGTGTGGTGAATCTCTAAGTGTCAGTCATTTACTGACTCACTGTCAAAGAGCAAGAGAGCTCTTTAAGAATTTGGGTATTGACTGTTTTAATGATGGATTGACTCCATTAAGACTATCCTGTATATTAAATGATTACTCTGTCCTTGATTCCATTTGTAAATGTTTATTAAGTAGTTCAATTAGCATTTATCTTTAACCTTGTTCATAATTGGTTATATTCTTTAAGTGAAGATAAACTTTATTTAATGGGGTAGGTGGGTGGGGGTCATGATTACATCACTAACTTATTACTTATTATATTCTTACACATTCTCACTTACAGACACATCTACTCACAACTCAACCACACCAAAAACACACCGCAATATCATTTTGTCTGAATCACTTTTAGTGGAAGGACGTTAAGCTGAAGAACACACACACACACACACACACACACACACACACACACACACACACACACACACACACACAGAGAGAGAGAGAGAGAGAGAAGAGAGAAACGCACAGGCCCTCATTCCCACTAGAAAGCACTCAAACAACCATCTTCTGAAAAGTGTCACGGAATGAGAGACTTAGTGCGATTTTTCTCACGCCAGAGGGCATGACGCTCGTGTGGGGCTAATCCTCTCTATATTATTAGTTGGGGATAAAGAAAGAGAGAGAGACAGTGAGTGGTCCTACCATCACTCTCTCTCTCACTACGCCCAAGTAAGAAAATCGCGTGATAAGCCCCTAGTGCATTGACTGCCCTCTGGCGTGAAAAATATCGCCATAGGTTGACCATTGTGCAAACCAAGGAGAAAATCTTACCCGTAGACACAGGAATAAGGATCTGCTGGACAGGCAAAGAGGAGGAGGAGGAGGAGGAGGAGGAGGAGGAAGAGGAAGAGACGGCCCCTCCTCCAGCATTGGATTGGTTGAGGAAGAGTGGGGATGCCACCTGTGGCTGGCCCAACAGCTGGGTCTGACTGGATAGAGTGGGCAGCACACCTGAAAAACAAGACCCTTGAGTGTAGAATATTGATGACGATGATGCCAGGATGGTTGTGATGAAAACAGCAACATATCAATGTGGAAACTTTAATGCGAATCTGCGCAGAGGTTCCCAGATATTGAATCTGTACAGTGGTTCTTAAGATACTGTGTTGCGTGTGCATGCATGTGAACACACACACACACACACACACACTACGCAAGCATGCATGCATGCACACAATTGCACATACGCGCATGCGCACGCACACACACTCTAACACACAAGCCTGCACGCACAATGAGCTCAAAAACACCAAAACACTGAACACTGAAATATTGCAATTGTTCATCGGCTTCAGGACACAATTCAATAGCAAACGACCGGAGTTAGAACACAGAGAGAGAGAGAGAGACACACACACACACACACACACACACACAGAGGAGGGAGGGGGGAACAAAGAAAGACAGTCAGACAGACAGTGACAGAAAAATGGGACAGACAAAACTGAAATGTTTTTTCTCTCTTCTGCTTCTTTTTCTTTGGTCACCCCCTAAACTGTGTGCATTTACTTCTATAAAAAAAAAAAAAGAAGCTGGCAACTACCACAGAAGAAGAAGAAGAAGAAGTTGAAAGAACCAAAAGCAGAATAAATGCTAAACTAGAGAGACACGACATGGGTCCGGGCCTACCATTAATGTCAGTCTTGGCGTCAGCGGTGGCAGCAGGAGTGGTGGCAGTGTCAGCGACAGAGGGCACCGACATGAAGAGCTGGTCAGCTAGCCCCAGAGCTCCCGCTGACCCCGCACCCCCACCCCCCACCATGGAGGCGTGGTGCTGGTGGGTGGGGAGGGAGACGGAGGGCATGGTGAACACCGATGACACCGCGGCCAGTGGGGACTGGGTGGAGGTGGCTGATAGCATCACATCCTGCACAACACGTAGTAAACAATGCAAGTGAGAGTGAGGTGTGTGGGGGTGGGGTGGGAGACGGAGGGCATGGTGAACACCGATGACACCGCGGCCAGTGGGGACTGGGTGGAGGTGGCTGATAGCATCACATCCTGCACAACACGTAGTAAACAATGCAATAGAGAGTGAGGTGTGTGGGGGTGGGGTGGGAGACGGAGGGCATGGTGAACACCGATGACACCGCGGCCAGTGGGGACTGGGTGGAGGTGGCTGATAGCATCACATCCTGCACAACACGTAGTAAACAATGCAATAGAGAGTGAGGTGTGTGGGGGTGGGGTGGGAGACGGAGGGCATGGTGAACACCGATGACACCGCGGCCAGTGGGGACTGGGTGGAGGTGGCTGATAGCATCACATCCTGCACAACACGTAGTAAACAATGCAATAGAGAGTGAGGTGTGTGGGGGTGGGGTGGGAGACGGAGGGCATGGTGAACACCGATGACACCGCGGCCAGTGGGGACTGGGTGGAGGTGGCTGATAGCATCACATCCTGCACAACACGTAGTAAACAATGCAATAGAGAGTGAGGTGTGTGGGGGTGGGGTGGGAGACGGAGGGCATGGTGAACACCGATGACACCGCGGCCAGTGGGGACTGGGTGGAGGTGGCTGATAGCATCACATCCTGCACAACACGTAGTAAACAATGCGATAGAGAGTGGGGGGGCTTAAAAAAAAATAACAGAAATAAATGTAAATGCATCCTCCGATGTAGGAGTGTGGCTGCCCATGTGGCGGGGTAATAAAAAACCGGTCGCACACGCAATGTTTTCATCCCTAGCTGGTGCATTTGTACAATAGTGTTCAAGTGCTTCGGCTGTTGGGATGATCCCTGGAGACTTTAAGCCAGGGTAAGACAACAAAGAAACAACAAATGTAAATGCAGACTTCTCCAATTGTGCAATACGTGTACTTCTGTGGAATCAAATGTGCAAAATTAAGCAGCCAATACACAGGGTTTTTTTAAATAATAGAATGTGTCTTTTACCACCAAATGGGATTGTCCCCCATGAAAAAGTAGGACAAACACAGGACGTTTGCTCTACCAATTAATGAAAGGTCACTCACGCAAACCGCAAAATTATGTCCCTTGGCTGTTTGCGAACATTTCCTATTCAACACAGAGACCTAAAAACAGGACACAAAAAATGACGGGGCTAAACATACAGTCTGATGAAAGCTCTACGAGCAAAAAGCTTGCTTCTTCCCTTTTTCTACCTTGATCACCCAACCCAAACCCTGGTGAGTTTCCCCATTCTACCATTTTCGTCCCTCTCACAAGTGATCCTGCAGTCAACTCCTCTTCCCTTTTTCTACCTTGATCACCCAACCCAAACCCTGGTGAGTTTCCCCATTCTACCATTTTCGTCCCTCTCACAAGTGATCCTGCAGTCAACTCCTCTTCCCTTTTTCTACCTTGATCACCTAACCCAAACCCTGGTGAGTTTCCCCATTCTACCATTTTCGTCCCTCTCACAAGTGATCCTGCAGTCAACTCCTCTTCCCTTTTTCTACCTTGATCACCCAACCCAAACCCTGGTGAGTTTCCCCATTCTACCATTTTCGTCCCTCTCACAAGTGATCCTGCAGTCAACTCCTCTTCCCTTTTTCTACCTTGATCACCCAACCCAAACCCTGGTGAGTTTCCCCATTCTACCATTTTCGTCCCTCTCACAAGTGATCCTGCAGTCAACTCCTCTTCCCTTTTTCTACCTTGATCACCCAACCCAAACCCTGGTGAGTTTCCCCATTCTACCATTTTCGTCCCTCTCACAAGTGATCCTGCAGTCAACTCCTCTTCCCTTTTTCTACCTTGACCACCCAACCCAAACCCTGGTGAGTTTCCCCATTCTACCATTTTCGTCCCTCTAAACGTAAAGTAAGAAAAAATCAACAAACAAACTGTACTTCTCATTTTATGCCACAAACACAACTAAAGAAACATGGAACAAACATAGAATTCAATAGCTCTGCCATGTGATTAACAATCTGAACTTTCCAGTACAAAGGAAACACACATGATCAGGAAAAGCTCCAGGAATCATGTTTCAGTTAGCAGACTCCCTCAGCTTCTATCTAAAGTTCAAGCAGCAGCAAGAATGGAAGCAAAGAGAACAAATTTAAAAAAAATATAAAAAATCAAACCAGCAAACTCTCAGGTTGATTAAAAAGAGTCAGGAGTTGCATGATGCAATCCAGCCTCTGACAACTGCAGCAAGCTTCTTTTATTTGGATAACAAAAGCTACAATCTTTATTTTTATTTTTACACTGCTTATACTGTAGTCCCGTCAACAAAAACTACAATCTTGACGCATGACAACTGATTCAAAAGCAAAAGGTAAAAGGTAAGTCAGAAAATAGGCCATCAGATTCACAAAACTGATTATTTAGAAATGCTGCAGTTGTCAATTGATTTTTTTCCCCAGGATCTTTAACAGTTAAAGGTTCAAGAAGGATGTTCCCTTACAGCAGACTATCTTTTGGTCCTGACTCAACTCCTTCAAAAGCTGAAGTAATATATATATATGAGACTCCATATTCCCAACATGCATAATGATAATATACACTTGTTAAATCCACTTCAACTGTCTGGAAATTAGAGTATCCATGGCTTTTTTTTTCAAAAATGAGACAAGAAAAAGAAAAACTTGTTTTTAAACTAGAGTGTGAAAACGCAAAATCAAGCAGCCACGCAGCAGCATTTTCAGCTCCAGTGACATTGACCTTTGATCAATGACCTTCATTTTCAAACTTGGCCCAGATATCCTATCTGTCTGCATGCAGAATTTGAGGGTCCATTGGAGTGTGGCTGCCCACGTGGCGGTGTAATCAAAAACGGTCACACACGTAATGTTCTCATCCCTAGCTGATACATTTGTACCATAATGTTCAAGTGCTTCGGCTGTTGGGATGATCCCTGGAGTCTTTTAGCCAGGGTACGCAAACAAAATAAACAAAAGCTGTCGTGGTAACATAGTCAGACAGTCAGGAACAAACACCAAGTGCTGAAAACATTAAGCAGCTTTTAGCTTCGTGGCTGCTTTAAATAATAACCATGCCTTCACCAAGATCTCCATTGACAGAATCATGCAACCTCCACAGTGAAAGAAAAAATAATCCATTTCCTTAAGTCTTACTTGTGATGAATTTACGAGGTCTAGGTTGAGAAAGAGAGAAAGGGAAAGAGAGAGAGAGAGAGAGAGAGAGAGAGAGAGAGAGAGAGAGAGAGAGAGAGAGAGAGAGAGAGAGAGAGAGAGAGAGAGAGAGAGAGAGAGAGAGAGAGAGAGAGAGAGAGAGAGAGAGAGAGAGAGAGAGAGAGAGAGAGAGAGAGAGAGACAGATAATAAGAAAGATTG
This sequence comes from Phymorhynchus buccinoides, assembly GCA_017654935.2. Lineage (NCBI taxonomy): Eukaryota > Metazoa > Mollusca > Gastropoda > Neogastropoda > Raphitomidae > Phymorhynchus > Phymorhynchus buccinoides. The sequence goes on along the minus strand of JAGGCT020004097.1, from coordinate 104,227 downwards.
AGACATGGAGACAAATTGAGACAGACACAAAAAAAGACAAGGACAGAAAAAGAGACAGAGACAGACTAGAGATGAAATTCCTTCTCATAACACTATTTCCGACAAAGGGTTTTCCTGTTCTTTCAATACAGTGGAACCTACCTTATAAGACCTCCAATTATAAGACTCCCTCCCATATAAGACCTTCTTCTCAGAAACATTGCCCTTCTTTGTAAGTACAGTGGAGAACTGATAACTCAAAAACGGATATATCCCCCAAACACTGGATAACTCACAATAATTTTTGGGTCCCAGTATAATAATCTCTATGTTGAAAAGCCTTTTTAACTCAAAATTTTGGCTATCTCAAAATAAAATTTCAGTCCCTTCAATTTTGACTTAAGCGATTTTTACTGTATTAAAATTACCTCCCTTATAAGACCCCTCCCTTATAAGATATCATTTTGGATGATTCTTTTAAGATCTTATTGGCCACTGCAAGTAGGGTTATTAACGCCCTTGACAGTGAGAGTGAAGCCCTTGTTGGTCAGCACTGAAAAGGACATTAACTCTTGCGAAAGGCAGCCATTTAGTGGCCTCAAATAGGGTTATTGGCGAGAGTTATTCCCTTGCTTGGTCAGTACTGAAGCAGCTACCAAGGGCATTCACTCTAGCAAAACATGGTTGCTGCAGTGGCCAATAAGGGAGGATCCACTGTATCTGACAGCATAGTGACTGTTACGCCAAAGACTGTATAGGGGAAGATAAGCATCCGGTCTCTTTTCCCTATATGAGTAGTGAGGACAGAAACACTGGTTATGTCCCTTTTAAACAGGACACATTTTACACGTCGATAGGCCAGTTGAGTTCTCCGTTCAAGTCTGAGTTTTTGGATAGCCTCCACTGTGAATAGTGTACTGTCCCCACTAACGATAACTCTATAGACAGCCCGGTTCGCCGAGCTTTTAAGTAATCCATCTTACCTTTTTAGAATATCTTTGGTTATGCACTGACTGTCTTCATTAACTATCCCATTGGGCTGAAGGGTTTTCAGAAAGGCAGCTATTAGGTTGGCACCCTTTCCCCTGGCTAGCCACAAGCAACACGCGCAGTTTGCTGATGATCTTTTGGCCGTTAGCCATTTCAGTTTTGGCTGCCACTTCTATTCGAATGGTCTACATCACTTCAAAGAAACAAATCTGCATTAGTAGTCGGACAAAAATCTGCATTAAGTATATCAAAGCAAATGTTATTTCATTTTCTAAATTTTACATACACAAGGGTGCAACTACACAAAATGAAAAAAAAAACCTGAAAGGCCGGGGTCTATGGGGTAATGTCCCCCTGCAGCTGAAGAAAAAATTGATTTATGAAGGTATTTTAGTTTGCTTTTTCCACAATTTATACAAAAGCTTAGTTTAAAGTGTTTGAAAAATACAGTAGACGCACAAAGATCTTGTTTGACAAATTTAAAAAAAGGAACTTCCTATTCTGGTAAAATTCAAAAACAGAAAATCCTTGTATACCAGGAAAAGTTGCACCTCATGGTATTATTAGGTATTAGGTACTTTATAGTCACAGAGGCGTCTCTGTGAAATTCGGGTTGCTCCCACCTGGAGAGCGCGTCGCAGCCAGAGGCGCGCCACTCAATTCTTTTTTTTTTTTTCTTTTTTTTGCATGCGATTTTTTTCACTGATGAGGGGGGGGGGGGGGTAAATTTTTACCAAATGACAACTTTTTCGTTGCCACTGGGTTTAACGTATGCTAAGTGCATGGGCACACGGGACCTCGGTTTTTGGTCTCATCCGAAAGACTCCACATTCAGACCGTTAAGGCCTAGTGCAGAATGAGGAAAAAATCCCCTGTACCCAGGTTCGAACTCGGGTTTACTTGACACGAAGCGAACGCGCTACCACTGTGCCACTCTACACCATGCATACATCTAGAGTAAACCAAACGAGGAAATGCCTTCGCCACTCCTATTCTTTTACTTGGTAATTTTCAGAATTTAAGGGCAGCAAGCGAAAAATAGTCATGTTCTTGTTCTTCTACAGTGCAGTCCTATCCATTCACATTGATTGTGCATACACCTGCATGCACACACTTTGACATACACACACACATGCACAAATTCACATGCATGCAAACACTTTAACCCTTTCGCCGCCAGCCATTTGTCAGCCAAAAAATACCATTAAACTTAACTGGGTAGAGAAAAAATATTTCTGCAATATTGCGAATCCCTCTGTGATATATATAACGTTAGGCCTATCCTTACTTCCCAAAATTAAGAAAATAGGGTCTTTGGATAACAGGCCCTGATTTGATGCCTTTTAGTGACACGGGTGTTAAGCCATTGTGGTGCTAAAATGCGACATTCGCAGTGAAAGGGTTAACATGCATAAACTTTTTTTAACTTTTTTTTTCCCCCCTGTCTAATATCACGAGATGTGAATAGACGTTAAATGAAAGACACACACACAGACACAGACACACACATGCACACACACACACACACACACACACACACACACACACACACACACACACACACACACATTGATTTTCTCCTCTCTCACAAGCTTTTCATCAAATTCTTTTTTTCTTTTCCATCATATCCCTGAAAATGAAACCAAAACATCACAACAGTAACAAAACAAACAAAAAATTATATCTCCAAGGTTCTTTTATAAGAAGAGAAAATGATGAAGAAAAATAAACAATAAAAGACAACAGATAATGTGTGTAAGAATAGACCCTGTGACAAACCTTGACGTCACAACCCACCTCAAGGCAAAAGATCAAATGATCTGAACACACACACACACACACACACACACACACACACACACGCACGAACACACATTGATTTTCCCTCCCTCTCGCTAGCTCCTCATCAAATTCTTTTTTCTTCTCCCCTACCCTAATTAAACAGCATTAACTGCTCAGGTTGCTAAGCAACGCCTCCAAAGTGGAATACAGGAGACAGGTGGCTTATTAGTAAAATTGCCCGACTATGGCAGACTACTACAACTAAGAGACTATGCCTACCGATTTCCTTTACTGCATAAACAGCGAAAACAGAAATGGTGTAGTCCACTAAAGTACAGCATTGTTTCTTTATTTATTTCTTTTTTTTCTTTTCTTTTTTTTTGGGGGGGGTTTATGCTTGCCATTGCCTAGATATTGGCCACTGCAACCACCACCTATTGCAAGAGTGAATGCCCTTGGTAGATGCTTGAGTACTGACCAAACAAGGTAATAACTCTCGCCAATAACCCTATTTGAGGCCACTGAATGGCTGCCTTTTGCAAGAGTGAATGCCCTTTTGGATACTGACCAACAAGGGATTAACTCTCGCAGTCAAGGGCGTTAATAACCCTAGTTGCAGTGGCCAATAGAAGGAATGTTATTCTTTATAGAGACATAAGGGCCAGCCACACTGCATACGATTTGACCCCAATACGATACGATTGTGGCGATGTCTGTGAGTCATGATTCACGTGAAATACTTCCGCTAAAAATAACTCTACTATTTTCGTTCACTATACTCATGTAGACCGCAAAACACAAATCAAATATAATGTCTGATACAAAAATAGATTTATCAGATTCGTGTGCGGGAGACTACAAACATAGTGAACATAACTAGTAGGATTTCATCAGATTTATTTAGACAGTAGAATTTTACATCAATTGTGCCTCACAAATGTCAAAATTGGATCGTAGTTGTTGTTGTTGTCGTACCCTGGCTTAAAGACTCCAGGGATCATCCCAACAGCTGAAGCACCTGAACACCAGCTAGGGATGAGAACATTACGTGTGTGACCATTTTTGATTACCCCGCCACGTGGGCAGCCACACTCCGACTTCGGAGGAGTCGGATCGTAGTGAATCGAATCGCATGCAGTGTAGCGCGGCCTTTAAGGATGAAGAAACTAGAACAAGCTTACATACTTACACAGCCTACAGTATGCAGCCATTCGTTTGTTTGGCATTTCTGATAAAACATCAGGACGTTTGGCATTTCCAGTCAGACATTAAGATACTGCCAATAAGAGACAGGTGGATCGAACATTTTCTGTTGTATTTGGGTTGTATTTTTTCAGTGAAGTGTGCAGCTTAGCAGACAGACAGATTGAACTTTGTTGTTTTTGTTTCTTTTTAGCAGTTGTTTCCTGTACTTTTGTCTTACTAACTGAAAAGCACAGTTACACTGTATATTTTAAGGTCCTGTTAGATGAAAAGCATCACCGAAGGCCTATCAAGGTGACTCAATTCTAATTCCTACAGAGCTGGCATTATATATGAAGTCTGTGAATGCACATCTAACCCTAAATGAACTCAGATATTGCATAATTGCCTGACTGCCTGACAGATATAACTTTAAAGTGTGTACTACACAACAATGAGTATTTGGGGGGGGGTGCATGTGTGTGTGTGTGTGTGTGTGTGTGTGTGTGTGTGTGTGCGTGCGTGCGTGCGTGCGTGCGTGTGTGTGTGTGTGTGTGTGTGTGTGTGTGTGTGTGTGTGTGCATGTGTGCGTGTGTGTGTGTGCGCGGCCGCATGCATGTGTGGCATGTGTGTGTATGCTTGCATATAAACAATCAAAAACTTCAATATTCAATATTGTGTGTAAGCGTACATAAAATGACGACTACACCTTTAATAAACAAGGATGTAAACAAAGAAACAGTCTTAAAAGATGACATGGGCAACAATAAATTCTGTATGAGTCACAAAGCGGTCCCTGAGTAAGAACAAGTGAACTCACACGCATGATCCGCATGACTCATGTCTGAACGCATGCATGCATTTTTTATTGATGCCTGTGACACAAATTCAAGCTATCAGTGCCAGCACTAAGCCACTCTGTTGTGCAGATCAGATGAAGAAAAAAGAAGAAGGCAAATCAATAACCGAATAATGAAAACACATTCTTCCAAGCCTCCCAATCCCATCAATTCATTACAGTGGAACCTCCCTTATAAGACCTCCCATTATAAGACTCCCTCCCACATAAGACCTACTTTTCTGAGACATTGCCCTTCTTTGTAAGTATTAAAATGACCTCCCTTATAAGACCCCTCCCTTATAAGACCTCATTCTGAATGATTTTTGAAGGTCTTATAAGGGAGGTTCCACTGTATTAATATAATATTAGTGTTGGCTTTCCAAGCGCACAAATATCATCGCTTAATTCCAGGCTCACGTGTCATGGACACATGCATAAATGCATGCACACACACACACACACACACACACACAGACACAGACAGACACACACATACACAGACACACACTACACACACACACAGACACACACACACACACACACACACACACACACACACACACACACACACACACACACACACACACACACACACCATCTTCTTCACAAAGATTCATCATAGAGCCAATATTTCGTGACTAAGAAGATACTTGAGACAGAGTATCAAATTTATACCATGACCGGAAGGGGGGGGGGAGGGGGGAGGGGGAGGGGGGGGGAGGGGGGGCAGAACTATGGGAGAAAAGGTACAAAGAGTGAGGGTGACCAATACTGATAGGCAGCAGCAAAGAGATGAATGCAAAGCTACACTGTAGTTGGAGATCAATATTCCAATAACTGGGGAGGGAGGGAGGGAGGGGCAAAGGGCAAAGAGGGAGTCGACTGGAGCGTGGAGGAGGGGGAGATAATGAGGAGAGAAGGGGCAACAAAGGGGCTTAATGGCTTCAGGTAGGGGGGGGGGGGGGGGGTGGGAGTGGGAGCGGGGAGAAGACATAGGGACAGTTGAATCCAGTAATGATTTGTTTGTTTGCAGCCAGCCACTGGTGAACACACATGCATGCATACAATACCTGTACATATTCACATACGCATACACGGCACACACATACATGTAGACACACACACACAAAACAACAACACCAACAACATACAGTATTTATACGGCGCTAAATCTTGATAGAAATCAAATCGAAGCGCAGACACAAGTTAAACATTCATAACGCATTCAAACAAAGACGCCATACAAAGACGAACAAGAAGATAACTAACACACACACACGTTTGAGAAATAGACCTAAAGGCAAGAGAGAGGAGGGAGAATTAGCTTCAATGACGGGGAAACAGGTGGGTTTTGAGGTTTGATTTGAAATCAGAGAGGGTCGGTCGCTGACGGAGGGAGAAAGGAAGTTTGTTCCAGGAGGTTAGTCATAAAACAGCAAAAGAGCGCTGACCAACAGTTGAAAGCTTATACCTAGGGATCTGGAAAGATAGAGGGTCGGAATGTGTGAGCTGGCACATAGAAGGAAATATTGTCGCAGAGGTAAGACGGGGCAGCTTGATGGATAGATTTATAGCAAAGGGTGTTTAGTTTATACTCAATTCTGTCTGTGACAGGTAGCCAGTGCAAAGAACGGAGAAGAATGATCAAATTTTTTCTTCCTGAGGATGAGACGAGCAGTGGTGTTTTGCATACACTGGAGACAAGATAGAGAAGAGACTGACAGGCCAGAAAGAAGAACATTACAGTAGTCAACACACACACACACACACACACACACACACACACACACACTCACAGCCACCACCACTATCAAAAACACAAACACATGCATACATACATGTATACACACTCACACACACACACACACACACACACACACACACACACACACACACATATACACACACACACACACACACACACACACACACACACACACACACACACACACACACACACACACACACACACACACACACACACACTCAAAGCCAGCTCTCCTTCCCAATCTTAAAGTCACCAACCAAGTAGGCCTGTGGGAATTGAGTGGCGGCCTGACACTAACAGCAATAAAGAGAGAGAGAGAGAGAGAGAGAGAGAGAGAGAGAGAGAGAGAGAGAGAGGGGTGGGTGGGGGGTGGGTATCATAGTGATGGAGTGAACACTGGAGAGACAGAAATGGAACTGGGTAGGGAATGACAAGTGGGAAAGGTTGTTTGGGGGAGTGTTTGGTTGAAGGAATTGAAAATGGAAGGAGGGATGTTGGGGGGGGGGCAAGATTGGGTGATGTGGTGAAATTCAAGGGCTATTGATTTTTTTGTTCCTCTCATCCCCAGTCACCCAACAATTGTGTCATTATCAGAAAATTCCTGGATGTTGTGATGCTTTGCTGTGATTGTCAGTTGGCCAACTGTTCTTTTTATCTCTAGGTCAAAGGTTTTTAAAATAAACTGAAAATTCCCTCACGAGTCTGTCACCCCATGAAAGTCTGATCATGTACCGCAAATGTTAAAGAAATAAACTTAAAAGGCAAAGAAAAAGAACAAAAAAGAAGAGGAAGAGGTGAAAAAAGGCGAGAAAAAAAACCCTAGGCTGATCCGAACCCTATCCTTTTTCAAAAAAGTGGCAGAAAATTGAATCTCAGTGAAACTAATCAATGTGAAAATTTGATGGGCAGTGACAATTTGACGGGCAGTGACAATTTGACAGGCAGTGACAATTTGATGGGCAGTGACAATTTGATGGGCAGTGACAATTTGATGGGCAGTGACAATTTGATGGGCAGTGACAATTTGACGGGCAGTGACAATTTGATGGGCAGTGACAATTTGACGGGCAGTGACAATTTGATGGGCAGTGACAATTTGATGGGCAGTGACAATTTGATCGGCAGTAACAA
>JAGGCT020004097.1:86554-91554 GCA_017654935.2 Phymorhynchus buccinoides | reverse complement strand
CACCGTGCTTCCCTTCTCTCCTTCTCAGGTTTCGTTATTATTGGCTCCACATTATGATTAATTCGCATTGATTGAAGAAGCCTGTGTCCCGCTGTGTGCAGCAAGAGGGAAAAGAGTGTTGACAGGTATGGCAAGAACTGGGTAAAAAAGGAAGAAAAATCAATAGCCAGGCACCTTACAGAAGCAGGGGGGGAAACAGCAAGGAGGGAGAGATTGAAAGAGAAAGAGAGAGAGAGAGAGAGAGAGAGAGAGAGAGAGAGAGAGAGAGAGAGAGAGAGAGAGAGAGAGAGAGAGAGAGAGAGAGAGAGAGAGAGAGAGAGAGGGAGAGAGAGAAAGAGAGAGAGAGAGAGAGAGGGGGGGGGGAGAATGAGAGAGAGAGAGAGAGAGAGAGAGAGAGAGAGAGAGAGAGAGAGGGAGGGAGAGAGAGAGAGAGAGGAAAGAGAGAGAGAGAGAGAGAGAGAGAGAGAGAGAGAGAGAGAGAGAGAGGGGGAGGGAGGGAGAGATTGAGGAGAGAGAGAGAGAGGGGGGGAGAGAATGAGAGAGGGAGAGATTGAGAGAGGGAGAGAGAGAGAGAGGGAGGGAGAGAGAGAGAGAGAGAGAGAGAGAGAGAGAGAGAAAGAGAGAGAGAGAGAGAATGAGAGAGGGAGAGATTGAGAGAGAGGAGAGAGAGAGGGAGGGAGAGAGAGAGAGGGGGAGGGAGGGAGAGATTGAGGAGAGAGAGAGAGAGAGAGAGAGAGAGAGAGAGAGAGAGAGAGAGAGAGAGAGAGAGAGAGAGAGACTAGAGAGAGAGAGAAAGAGAGAAAGAGAGAAAGAGAATGACAAGATTTATTCATTTAGGCCTTTGCCCCTCATGAAGGAGTTACAGTACAAACAAAAATAAAATATACTACTGATTACAATGTTTTTAAAAAGCAAATTAATATAGATCTATTACTGATTACAATAAAACAAATTAATCTATCTCATGACATCATAACTGAGTGTAAGCGAAAAGCTTTATATAAATAAATTGAAAGAGAGTGTGTGTGTGAGAGAGAGAGAGAGAGAGAGAGTGTGTGTGTGTGTGAGAAAGAGTGTGTGTGTGTGTGAGTGAGTGTGTTTGTGTGTATGAATGTGCCTCCATTGAATGCTACTAGAAATTATATTTTTCATTTGTGTATGCAGGGATGCGAGAGGACCCAAAACGAAAAAGCGTACTCAATGGTATTATACTGTCAAATTATAATACTTTGCCTATAACAAGCATATTTTTACAGATTGCCAATGCGAATCTTAGTATTCTTACTGTTTGATAGTTTCTAAGGACTGGAAGAAACTGGCCAAACAAAGTGTAGCTTACATAATTCAGCTATGGGAATGTACTAATGCAAATTTCTTTCATTTTTACTCCGTGCACGAGAAGAAAGTGCATCGAACTCAACACTGTTTACTCTCTTTTACATTTTCCCCCAAATAGAAAAAGCGCATTTACGGGGAACAGTGTAACTCTCACATCTCTGGTGTATGTTCCAAGAAAATTAACCAGGGCCTGTATTCACGTTGAGATAGCATGAGACTTAGCATGATGCTAACTTAGAAGCTCTTCCAATGTCCTATAGGATTTAATAGGACTTTTGGAAGAGCTTCTAAGTTAGCATGATGCTAAGTCTCATGCTATCTCAACGTGAATACAGGCCCAGAAGAGCAGATTGTGAGAATTATCGACTGAACATTAATAGATCAGTGTTAAAATTATAGGCATGTATATATCACCTAAATTACCCGACAAACGAATACAGTGAAACAACTATGAAAATTCACTTTAAACTATTTTACTAACGATAAAAAATATAACAAAAACCTTTAATCGTCAGTAAAGTTTTAAAAGATAAATTCCTACCTAGCTCTGTGTGTGTGTGTGTGTGTGTGTGTTTGTGTTGTGTTGTGTTGTGTGTGTGTGTGTGTGTGTGTGTGTGCGCGCACGTGCGTGATTACGTGCGTGCGTGTGTGCGTGCATGCTTACGCATGTATGTGTGTGCGTGTGTGCATGCATATGTACGTGTGTGTGTGCATGTGTGTGTGCGTGTGTGTGTGTGTGTGTGTATTTGCCTACGTGTGCATCTTTCAGTCTGTCTGCCTGTGTATGTATGTGTGTTTGCTTTGACTCAAAGCAAGCACTCAAAGTTTGAGTGTGCGCATGTTTCAGAGTGAGCGTGTATGTCTACGAGTGTATATACATTATATATGTGTGTGTACACACACAGAAGTATGTCTATGCATGCATGCATGACTTCATAATTCATTTTCTACCTTCTCCACACAACCCCAACCTCCGACCCTGCAGTGCTTTAACATACAAGAGTTTATTGAAGAGAAACTAGCAACGACCAAAACACAGGCACTAACTGCCCACTGCCCACTGCCAAACAGCACAATGCCCTTCATCACCAGACTCTCTGTGAGAAGCATAAAGCATAAAGGTCTTAACCCTTTCACCGCCAGCCATATCTGAGCCAAAAATGTCCATTAACCCTTTCACCGCCAGCCATATCTGAGCCGAAAATGTCCATTAACCCTTTCACCGCCAGCCATATTTGAGCCGAAAATGTCCATTAACCCTTTCACCGCCAGCCATATTTGAGCCGAAAATGTCCATCAACCCTTTCACCGCCAGCCATATTTGAGCCGAAAATGTCCATTAACCCTTTCACCGCCAGCCATATTTGAGCCGAAAATGTCCATTAACCCTTTCACCGCCAGCCATATTTCAGCCAAAAATGTCCATTGAATTTACATGGGTAGAGAACAAAATCCATCTGCAGTATTGGGGATTCTTCTGTGACATACATAAAATAAGGTCTATCCTTGCTTCCCCAAACTAAGACAATAGGGTCTTTGGATAATAGACCCCAATTTGATGCCTTTTAGTGACATAGGTGTTAACTTACTGTGGTGCTAAAATGCGACTTTGGCGGTGAAAGGGTTAAACTTACTTGAAGTTGAATACAGGAAAAATTTGGTCTGCAATATTGTGGGATTTCTCTGCGACTCTTCTAGTATAGGGTCAATCCTTACTGCCCAAATTTAGGAACACTACATCATTGAATAACAGACCCTGATTTTAAGAGTTTTGATGACATGGGGTGTTAAGGGTTAACCCTTTCACCGCCAATGTCGCATTTTTGCACCACAATGATTTAACACTTGCCCACTAGAACACCTAACGGACTTGGACCATTGCCAATCTCAATATTAAACCTATAAAGCCAAAGCCACAGACTAGAGATTAAACGGCCAGACTGATGCTTGACTTACCTACAGAGATTAAATACATGTAACATGAAAACCATTAACTTTTGGGAAAGGGGTAATGGAAGGATGAAGGGTGAATGTGGAGGGAAGAATTGAAGAGTGTGCAATGTGTGTGTGTGTGTGTGTGTGTGTGTGTGTGTGTGTGTGTGTGTGTGTGTGTGTGTGTGTGTGTGTGTGTGTGTGTGTGTGTGTGTGTGTGTGTGTGTGTGTGTGTGTGTGTGTGTGTGTGTGTGTGTGTGTGTGTGTGTGTGTGCATGTGTGTGTGTGTGTGTGTGTGTGCGTGCGTGTGTGTGTGTGTGTGTGTGTGTGTGTGTGTGTGTGTGTGTGTGTGTGTGTGTGTGTGTGTGTGTGTGTGTGTGTGTGTGTGTGTGTGTGTGTGTGTGTGTGTGTGTGTGTGTGTGCGTGCGTGTGTGCATGTGTGTGTGTGTATGTGTGTGTGCGTGCGTGTGTGCATGTGTGTGCGTGCGTGTATCTGTGTGTGAGTGCTTGCTTCTTGTTTCTGTTTTCTTTCTTCAACCTTTTTTTCGTTTTGTTGTTGTTGTTGTCTGTCTTTTTTCTTTCATTGGTTCTTCTCTTTTTTTTTCCTGTTTTTGTTTCGTTTCGTTATTCTCTTCAGAATTTGCTTGGGAGTGGGGGGATTATTCCTCCTTCCATTTTTTTCCAAATACATTATATATATGATTATTGTTCTTGTCCTTGTTGTGGTTAAATTGTTGTTATTGTTGGTGGTTTGTTGTTGTCATTTATATTTGCATGGAACCACATATCATCTGTGAAATTCAAAAACCACGTATCTCGATTTTTTTAGGGTTTGAGTTAGATACATAGTCAGCTCTCTAATTTTTCCCGCCACCTTCCACCAAAACCTCGTATCTCTAACAAGTTTCTATCTGGAATAAATGAGGTTGTGAAAAACTCACAAGTCCCAAATTCAGATTTAGTTCAGGACAAAAACCTCGTATCTTCGTTCTTTTCAAGTCTAAAATTTTTTTTTTAGTAATTTTAACGAAATGCAGGACTAAACTTGCAATGTCTTGAACAACATATTCATCATAGTTAATCAATTGTGGTCAACATGATTAACTTTTAAAACATTTTTTTTTCATTTTTCTCAAAACTACAGTGTATCAAAATTGAATTTCACTGACAATATATCCATGCACAGTATGTCACTATGTGTGTACGTGTGTCACTGTGTCTTGCTAATTCAATTAACTTAGTTGTTTTTGAAATTTGGTTTGCTGAAAAAATAGTTCCACGTCTTTTAAAATTTAACCAAAATCACTCACATCTGAATATAAATTAACACAAGCTTGTCTGAAAAGGAGCTAAAAAATCAACAATTCATTTTTGTCTTGGCACTTGAGTTATCTCCCTTTATACACAACTTGCGCATAGAATTATTAGATCTAAACTATTGCATCGGCAATGAGCAAAAGAACACACACAGTGACATACACACACCACACACACAAGCGCAAGCATACATGATGCACACACACCACAAACACACACGTGACACACACACATGTGTACACACAAACACACACACATGCGCGTGCGTGCGCGCACACACACACACGCACACGCACACACACACACACACACACACACACCACGTATACACTTAACTTTCTGTTAGCCACAGTTTGACTTTTGAGTCAACACAGAAGAAAACAAAATCAATAAATGCCAAGCATAGTAACTAT
>JAGGCT020004097.1:51554-84054 GCA_017654935.2 Phymorhynchus buccinoides | reverse complement strand
TACCACCAGTATTAGGCCTGATTTTACAATGCCTCCACGACGAAAATTGAGCGAGTTGGATAGGGGACGAGCTGTTGCATGGTTCCAAGATGGTGTTCCCAAGCGAGAAGTGGCCAGGCGACTTCAGGTGTCCATCTCGGTCATTGTCAGACTGATTCAACGCTTCACAGCCACTGGGAGGGTCCATGAAAGACGCAGATCTGGTCGACCGAAGAAGACAACTCCACGTGAAGATCGTCTCATTGAACGACAAGCCCTGCAGACAAGAACAGCCTCTTCCAGCATCATTCGAAGGCAGCTGAGGGTGGCTACTAACATCAACATCAGCCAGCAGACCATACGGAACCGCCTTCATGGGTTTAACCTCCGTTCTCGTCGCCCAGCTGTACGGCCACGCTTAACTCCAGCCCATAGGGCAGCACGCCGCGCCTTCTGCAGACGTCACGTGAGGTGGACACGTCAGCAATGGTCCCAGGTCCTGTTCAGTGATGAATCACGCTTCACCCTGAACCACAACGACGGCCGACTGAGGGTCTGGAGGCGCCCAGGGGAACGCTTTATTGACGCCACTGTCCAAGAAAAGGTGGCCTTTGGTGGAGGTTCTGTAATGGTCTGGGGGGCCTTCAGCCTTCACCACAGAACACCCTTGTATCATGTACAGGGTAACCTGACTGGCCTCCGATACCGGGATGAGATCCTTCGACCGCTGGCTGTGCCTACACTGCAGCAGATGGGACCGCCGGCTGTCTACCAGGATGACAACGCTCGCCCCCACAGGGCAAGGGTGGTCAACGACTTCCTGCAGCAGTCTGGAGTCAACAGAATGGAGTGGCCAGCATGCAGTCCCGATCTCAACCCGATTGAGAACCTCTGGGATGAGCTGGATCGCAAAGTGAGGAGCAACCACCCCCCTCCCAGGGATGCCCAGCACCTCTACCAGATGCTGCAGGCTGAGTGGCAGGCGCTTCCACAGAGGATCTTCACCACCCTGGTCAACTCCATGAGGACTCGCTGCGTCGAGTGCCAGAACAGCCATGGCGGATACACGCATTACTGAACTTTTGGGAGCATCAGAATGCACTGTCTTGTGATTTCAATGACTTTGGGAAATCAAATTTCGATACGTACCCACTTTGATCAAATGTACAGACCAAACGATTGCTCGAAATTGAAGGCAATTGTGTATCGTTATCACTAAAGCATTGAATTAAATGTTGGCCAAAATTCAACGCATTGGCTTTCTTATTTGGAAAGTTATGAATTAGTTTGCAAGTGATCCTTAACTTTTTGTGGATAGCTTACTATAGTATCCCAGGATTATTGATGATATTCATCAAAATGAAATTGAAAAAAAAAACAAAAAACAGTTTCTATTGATATTCAATATTATTATTACGATTTACTTTAGAAAAGTTTTTGAGAAGTTCTGAGGTTTTTCATAAACTCAAACTGTTTATGAAAAGAAATTCAATAATACTATGATTTATAGACTTGTTTCATGAATAAACATAAAACCTGAAGTTAACTAAATAAATAAATGAAACACCCATATTATCATCACTGTATGAGGGCTTACCTAATGATCCATACTAAAAATAATTCACTGTTCTCACAAAACACATGATACACTGTTCTCTCTCTTTACTTTTTTCTTTTTTTTTACTGTTATCTACCCACTTTACTTCTAGTTCTACACAAAATACATGATACACTGTTCTCTCTCTCTCTTTACTTCCTTACTAAATATAATATTAAAATATTTTAATTTTCTTTCTGCACTGATATCAAGCTCTGATCTCATAATTATTATGTTAATTAAGTATAAATCAGTCATGCGAAAACGTCACATGGTCAACTGTGGGGTCAGTGAACGGCGGCACAACAAATGGAAAGTAGGCCTAGGCTAGCCGAAGTGGTTATTTATTCGGACAAGGCTCACACAACAGCATGGCTTCTGCGTAGTGTACGTCTGCAAGCGTTCCGCAACTATTGATCGCTCCTACTGAAGACAATGGCAGCGGTTATGGCAGCTATCCTGCCTACTATTTCTACAGCATCTACTTTATAAATTATGCTAATAAACGCCTTGGATATGTGTCAACAAACCGCTAAGTGTACCCCCCAGCAACTAAGTGATCCTGATTTCCGAAATACCATTTTCATGACACATTCAAGACAATGAATCCAATCGGAATCCTCAAACGCTTGGCTCTAATTTTGAGTACAAACCTGCAAAAATCGCGGATCGACAAGGCTCAACAAATAAGAGAACCATGCTTCTAAATAAATTATGATAATCAAGGATAATCATGCATAATATTGTAAACAATGGTTCTTCCTGCTTACCTGCAAGCGTAATCTGAGTGAACTTGGTGTGATGTAAATAATTGGCTCAACGAATGGCTTCCGAGCGGAAGAATGTATTCTATTTTGGGGCACAAAGCAGCAGTAAAGCGTTCCATTTAGGCTAGGCCCCTCGAGATTTTTGTGAACCAAATACAGGGAGCAGTTCGTAGCTGAAATACATTTAGCAAAAGAATTCAATAAATATTGATAAGATGGAATTCAAATGTTGATATTAGATATATATACTCATTTAACCAGTATTTGCGGAACGAATTAAGGGCTATAAATAAAATCAGTAGTAAAACATTATAGCTTAACAATATAAATAACAACACTCTAAGTCTCCCTTGTTGAAAGAAAACAAGAGAATCAAGGCCACACTTGCTACTCATCACTAGACTAGGCCGCTTGAAGCATAGTAGGCAACAAAACATAGTAGGCCTAATCCAACAATATGTACGTTACTAAGTTTAGATGAGAATGCCAACATTTCTAAGACCCTTTAGGTAGGTAGGTAGGTAGGGACAAAACAAGCCGTAAAGCTTTTCCAAACAGTCCCATCTTTTATGATTTTTCTGGTAAATGTATCTTATTGGTCAAGGTTGATGCGGCATAAATTTTCCTCATAAATCATTATTCGTCATAGCTTCTAAAAACTTCTAAAAATTTTGGTAATGTATCCAGACGATTTTTAAACATATTAGTATGAGGTGCACATTTTACGTCAGTAGGCAATTCGTTCCACATGTTAGTAATTCTGTTACCAAAACAATTTTTTCTTATGTTAGTATTATATCTTTTAACAAAAACTTTCCCACAGGCGTTTCTAGTCATATTGTATTGAGGAGATGAAAAGAAATTACTCCAGGACAAATCCACATGATTGTTGAATATTTTATAAGTTTCTATAAGATCTCCCCTTGTTCTCCTTCCTTTAAGTGAAAATAAATTAAGGTACTGTAATCTGTGGTAATAATCCATGATTTTGCATGCTTTAACAAGTTTTGTAGCTCTACGCTGCACCCTTTCAATTGCTATTGACTGGTACTTAAATTTTGGAGCCCAGATAATGTTGCCATATTCTAAGTGCGGTCTAACTAAAGCTTTGTATAATTTAATAAAAATATCATGATCAATACTGATAAATGTTCTTTTAATCAATCCTATCATTTGGTTTGCTTTATTGATGCAGTTCTGGATGTGTATATCAAATGAAAGGTCTTTGTCAAAGGTTACCCCCAGATCTTTTTCTAGCTCGCACACTGTTACTGGACAAGGGGCATTGTTTTTTTCCATGGTGTAAGTTGCATTTGGATTACTTTTACCAACGTGCATTACCTTACATTTATCAGTATTAAAATAAAGGTTCCATTCGTTTGTCCAATCTTGTAATTTATTTAAATCTTTTTGAATTAGTTTATTATTCTTGGCTTTATTAAAAAATCTTTGTATCGTCTGCGAATACTTTACAAGACGACTCCACACATTCAGGGAGGTCATTTATGAAAATGGTAAATAAGGTAGGACCCAAGATGCTTCCCTGAGGGATTCCACTTAAATATGTTTATATGTAAACAAAACAATGACTTTTCAGTATGGGGATAGGGTAAAAATCAATTCAAATTTGAAGGGGACGGGGTCTTTAATTAAATTTGGTCTTTGGAAAGCTGTCAGGCAGGCAGAGCCAGAGTCAGTCATCTTTTTAGAGACCAGAGAGTCACCATTCGAGAGCTGACCGCCGAAGCGAGTGGGTGCTTTCTTCTTGACTGCTTGACAGCGAAATCTTGATCCGAATTTTCTACTTCACCACAGTACGGCGGCTGCTTGACGGAGGAGCGAACTTCACCACCATTCTTGGGTCCTCTTCTGCCAGCACCGCCGCACGACATCCATGAGGTCCCATGCCATGTGATCTGTCCTACGTTGGATACTCTTGGGCTACCTCTAGCTGAGCCGATCGTCTTTCCTCCTCTTCGTGGAGGCTCCGGAACTTCGCTTATCCACGTCTGTCTTCTGTCTCCACCAACGTACGACTTCTACTCTTCTCGTCGTTGGAATATTCTAGGTGAGCATCAATAGGGCGCTAGGGTTTTGTTTTTTTCATTTGTTTTAACAGTTTGATGTTTTATTCAACTGTTTAGCCAGGTTTGTAGGACATATCACAAAAGTGGTATCCCTGGGAGGACTGCGTTGGCCACCCGAGCCCTTGCACAGTGGGACTCCCAGGGCGTAGGGCCTAGGACCTGCAGATAGCTTTCTCTCCTGATTTACATTTTTTCACTTTCCTCCACTATCTTTTTTTTCGACCTTGAGTCGCTCCCGTCGGTCTATCTAATCCCCCCACTCGTAGGCTTTTGCCGGTGGGTACGGACTTTCATTATGTAGGTTCTTGTTTAGGTCATCTCCATTCATTCTCGTTAGGGTTCTCGCCAGCCTCCTAAGTTGTTGGAGGAGCTTGTGTGCGAGCAAATAAACAGTTCAGAATAAGTCTCAAATAAACATTAGGCTCTTCTATCTTTAAAACCTTTTACCTTTCCTCCTCAAAAGTATCATAAAGTATTGATAGGTTAAAGATTTAAATTATCTTAGAACATATCATAATACTGAATAAATTATAAAAGTTTAAAGCATTTAGAATAAAAAGATAAAGACATAGTTTGATCGTAAAGTATAGACGATTTATAATCCACTCAATCTTCTAAAAAAAAATTGTAAGTTTGAGCCCCGTTGTGCTCTGTTCGGTTCATCAACGACAGGGTTATTAACTTAAGTTATTATTTTCATTTCATACTCGGCCTTATTAGCACAATGTAGGTTCTTGTCATGGTCAGGTTCGTCCTGGGGAGTTGGTCCTGTAGGACTCCTTAACCAGTTAAACTTGGGTCGCGTTAATTTTGGGTGGGAAATTTCCTGGCTTCTCATTGGTTCTTGTCATAAACGAAAGTTCTACGCTTAGTGTTAGGTGTTAATGTTCCCCGTTTCTGATTGGTTCTCGAAAAAACCAATCCTTTCGGCTCACGTACCCTATCGAATCGACCTACCATGAGTGATATAGGTAGAGAGGAGGTGGTGGAGGAGGAGGGGGCCAGTGTTTTCAACCGTAGTTTGGGTGAGAGCATTGAGACCCTCTCTGATTCCGGCAGCTCTTCCCCCCCCCACATTTATTGAAAATGTCCTCTTCAATACTCCATTGGAGACCTCATCTGGGCCATCAGCCCCTTTGCTTCAGAGCACCCCAGTTCCACTGACACCAAGTAGGAAGAGGTCACGTTCTTCTAGAACATCCCCTGCTTCTCCTAACCCGTCACCAGGAAACAAAAAGTCAAAAGAAAACATGTCCCCTGTTAGGCAAGGGAACCAGACCCCTTCTGACGGTCAAACGTTGATTACAGATAAGATAGTCAATCACTCCCCCCCAAGGGAGGCTAACGAAAACATGGATATCCAAACTTCTAACAGCCAGAGCGGCACATCACCAGTCAGCCCCCTCACAGAAGGGAGGCATTCAGAGAACCCTCAAAATAGGGAAGACCAACATACACCTGATTGCGTTTCCATATGGGGTGCTCCCCCAGTCATGGTAGAACAAACACAAACACCAACACCACTCAAACCAAAACCAAAACCTAGACAGACACGTCTGCACGCGCCCGATCCTTCCAAAATGCCGCCCCCAACTTTCCTCAAATACCCCGTGATTGTGGAAGATCTTGGCTCAGGCCCGGCTATGATCAAGGGTCTGGGCCCAATCACGGGGATGAAGCTCTGGCAAAATGCCATAGGAGATATATCCAGTCAAAGGTCGCTTGCTGGAAACAAGATTTTGATTGGATGCAAATCTGCAGAACAACAGGCCAAACTTGCTGGTCTGACAGTTATTTCTAAAATTTCAATCAGATGTTTTATTCCGACCGCCTCCACTGAGGGAGTCATACGACCGATTCCTCTAGATGAGGACATACAAAACCTCCTTCCGCTGATTGAGGACGCGCGCAGCGTCCTCAGACTAAACAACAAAGATGGATCGAAATCCAAGGCGATCAGAATAGTCTTTAACAAATCAATTTTGCCCTCTTTCATCAAAATCTGTGCACAAGAGTTTTCAGTCCAGCCATTTGTGGCCCCAGTCAAAAGATGTAAGAGGTGTGCCCGATTCGGTCACACAAAAGACCAGTGCAGGTCCAAAAAAGAGACCTGCACGAAGTGTGCCGGGCTGGGTCACTCTTCAGTAACATGTCAGAAAACCCCAAAATGTGTTAACTGTCCGCTGTACAAACTTAGGCTTCAGGCAAACAGAATAAGGGCTGAAACATTCATCCCTTATTCGGAAGCCATTCGCCCGGCCAAATTGGCCCAGGAGTCAGAACTAGCGTCCAGACAACAAGCCCCACCTTCTCCCTCCCCACAGGTAGATTCCTCTTGGCGGCCGGAAGACAGATCAGTCCCGTCATATGCGAACGCAGTAAAAAACGGCCAAAACCTACCGAAAAAGATCACACACAAAGCCCCAGCCCAGAAAACAGTTGAACTACAAGATCAAGTAAATACCAAGAAAACCAACAGCCGACCCGAAAACAAATTTGTACTTTCACCATCTAAAACTCGAAAAAGACTTCTCAGCAGTAAAGTCAGAGCTCTAAAAATTGAAGCAGCAAAAAACAAAATAATAAAACAAAACGCAGAAAGGAAAACAGAACAGTTAGTTCTTCAACAACTACAAAAACATACTACAGCTCTGATGACGGAATTGACCACACATATGAATAAACTGATAACTAACTTTACAGACAAAATGATCACTACTCAAATCAACACAAAATCAGTCACATCTACCCAGGATAAACAATCTTCCTCTCTAATTGAAAACATAACTCTGAACATAAAACAAAACAAAAATCAAACAGTGGCAGAAAATTTCATCACACAAGTGCTTACCCACGTAGCAAAAGCGCGTACTACTCAAAAACCCACTCTATTGCTGGAGGGGCTAGTCTCTCTGTTCCCCCCCTCCAGTAGCCAGACACCGATAGGCCCCCAGAGTCATCTGATGAGGCTTGCAGAGTTGGCCTGCGGCCCTTCTGTTGCAGGGGAAGGTTCTAGGGCAAAGCATAGAGCTGGGTCCAACTCTACCAAGAAAGGCATCCCTTAGCCTTAACATTCATACTTTTTCTTATATTTAGTAATAAATATAAATAACACTAGTCTGACTAACTCTTCTTTGTTTTCACTAGCGCACTGTACGTTCTTCAATGGAACTGCCGTTCCATAGGAAAAACTGGTGATCACCTTATCCATTTTCTGTCAACTTCACCTATCAAATATCACTTTTTATGCCTTCAGTCTCTTAACACAACTTTTTCTAAATTACCATACATTCAAGGTTACCATTATCCCCCTTCAGCAAGTGATAATGAGCACAAAGTTTTCACAGCTACTTATGTGCATCGGTCTATACACCACAACCAAGTACCAAGCCCAGAACCTAACATCACGGGTATACGTTATTCCAACACAATCCAGACAAAGATCAATGGAAAACTCACAAATATAATGAACATTTACTATCCAAAAAGTTACAATACTTTCGATTGGCTCTCTTCCCTGCCCGACTCATCATCTTGGGTCGTGGTGGGGGATTTCAACGCGCACCACCCCTCCTGGGAGCTGTTTGGTTCAGCTCCCAGTGGGGGGGGTGCGAAGTTGCTACAAGAAATAAACAACTCCCATTTAATCCTTCTGAATGATGGCTCTTCCACGAGGTACCCAGACTCAGCTCATCATAAACCTACAGCAATTGATCTCACCCTAGTAAGCCCAGATTTAGTGCCGAACCACGAATGGTACCCCATATCTGACCCGTTATTATCTGACCACAAACCAATTTCGATAACTCTTCAGGCTCAAATTCCCACTCCCACTCCTCCCCAACAACAACAACAACAATTTAACTTTGAGAAAGCCAATTGGACTCTATTTCAATCCATCTTAAGCAAATACTCGAACGAAGATATACTACAGAGATTCACTATGATAAATTAAGACAAGCAATTTTGCAGGCTTGTCAGTTATCTATCCCATTAAAAACATCAATAATTCCTAACCGTCCTTCCCCCAAGCCCTGGTGGAATGAACAAGTTAAACACATTATAAAGAAGAAGAAACAGGCTTGTAACTATTTTGACTGTCACCCAATCCCATCTAATCACATCCTCAAGCGAAAGGCAGAGATGGACTGTGAGGATGCTGTTAATCTGGCCAAGAGGGAGTTCTTTGCTGTGGACGAGATAGTCAACTATAAGGACCTGGGCACAGCCTGGAAAAAAGTAAATAAAATTAACAATAAAGGCCAATCATGGAGGCCTAGAGTGCTAAAAGACGGTAAGTTAACTTCTACCGACTCAGAAACAGCTGAGGTTTTTGCTGAAACGTTTGCCCAGGCAAGTCAGACTAAACACCTATCAACAGAAGAACAAAATAGACGCAGTTCAGTTCCCCATATTCCAAAAAATAACAACAATTCTCTGTATATTAATTCACCCCTCAATATGACCGAGCTTGCTGGTGCCCTTAATCAGATTAGGAAAGTGAATAAAGCAACAGGAGATGATCCCATCTCCTACAAAATATTGAAAAAATTACCCCCATCTTTTCTTAAAATTTTATTATATTATTATTCCAGATGTTGGGAGGAGGGGATCGTGCCTCAAGCATGGAAGGAGGCACAGGTGGTAGGGATCCTTAAGCCAGGAAAACCGGCTAGGGACCCAAAGAGCTACCGCCCTATCTCCCTCACCCCTCATACTGGTAAACTTTACGAAAGAATCGTAAAAAACAGGTTAGAACATTTTTTGGAAAAAAATAATATCATTCCCACTTTCCAGGCAGGTTTTAGAAGGAATAGGTCCTGCATGGAACAAGTAGTAAGGCTTACCTCCCATGTCAGAAAAGCACTTGCCAGGCGCAGGAAAGTCTTCGCCACTTTTTTTGACATTAAAGGGGCGTATGACTCCGTCTGGCATGGGAGGCTTTTAGAAAAACTCAGCAGGCTCGGCATTGAGGGCAATACGTACAATTTCATTTACTCCTTTCTTCAGAACAGAAGTTTTAGGGTTAGGGTGGGCCACTCCCTTTCGACCAGACACTACATGGATATGGGAGTGCCCCAGGGCAGCATCATTGCCCCAATCCTATTTAATATCATGCTTCATGACATTTCCAAACTTAAACTTGAAGGCTGCCGCATTTCTATGTTTGCGGATGACATAGCAATATGGTCTCTCCCAACAGCTAGAGGGATCAAAGTAACGCTTGCACCTGAACTTGGTGCACACCAGCACAACACCAATTTAGTTATTCACTATTTAACCAGCAATGGTTTCACCCTATCATCACAGAAATGCGATTTTATGGTCTTCTCTAACAGACAGGATAAAAACGAAGATTACAAGATTAACATTCTTGGGAAAGTCAAAAGACCCCCTCCTCAAGTTAAATTCTTGGGAGTCATTTTGACACGAAACTTGTCTTGGACAGAACATGTAAACCATCTAATAAAGAAAGCCACCAAGGCCTTAAACTTTATTAAAGTCATTTCCTACCAGAAATGGGCTCGGGACCCCAAGTTTTTAGTTTTTCTGGTTCGGGCTCTAGTCCGCAGCCGATTAACTTATGGTATGGAAACCTTCTACAACTTAACCAAATCTAACTTAAACCAACTTGCTACTTTGGAACTGAAAGCCTTAAAAACTGCCTTGGGCCTACCCTCCTATGCTGTCAATCTTTTAATTTACAGAGATATAGGCTGGCTCCCTCTAGAACATCTCATAAAGTTAAATTGCGCCACCTTTTTGACCAGAATCTATAGCTCACGGAATTTTACTATAGAAGATTTTTTCACCCAATTTTCTGACCCATATTTTATTAACTCCAAAAAATCACTCAGTAAATACATTAACATCTTTGACTTCTCCAAGGAGTTGTTTGAGAAATCGGACCTGATGATTAACAATATTGCGTTTTACACAAAATACATAGTACCGCAGTGGGACTGGGACCCTCCAGTATATGACATCTCCCTCCACCTCCAATATAACAAAGAGGTAGATATTAACTATCTCACTATTGCAGCCAAAGAAAAAAATTTCAACCTTAGGCATGCCTTGAGCATTTTCACAGACGGCTCTAAATTAAGCGACAACCAAATTGGATGCGCATTCACAATTCCCAAATTAAATTTTTTTAAGGCTTTTCAACTAAACAAACACGTTTCCATCTTTTCAGCCGAACTTTGGGCTATTCTAGAGGCCCTTTCCTATATAAATTATCTCCCGAATGCCCCGCTCAAGATGGTCATCTATTCTGACTCTCTTTCTTCCATCAAAGCACTTCAGGGACAAAATAAGAATCGTCTAGAAATCAAAAACGAAATTAAAAATTTAATCCACCAATTACATCGCAAGGGTACTGATGTCACTCTAGCATGGATACCATCCCATTGCGGTCTTATTGGCAATGACCTGGCCGACCACGAAGTCAAATTGGCAGCCTCCCATAGGGCCGGCACCATACAGGACATAGGCCTATCCACTGGCGAAGCCAAATCAATACTAAAACGAGCATCTTTCCAGGAGTGGGCCAAGGAACTGGATACTTTTGCCAAAGCCCACTCCTGGGACCCAAACCTAGTACAGGGGGGATTGTTTTTTACAGTTCCACGTCAAATACAACGACTTATCTTCCGTATAAGAACTAAAGCATTTTATAGTAAATTCAAGAACATCACCTGTGAGTGTACTAAAAATCTAAATTTCGACCATCTTTTTCAACCCTGCACTTTTATTCTAAAGGAATTCCATGAATTACATTTAAAATTAAAATCTGCTAACATTCCCTTCACCAAAAAAGCCATATTATCCAAAGGTGATAAGGAATGGTCTCCTTTGGTGTGGCTCGCAGAAGCCATACATAATGCCTCATTCAAATCGCACTTCTAAATAACCACACTCATACTCAGTCAACAATGGTTAGGGTGGAGTCCCTCCGGTCCGCGGGCTGGACACCTGCCCACACTCCTGCTCCCTTCCCCCCCCCCCCCCCCTCTTCCTTTTTATCTAAACATGCGCGTGTGTCGCCGAAGTGGCTCCCTTTTGAGCCCATCATTTTTTAATTCCCTTCCCCACAGTGGACGGGTGTCCGGCGCGAGCACCTGAGGCTTCTTTCATAGTCGTAGGGCTTTTTTGCTGGTGCTCCCTCCCCGTTAGGGACCACTTAAGCGGCGGCTATCCTCTGCTCGTGTCGGAGAGGAGGGGTCCCTCTCCCTCCCTCCCTCCGCCTCGAACAAGATAGAATTGTTAACCACCTTACCCCCACCGATAGTTTAATCATCGTGTTCCACTGTTTAAACAGGGGCGGGGGAGATTTTGTGGCTACCCCCCCTTGGTTGGTCAGTGGACTAACTCAAATAACTTTAGAGAATATTTTCCACCATATGTAATCAAAAATAATATCAACGTCAGTCTCCTGACTGCTAGTCGGCCGGTTGACCTCCCTCGCGATCGTTTGTAGGGGTCGGGCGCGCGCATACACTCCACTTCATACACAACAAGTAAAACTTTACAACCTCACTTACTTCATACACCACACTCTATTACCTACTAAAAAGCATCTTGGAATTACCTCCCAATCTTTTATCGAAATTTTAAAATAAAACTATACCCGGACCTTATATATACCACGACTAAACTACTATCATGTATTTTTAATCTTTCACACTTAACTACTTATACCTAAATCGCAACATGAGTATTTCACTTATCAAGAGAGGACGATCTCTCGATTGACGTTATTAACACTACTTAAAATCATGGCACCCTCTATCAGAATTCGGTTTAAGGTCAAGATCTATATAGCTTTGCTCTATCCGCCCAAGATAAATTTTTAATTAATCTTTTACCACACATACTCCGTTTACTTAAATTAAATATCTTACTAAATCTTTTATCAACTCAGAATTTTAAATAAAAATAAAACATTTTTAAACTCAAGATTAAAACTTAAGTCCGAGATGTAAATTTTTCCCCTGTATAGGGAAGTCCCGGGGGCAGAGTTATCTTCCCCTGGTAGGACACATTAACAATTTTTTTTGCCCGAGATGTACATTTTTCCCCTAAATTATTGGGATGTCCTGGGGGCAGATGTTTTCTTCCCCCGGTAGGGCTCGTTAAACTTTTAGATTTCTGTTTTACTTACCAACTCTTGTAAAATATCGAACATATATTTGTAAATACATTCTTTATTTTAAAAATAAATAAGGGCCATTAATGGTTTTTTATTATTAAACTGAAGTTAAATCTTCTTTTAACATTTGTAGCCCTGAAATTTTAATCCCGGGGGAGTTAGGGTTTTCGGTTGGGTCACAAAAGATTAAAATAACAAAAGAAACTTTTATCTATTAAAATTTTTAAAAAAACTATCTCAAATTTTATCAAAGTATTACCAGACTCCTTTAAATAGCCTAAAATAAATCTCGCCAGACTAATATTCCAAAAAACGGCTTGCGCCTCTAAAAAATATTTCCCCTATCACTATTTTTGTTTATGTCCCTGTCCCCGTAACGTTTTTTATATTTTGTCCTGTTCCTCAATCTAAATCCAAGTAAAAATGTCTCATATGTGCCCTTAGGGGTCGAGAGGACGTAAAACACTAGCTACCACCGGAAAGCTGTCTTCTTTTATGAATGAACACTAACTCTGGTTTCTCATTAATAAAAACTCGGGACTTTACTGGTTTCGTACTGCCTCCGGGCATTGCCTCCAGTATTGTTCCCACCATATTTGTATTTACAAATGTCCCATATGTGTCTGATTCAGACCAAGAGGACGTAAAACACCATTTTCGCCGTCGCCGGAAAGCTGTCTTCATTATACTAGCTTGTGGCGGTGCCATAGCCGATGAGGTTTAACCGAGGCGTGGTCACCGCTACAGCTATTTGTATTAATACAAAATCGGGACTTTACTGGTTTCGTACTGCCTCCGGGCATTGCCTCCAGTATTGTTCCCACCATATTTGTATTTACAAATGTCCCATATGTGTCTGATTCAGACCAAGAGGACGTAAAACTCCATTTTCGTCGTCGTCGGAAAGCTGTCTTCGCCTTTCAGGGTCGAGAGGACGTTAAATCTAAAGTTTCTTCTTCTTCTTCGGAAAGCTGTCTTCATTGGATACTCAGGTCGGGTCAGGTAGGACGACTAGGCCTCGCGGCATCAATACTCAGTATGCACATCTGTATTGTTAAAAATTCGGGACTTTCCTGGTGTTGCACTGCCTTCGGGCATTGCCTCCAGGATCGTTCCCACCATCTTTATATCGTCTACTAATGTCCCATATAATATCAGTCCTGCAGATATCTCACACCCCATTTCGAGTCATCTCATGCAATATAGGGAAGACGGGGTAAAAAGCGCATGGGCGGGTAAGAAGCCCACCCCCGCTGGCAATTATCTCATGAAATGAAGCAAATTTCAGTCTCATTTTGCCCATGAGACGAGCGTTAATGTCTAGCATTCGTCTCATGGGCAAATTTGACTGAAATTTTCTTTATTTCATGAGATAATTGCCAGCGGGGGTGGGCTTCTTACCCGCCCATGCGCTTTTTACCCCGTCGTCCCTAAATGGCTTATTTCTCATTAAACAAAGACTGAAAAGCCCATAGAAATGTGGTTTGGGGGGCAGGCATATATAAAAAGAAGCCAAAATATGTGTCTCTGTTTCTCTCTTTCTTTCTCTGTGTGTTTCTGTCTCTTTCTATGTCCCTGTCTCTCTCTGTCTTCAGTTCTCTGTGTGTCTCTGTCTCCATTTCGGACACTCTCCCCGGTCTCACTTTGTATGTCTCACTTTCTTTGTCTTTCGATCTCTCCTACAGCTGTACAACTGTGCAGAAAGAGACAGACAGAGATATAAACGGATACACACAGCTATAGAGAAAGACAGATCGAGAGACAGACACAGAGAGAGAGACTGAGACACACACAAAGAGAGAAACAGAAACAGAGAGTGAGACATAAACAAACGGAGAGACAGAGAAAGAGTCTGATATGGAGACACTACATAGACATAGGCTATATAGAGAGAAAGACAATGAGGGACATCGGCCACAGAGACACACAGAGAAAGAAAGACAGAGAGAGACAGAGACCAAAAATACAGAGAGAGAGAGAGAGAGAGAGAGAGAGAGAGAGAGAGAGAGAGAAACAAAGACAGACACAGAGAGAGAGACAGAGGCACACAGAGAGACAACGGGCCGGAGAGATACACAGAGAGAGACAGAGGCAGTCACACAATTAGAGAGAGACAAAGAAGAAAAACCAAAGAGAGAGACAGAAAGGAAGACAGAGAGAGATACAGGGAGAGAGGGAGACATAGAGAGAGAGACAGAGACTTCAGACTTCCCACTCAGACACTTTATTTTACAAGGACAAGAATTTAGAGAGAGACAGACACAGAGTGAAAAAGAAAGCCAGAGCCGGAGAGAGACACACAGAGAGACAGAGGCACCCAGAGAAAGAGATACAAGGAGAGAGACAGACACAGACATAGAGAGAGAAAGACGAACAGAAAAAAGAGACAGAGAGAGTGTGAGGGAAAATAGGCTGAGTTCTATGGTAAATACTAAAATAGCCATTGCCAAGCACGAAACAGGAGGCATGCGTTGACACACCTAATGTGACCAGTTAGTTGGACTTCAAACGTCCGCAATAGGGCCCTGTCCAGTAACTGGAAGAAGAAGAAGAACGACGAAAATGGAGTTTTACGTCCTCTTGGTCTGAATCAGACACATATGGGACATTTGTAAATACAAATATGGTGGAAACAATACTGCAGGCAATGCCCGGAGGCAGTACGAAACCAGTAAAGTCCCGATTTTTTAAAATTAATACAGATAGCTGTAGCGGTGACCACGCCTCGGTTAAACCTCATCGGCTATGGCACCGCCACAAGGTTGAAGAAGAAGAAGAAAAAGAAGACACTTAACTTGTAGAGGTGATTGAAACCGATTGAGTAGGCCTAGTTATTTTCAGCAGTGTCCAACGTTTGTCAATTTTTACCGTTTCTGCTCGTTTTGCAACCATAACTTTTTTATTTATTTAACATTGATACATTTTTTATACTATTTGGCTTGTTCACAATCAAAAGATCTAGCTTTCGTCATGTTAAACTTATGTATTAGTCTTGAAGTTATTGCATCACTGAGAAATTATGAAATTAACGGTGAACAATACCGATAACGAATTAAAAGAAAATGTACCAGAACAGTTCTGAAAAATACCGATATGACAAAAGCTTAATATCATTTATTTGTACACTATATAGTTGACTTATTAGATCTAACTAATAAACATGCAAAAACCGAAGGAAAGAGGCATGTAGAAAATGAACAAACTTTACCCATTTTTAAAAGATAGGCCTATATTTTAAAGACATTTATAATTATATAAAAACTAAGTTCCACTGATACAAATCGGTATTGCTACTAGAATGCCGCATGCTGTTAACTTCGGCACGTTTCTGCCAAATTTGAAGTCTGTGACTGAGGATCTAGGAATGAATACAAAAACTGATGGTGTTTTACGTCCTCTCGGTCTGGAACAGACACATAATTATGGGACATTTGTAGATACAAAGATAGCGGGAACAATACTGGAGGCAATGCCCGGAGGCAGTGCAACTCCAGTAAAGTCCCGATTTTTTTAACAATTCAGATAGGTGTAGCGGTAACCACGCCTCGGTTAAACCTCATCGGCCACAAGATTTTTTCTCGAATGTTGCTTTAACTCTGTGACTTGAAGTAGGCCTACATGAGATATAAAAAAAAAGTAAGAAAGGTCACGTGTAACTATGCCTGCCCCCTTAAGAACTGAATATTAGAGAGGCACATTCATTTAACAGGCACATTAGGCCTACAATCAAACAAAAAACATGAAAAGTAACAGCGCACACTTAGAGCCTATTCTAATAATGTGTGTTATGTGAATTACAGACTAATTAAGTAGGCCTAGTTTCACACAGGTTTACCACACTACTCTTGTGTGAGTAGTTTTGTTTGTTGTATGTTCCAGTGACGTTGCAGTCTGTTTCAGTTTTTTGTTACTCTTGTGTGAACCAATCAGTAGGCCTGGTATCCGACAATGTATTTTTGACCCCCAGATAGCAGAGAGGGGCAACAGCTATTCTGGATATCAGGGGTGAATTTGTTTTTGTGGAAGCTTTGTCCACTGAAGGAAGTTTTTACACATCTGTATTATTAAAAAAATCGGGACTGGTGTTGCACTGCCTCCGGGCATTGCCTCCAGGATCGTTCCCACCATCTTTATATCTACTAATGTCCCGTATGTGTCTGTTGCAGACCGGAGGACGTTAAGCAGAACTTTTCATTCACTGAGGGATAACCCCCCCCCCAGGCACTATCCCGACAATGAGAATTATCTATTACTAGTATTAGGTGACAACGGGGCAGGTCCGCCTACAACTGCCAAACTAATTGGTGGTGAAAATGATGTTTTACGTCCTCTCGGTCATAGACACATATGGGACATTTGTAAATACAAAGATGGTGGGAACAATACTGGATGCAATGCCCGGAGGCAGTGCAACACCAGTAAAATCCCGAGTTTTTAACAATATAGATAGGTCACAGTAACCACGCCTCGGTTAAACCTCATCGGTTATGGTACCGCCACCTCGGTTAAGCCAAACTAATTGAAGTATAAACGCCGTTTTTATACCAAGATTTAGACAAATGTGTGGGCAACATACCTGTGTAGAAATCATATAGTAAAAAGCCAAGTGTCCGTGTGTGTGTGTGTGTGTGTGTGTGTCTGTCTGTCTGTCTGTCTGTCTGTCTGAAACACAAAACGGGCCTTATAACTCCGCCGTTTTTCGACCGAATCGCTTCAAATTTTCTGTGAGCCCTAACGGTGCGACGGCAACCGAGGCGGCCATGTCATTTGCGCGGTTCGGCAAATGCGCGAAACGCGCATCCGCCGGCCTCTCGGCGCCCGTATCTCCGGTGTTTCTGGGCCGATTGTCTTCGAATTTGGCATGAAGATGACCGGGGATGGTGACTATAAATGCCGGAGATACGGGCGCCGACAGGCCGTTTAACGTTTGCTGGTGTTAGTTAAAACACAAGAGAGGTTTTCTGCACGCTGCTCAAACTACACCTAGCCTAACGTAGGCAGACCTGCCCGCCACTCGCATAACAAACATTATATCTCTCTCACTACACCCCCTGTTATCTACCCCCCCCCCCCCCCCCCCAACGCCCCCATCCCCTTCCCCTGTTTTCACGGATCCTGGACAAAAGCCCACCGGGCATAAACCCATCACCGGACAAAAGTCCACCTCTTTAAATGTGAAAACGGACAAAACCCCACTCAAAGGGTGATATGATACATATTTCTATATTTGTGTGTTTCTGTCTCCTTTCTCTCTCTGTCTCTCCATTGTCGCTGCCTCTCTATCTCTGTCTCTGCCTCTCTCTCCAGTGTATGTCTGATTTAGTTCACTGTGCAAAAATGTGTCTCTTTGTCTCTCTGTGAAGCAGACTGTCTCTGTCTCTTTCTCGTTCCTTCCGTTGTCTGTCTCTCTCTCTCTCTCTCTCTCTCTCTCTCTCTCTCTCTCTCTCTCTCTCTCTCTCAACCATATTTTGTCTCACTGTCTGCTTTTATCTCTTCCAGACATTGTCTCTGTCTCTCTATTGATCTCTGTCTGCCTCTCTCTCTCTCTCTCTCTCTCTCTGTCAACCATATTTTGTCTGTCTGTGTGTTTTTATTTCTTCCAGACATTGTCTCTGTCTCTCTGTTAATCTCTGTCTCTCTGTTGATCTCTGTCTCTCTCATTCCTTCTGTTGTTTATCTCTGTCTCTGTCCGTTTTTGTCTGTCTGTCCTTCTCCAGACATTTGTCTCTGTCTCTGTCTGTCACTCTCTTTCTCTTTGTCTGTCTCTGTCCAGACTGTCAAAAGTTCTGTGCTTGTATAACTTCCTCTAATCTGTCACTCTCTTTGACTCTGCCCTTTCCCTTTGCTTATCGTCATACTATCTTTTCTGCCTTACTGGTCCATTCTCCTGAGCTGCCTGTTTTTGTTTGTTTTGTTGTTTGTTATTTGTTTTTTTAATTTGTATTCTTACATAGATTTTCTCCAGCCGAAGACGGACATACGCTGGGCCTAACTATTTCTAAGTTAGGCGCATAATGGCAGCGTGACGCATCTGCGCTCATTATGACTGGGAACTCGTGATCGCTGAAGAAGCAATAGGCCCCTGCCGAGAGAGAGAGAGAGAGAGAGAGGGGGGGGGGGGGGGGCAAGAGAGAGAGAGAGAGAAAGAGAAAGAGGCCAAGAGAGAGAGAGAGAGGCCAACAAAGAGACAGAGAGAGAACGAGAGAGAGTGAGTTTGGCGTTGCTAAAAAAAATGCCTTCAAATGAAACGCCACTTGGTGTCAACCGAATGGCTAATGACCACAACTCCACCTAAACAGCCCTACGTTCGGAGCATTGAAGCGAATTTTCAATCAAAGATACCAGATAGCAATTAAAGAGGCAATTATGAAAAGCTGGTCTGTACGTAGTTTGGTCATTTAAATGCCAATGTCACCAGTTAGGGATATCCCTAAGGCCTGATACACAGTACATCCGGATTTTCCGTGCAAGGAAATAGTAAAAGAAAGGACAAAATAAGCGCTCGTGTACGTATTTCCCCTAATCCGTATACCTATTTTCCTTCTTTCTTTTACTTATTGATTATTTCCGCGCGGAAAATCCGGATGTACTGTGTACCAGGCCTAAAGCAGGAATTAAGGCCCCCAAATCACGTCAACTGACACCACCAAGAGGCTGCAGCCCAAACGCCTATCAGCGGATCGAAATATTCACTGTTTTTATTAGCCTTTGGCTAAGAAAGAATGAAGGTTCTGCAGCCAAAGGGATGGGCTGGCCTTTGGGGACCTTCCTCAACGCCAGCTGTGTCCTCAAATCCCTTTTGGCCAATAGAGTGGGGATGTACCCTGGGCAGGGCATCTCCACTATGAACAAATTCTCGCCCAGCCCGCCAGAATAGTATCTGCCCCCTCTCAGGCTATCTGGCAGTCATTGTCGGAAACGACAGAGTAGCATGCATTAAGAAGGAAAGAGGCATTGAGCACAGCAAAACAAGTATAGTCCCCTACATTGGAAAGAGTTTTTATATTTTTTATATAGGGACCAAAAATACAAATGCCTCAATGGTCAACCTATGGCGATATTTTTCACGCCAGAGGGCAGTCAATGCACTAGGGGCTTATCACGCGATTTTCTTACTTGGGAGTAGAGAGAGAGAGAGAGTGATGGTAGGACCACTCACTGTCTCTCTCTCTTTCTTTATCCCCAACTAATAATATAGAGAGGATTAGCCCCACACGAGCGTCATGCTCTCTGGCGTGAGAAAAATCGCACTTAGTCTCTCTTCTAGCGCCATGTATTTTTTGATGTTCTTAAAAACATACTTAATAACATACTTGTGGCGGTGCCATAGCCGATGAGGATTAACCGAGGCGTGGTTACCGCTACAGCTATCTGTATTATTTTAAAAATCGGGACTTTACTGGTTTCGTACTGCCTCCGGGCCTTGCCTCCAGTATTGTTCCAACCATAATATTTGTATTTACAAATGTCCCATATGTGTCTGATTCAGACCAAGAGGACGTAAAACTCCATTTTCTCTCTTTTTGATGTTCTTGGTTGTCCCTTGCATCTGAACTGACAAGAGGAGATCGAGTGACTACAGCCCAATTCGTTTTATAACAAAACTCGCTTATAATCAAGCAAAATAATGTTCCCGCTGCCGAACTCCTCCTTTCTTATGTATTATCAAAACTCGGATATAAGAATACAACAAACAAACAACTACACCACAAGTGTAAGGTGATGTTATTTTATTCACAAGAGACAAAACAAAACTACTGGATATTTCGGCGAATGCGCCTTTAGCAGACAAGCAAGAAAACAGCAAACAGCAAAAAGCAGGTAACAAAAGGAGCAAAAAAACTTTGTTTTAGCGGCAGAGACATGCGACAAAAGCTCTAAAAACAGATAAACACATGGCAGGGTGCTTGGAAGTGAATGTCTTCGCATTTTGTTGGAGTGTAAATCGAGTGATGCATTGGACGAATATATTCGTCCATGGTGCTAGAAGAGTTAACCAACCGCAAAGCGAACACTGGTTAATGTTTAGTGGTGTTCGACTGTTCCTGATTATGTGACTGGCTGACTATTTATGTTAAGACGATAGCGTTTGAACGGAGGGACCTTATAGGACCCTCAAAATTTTGCATGCGGATAGGATATATTTGGTATTTGGTACTTTATAGTCACAGAGGCGTCTCTGTGAAATTCGTGTTGCTCCCACCTGGAGAGCGCGTCGCAGCCAGAGGTGCGCCACCCATTTCATTTCCATGCGATTTTGTGCGACTGAAGAGGAAGGGGGGGAGTAAATTTTGACCAAATTACAACTTTTTCGTTGCCACTGGGTTTAACGTGTGCTAAGTGCATGGGCACAAGGGACCTCGGTTTATCGTCTCATCCAAAAGACTCCACGTTCAGACCATAAGGCCTAGTTCGAAAATGAAGGTCATTGCTCAAAGTTCAAGGTCAATGGAGCCGTAAATGCTGCCTCGCGACTGATTGATCTACGTGTTTTCACGCTCAAGTTGTTACCATCTACAAAAAAATAGCAAAATTAAGCCACAACTTTGTCAAGCTTCAGTCATTTCCTTAAAGGGTCAGCCACACGGCATATGAATCGTATCTGAATGTGATGCGATTGTGACTCACCCCGCCCCATGTCCCCAAAGGAACACCCACGTTAACGTGACGTGGAGGTGCGACTACGGAGTTCACTCTTACGTTTAGGGACGCACTGAGGCTCCCTATGTGAGATATCTTCGCAGGGCTTCCATTCCCCTAGCTAGGCACCTTTCTGTGGCGGGGTGGATGTTGACCAGTAAAGTGTTGAATAACAGGATGAAATTTGGGGAGGGTTATGGTATCACCCAAGACAAACTGCAGCAGTAGGCTTGCTGCCATATAGTCAGCCATACCCTTGTCACACATTGTTTTGCATAAATTTCTTTTATTTTTTTCTTCTTCCACTGATATCCAGAAGAAAATCGTTGCTCTGGGAGACAAATACTAGACATATAAGAGGACATGTATGACCGTTAAGCACCTCTGGTTAAGCCAAGGACACCTGGGCCCCACATGGAGAAACAAAAGAAAAGAAAGGCAGTGTGTGTTTATATACAGGCAGCTTCAGCACCTTCGAAGTGAAGGAGCTGAGAGTGGGGGACTGGATGATTTCTGAGGACAGAGTTCCAGTTACAAATGGTTTGGGGGAAGAAGGAATTGTTTTGGTTGTCTGTTTTTGTGTGCGTGCGTATTTGTTGGAACTACATGTTGTGGTTGTGCTTTCTGCTGCTGGGAGGTAGAAGTTGGGAGGTGCTACACCTTACGCAGGCCAGTCCGTTCTGGTTCATGATAGTAGAATATGACGAGCCGGGATGCACAGCGGTACTAAGCCAAAGAAGACCACTGTAGTTGGTAGAGCATGGAGCTGACACTAGATATATACCTTGCTGCTCTGCTTTGCACTTTCTGTAGGACAGGCTGTCAGTGTGTGGATCCCACACTGAGCACGCATATCCCACGATAGGTCTAACCATGACCTTCTCCTGTTTACCCTGCATGTTCCCCTGCCTTCTTGTTTTATATAGTCCACCGTCTTATAAAACAAGCTCTCACGAAACACTGAACATTTTAAAAAAAAATTTTTTTAACATGGTGGCTTTAATGTTCAACAAACAAATAAAAATAAAAAACACATAAAACCCCCACAGAAAACACTTATTTTTTAATTTCAACATGATGGCTTTATTGTTCAACAAACAAATGTTTTAAAAACATTAAAAAACCCAATAGAAAGCAGTTATCACAGTAGTTTAATGCCTTCAATGAAAAGAAGAAAATCTGAAATGAACCAAAAAATTTTAAGTACATGTCTAACCATGGTGAAACCTTTAATTTTAGTTGAAACACTTTGCCCAGGTTACATTCCCACTCTCTCAGGCAAGGAGATTTCAATCTGAGACATGGTGGTTTGTAACTTAGGCTAACTAATCCCAAAGGATACAGCGCACAAAGACATACTTTAACAGTGTCATAAGAATCATAGCCCTTCTCAAAAGAATTTAACAACATTATAAGAATCATAGCCCTTCTCAAAAGACTTAAACCGTGTCATAAGAATCGTTCGTAGCCCTTCACAAAAGACTTTAACCGTGTCATAAGAATCATAACCTTTCTCAAAAGACTTTAACAGTGTCATAAGAATCGTTCGTAGCCCTTCACAAAAGACTTTAACCGTGTCATAAGAATCGTTCGTAGCCCTTCACAAAAGACATTAACCGTGTCATAAGAATCATAACCTGTCTCAAAAGACTTTAACAGTGTCATAAGAATCGTTTGTAGCCCTTCACAAAAGACTTTAACCGTGTCATAAGAATCGTTCGTAGCCCTTCACAAAAGACTTTAACCGTGTCATAAGAATCATAACCTTTCTCAAAAGACTTTAACAGTGTCATAAGAATCGCAGCCCTTCACAAAAGAATTTAACCGTGTCATAAGAATCGTAGCCCTTCACAAGACTTTAAGTGTCATAAGAATCATAGCCTTTCTCAAAAGACTTAAACCGTGTCATAAGAATCGTTCGTAGCCCTTCACAAAAGACTTTAACAGTGTCATAAGAATCGTAGCCCTTCACAAAAGACTTAAACTGTGTCATAAGAATCGTAGCCCTTCACAAAAGACTTAAACCGTGTCATAAGAATCATAACCTTTCTCAAAAGACTTTATAACCGTGTCATAAGAATCATAACCTTTCTCAAAAGACTTTATAACCGTGTCATAAGAATCGTAGCCCTTCACAAAAGACTTTAACTGTGTCATAAGAATCGTAGCCCTTCACAAAAGACTTAAACCGTGTCATAAGAATCATAACCTTTCTCAAAAGACTTTATAACCGTGTCATAAGAATCATAACCTTTCTCAAAAGACTTTATAACCGTGTCATAAGAATCATAACCTTTCTCAAAAGACTTTATAACCGTGTCATAAGAATCATAACCTTTCTCAAAAGACTTTATAACCGTGTCATAAGAATCGTAGCCCTTCACAAAAGACTCCCATTGCTGTTGAAAACAATTGGTCTTATTCTGACTTTACTTTTGGCTTCAACTTCAGGCATATACCAATGAATTATAATCACAATTACACGTAAAGACCCCCCACGTCACGTGTCACATTCCCTCTTATGCTAGGAAGGTTTCTTACCAGCTATAAGAAGAAAAACACGTGAAAACCGTGATTTTGACACGTGACATGGTGGGTTTTTAACCCTTTCGCCGCCAGCCATTTTTCAGAAAAAAATTCCCATTAAACTTAAATGGGTAGAGAAAATAAATCTGTCTGTAATATCGGGGATTCCTCTGTGACATATCTAAAGCAAAGCGTATCCTTACCTCCCACAATTAAGAGAACAGGGTCTTTGGATAACAGACCCTGATTTGAAGCCTTTTAGTGACATGGGTGTTAAATCATTGTGGTGCGAAAATGCGACGTTGGCGGTGAAAGGGTTAAGGGGTCCTCTAAAAAAGAATACATACCGATACAGAAAGCCATAGGGTAACGATTCCAAAGAAAATTTAATATATTTGCGAGAGTACGATTTCCATCAAAATGGGTTAATTAATGTTACGAGTCGAACTAAATCTCACTGAATACATACCAATACAGAAAGCCATAGGGTAACGATTCCAAAGAAAATTATTTGCGAGAGTACGATTTCCATCAAAATGGGTTAATTAATGTTACGAGTCGAACTAAAGCCATAGGGTAACGATTCCAAAGAAAATTAATATATTTGCGAGAGTACGATCTCCATCAAAATGGGTTAATTAATGTTACGAGTCGAACTAAATCTCACTGAAGCATAATCAAGCTAACAAACACAATCAAGTTGCATAATTGTTTTCTTCCCCAATTCTGTGTACAAGCATGATTTTGGACACACATACACACACAAAAACACCGGAAGAATGAAAAAATTGTAAGTACAGACAAACCCCTATTTTACGACCCTCTGTTAAGCGACCACCTCTCATTTGAGACCGGATTTGTTGGCACAGATGCATTTTACTATGTAAACGACCTCTCTTAAACGACTTCCTCTAAAACGCGACTTACGACCGCCATTTTGTTGGTTTTTACGACCGTTGCTGTCGTCTGCATAGACTTTGAGCAAAGGGAAACAACCACGGTCAAGGGCCTGAAAGTGGAGTCGCTTCCCTTGTTGTAGAAAAGATGGCGGAGAGCGTAGGAAAAGCACGAAAACCACTGACTTTGAAAAAGAAAACCACTGACTTTGGACGAGAGTGGAGGTGATTAAAAGAAGTCGGCAAAGTGAAACTAATGTATCGATTGCACAATCCTATGGAGTTGGAAAGACCCAAATCCAGTTTTAATATGTCATTGTATGTGTGCATGAAGAAGAGAGTATGAACTGTGCTGAACTTTTTCTTTCTACGGCTGCCAGTGAAAACCTCCATCATACGACCCCTCCAATTTACGACCGATTTTTCCGGACATTTTGGAAGTCTTAAAATAGAGGTTTGTCTGTAATACAAATATCACAATAGTTAAGTCTTGTGCCCTTCGAGTTGAAAGAAGCATAAACCCTGATAACAAGACATAATAAATTAATGGTTTAGGACAACTAACCCCCAGACAACTACCCCTGGACAGTCACCCTCTGGACAAGTACCCCCCTAGGACAACTACCCCCTGGACAAGTACCCCCCTGAAAACATACATAGTCAAATAAAAAAGTGAAAAAATGGACATGTTTCTTTTTACTTGTATATTATATTTTATTTTACATTTCATGGACTAATTTCTAATTTCTGTATACAAGGCAATTATATACCAGCAGTTATAAACAAGGCAAAATGATCTTCATATAATCTACATCTGTATGTTGTGTGCAATAACTCGTAGAACCATAGTGGGCCACAACTTTAACTAAGCGCTCGGTGATGGCCTTGTATTTGCTGCGTTGTGGTGGAGCCGCTTATCCAGCTAGTATCTGGGGTGGGGGTGGGGGGGTAAACACTGTTGTCCTGATACTGTGTGTGTGTGTGTGTGTGTGTGTGTGTGTGTGTGCGCGCGCTCCAATTTCTTTAACAATAATGTTTAAAAAATAATGTGTGGGGGGTACTTGTCCAGGGGGTAGATGTCCTAGGGGGGTAGTTGTCCGGGGGGTACTTGTCCTGATACCTAAATTAATAACAAGAAGATTTGAACTCCTTGGAACTCTGCACAAGACAGATAATGCAACATTTATGGAAAGCAAATTTCAACATCATTATAAATAATTCCATGAATAAGCACAGTAATATCACAAAGAAGTCATCAATAAATGAAAGACACTAGCAACCCAAGCACCTTCTTTTCCTTTGCTTTGACCTATTTTCTTCATTGCAGCAGTACGTTGTGTTCTCCAGACTTGCCTACCCCCAATTTCTTTTTTCGGTACTCCACGAAATAAAATTCCGTACTTTTTTAATAAAAATTCCGTATTTTGCAAGGAGACCCAAAACCGAACATTACAGAACATTAAACCGCCATGCGAAATGATGAAAAACACTCGATTTTGACTGATGTTAGAAGACCTTAAGTTCAAATGTTTGCCGTGTTAATTTTCCATTTACCGTACTGCAGTACTGGGGCTCAAAATCGTGTACAAAATACGGAAAAATCGTATGGGTAGGCAGGTATGGTTCTCGATTTAGACAATAAGAAAAACAAGGTGTGGTTTTTGCATAAAAAAGCAGACATTTGTTTGGTCACAATCATACTTCAGGCATTGTATTAAACATGGTATTAAAATTCAGTTCCTTTGACATAACATTAGACCTTTGCAGAGTACAATTCTGTAGAAAATCTAGCTCAAAGCAGTACTTGTGCTTTTAGCTAATAGAATCAAAATGGGGCAAACTGTTATTAGTTAGTCTCAGCAAAAAACATGTGAGATAAAGTTAAGACAAACCCTTTGTATATGCTTACAACAACCCCGATGTTACAACTTACATGAACACACTTTCACACCTTTCCATGTTATTTTTCATTAAAAAAAAACTAACGAATTCTACTTAATTAGATCAGCATTTTCAAAATAAAAATCTGGACCATGAAGATGGAAGCACAAAAATCAAAGACATGTATCAGCAGTCAGAATCAAGCATGCCTTGT
The DNA here is from genome assembly GCA_017654935.2 of Phymorhynchus buccinoides. NCBI lineage: Eukaryota > Metazoa > Mollusca > Gastropoda > Neogastropoda > Raphitomidae > Phymorhynchus > Phymorhynchus buccinoides. The sequence continues at coordinate 57,315 of JAGGCT020004097.1, read as the reverse complement.
AAAAATTGGCACATAATTTTATCATATAACACTGGTGGACACCCCCCCCCCCCCCCCCCCCCCATAACAAAAAATAAAATAAATAATACTCAACAAGCCAAGACTAGTGAGTAGTGAGTAGAAGCACCACATCTTAAGTACTGAACACAGATAATAACAGTTAATGGTGGTAATAATACATTTTATATTTTAATAGCGGTACCATAGCCGATGAGGTTTGACCGAGGTGTGGTTACTGCTACACATATCTATATTGATAAAAACTCGGGACTTTACTGGTGTTGCACTGCCTCCGGGCATTGCAGCCAGTATTGTTCCCACCATCTTTGTATTTACAAATGTCCCATATGTGTCTATGACCGAGAGGACATAAAACACCATTTTTCTTCTTCTCTAACAGTTGATGGTATTCTCTAACAGTTAATGGTACATGTATACCATATTGTTCAAACTATAAGGCGCACCCCAAAAAGTTTACACAAAAATCAGATTTTGTTATTATATTTTCATACTATATTACCAATCATATTATAAGGCACAGGGGTCTCAGTCCTGGAAACAAATTATCACCTTGTACTGGTTATAGTCCGAAAAATATGGTAAACAAATTTTATCACAATATAAAAGATTTATATGCACTCGCCTCTATTTCTCACATGAACAATGTAATCAAACACAAAACTAACTTCGTCTGTTCTCTCACTGTTTATGACTAAAACAGGCTTGTACAAACAAATATAAAAACTGTTTTCGTGACAATGTTCTGAAAAGACATTTTTGTTGACCAAAGTTTGTTATCACTGCCATGGCATAAAAGTTACTGCAACAGTGTAAGGAAAAACTTATCGATGCAACAAGCAAGCAGTTCACAATGAACAAACTAGTTGCCATCAGCAATGATCAATTATAAAAAATAATAAAGGAACAAGTATATCAAGATAACAATGATCAATTATAAAAAAAATAAAGGAACAGATCAAGACAAAAATGATCAATTATCAAAACTCATAAAGGAACAAGCATATCTTGATGGATGGCTCAACGTTGAATTCTATTAGTGGTTTCAAAATCATACACATTGATCACACATTGTAGATAACCATTGCTTTTCAGCAGTAATGAAGATGCATGTTCTTGAAAAAATTATTTCTACAACCATAAACACGATCTATCAATTAAGAAAATCAGCAGTCCTGTATATAAATCATTACTAATATATAGCTCTCTTTTTTTACACACCCCAAAAAACATTTTTCTCTCTGATAGCATCCTTATATAAACAGTCTTTTTCAAAAAAAAAAAAAAAAAGAAAAAAAAAAAAAAAAAAAAAAAAAACAGTCTTTTTCAATGTCCACAACATTAGAGCATTAATTAAGCATTCATTTTGAACATGTTCAAACAGATGGCATGGTGTGGATACACAAATTTGATATTGAGCATAATTTATTAATGAAAAAAAGAAGAAAAAAGCATGGTACAGCACTTATTAAAAAAAGTTAATGCTTTACTTTTTCTGTTTACATTTACTAAAGTGTAATGCATGAGTTTGCATTCAAACACTTTTTTGTGATAAGATCGAGGACCGGTTGTTGTTTTAACAAAAAAGCTGGCCACAAAATCTGAACTGAATGGGTTTTTTCAAATCAACCATGAAAGCAGTCATCCTCCATGGGAAATAGAAAAGCTTTCTGTTAACCTCAATTGTTATTGGTCCTTTAGATTAAGATGTAATGACTGCAACAAATTCTTGTTTACAGATGATTAGAAATGTTAAAATGAACAGTAAATAAGTACACATTTTTAACATACTGACCAGATAATAAAAAAAGGGATTCAGAATACTTAAATCACAATGGAAGCACAAAAACTTCATTTACACTGGCATGAAGTGAGTAATTTCATAATACTGAAACGTGTAAGACTGGAAGAAGCAGTGATTCTGCACCATTAGATTCTCATGCAGGTTCAGCTTGATTCAGCATGTGACTGGGTGAACTAGCATGCCAGGCACAGCCTGTATTAGTGTATACATGTATAAAGTTAGGAAAGAACCCTTTAAAGATATGACTAGAAACAGCAGTAGTTTTACACCGTTTAAATTCTAATACGAGCTCAGTTCAATTTGATACAATGGAGCCTCCCTTATAAGACCTCCCATTATAAGACTCCCTCTCATATAAGACCTACTTCTCTGAGATATTGCCCTTCTTTGTAAGTATTAAAATTACCTCCCTTATAAGACCCCTCCCTTATACAAGACCTCATTTTGGATGATTTTTGAAGGTCTTATAAGGGAGGTTCCACTGTACATGACTTGGTATCCGGTAAGCCAGCATCCCATGACAGGAAAACCACACCAGGCACACGTTCAGAAGAGGACCCCTTTCCACACAGGCATGGGCGTGGACACCCCCCATTCCTCCTCCCAGGCCAGGCCTCCTAACACCAACAAAAAATCTCTGTTTGCTTCCAGCATGGCGGCAGCAGTCTGCAGGTCAACGCGCCTCTTTCTTTCACCCTTGACATTCTCATCTCTCGTCTTCTTCGGTTTGATTTCCCACCCAGCAAACTTTCCTGGTCCGGTTTTGCTCTCCGCTGTTTGATGCGGGTCAGGGCGAATTAACAGCGCCTCCTCACCACTTTCACTCTCCGCCAAAGACGGTTCAGTCTTGCACAAATCCTCTTCTACTACGGCAGAGGGAGATGTTAGTAACCGTTGCAGTTTGGCGTTCAGTGACTCTACGGGCATGGTGAGCCTTTTCTTTTCTTGCATTCCTGTTCGATAGCAAGGTTTCTGCGTTTCTTCCTTGCTATCCATTTGACTTAAGGATTCTTGCCCCATCTGTGTTTTTGAACACATTATTTCCATTCTTTGACGACTTGAAGTCGTGAAAGAAGTCTTCTGTGGAAAGACAGATCGAGCTTTAGCCTGTTGATCATCCACATTCTTTTGATGGATTTCTTGACTGATGTCCACCATTTGAGGACACTGAAAAGGGTTCCATGCTTGTGGTGATGGAAGCTGGCTGTCGAAAGGTAATGAACCATCACTTCTCAGTTGCTGACTGGCTGGAGTTGAAGGTGACAAGTCACCACTATCATGGTTGAAATCGAGCAACTCCAGTCCTCCCAAAGAGAGATCTTTGATAGGGAAAGGCACACCCAACACTGGAGACCCTGAAAGGTCAATGAGATCAGGAAGACATTCTTGTGGCGCTGCCACAGGTTTTTCAGGATCAGTTAAAGGGGACATTACCTGAACGTTGTTCTGACTGGGTGTGTTGCTGGATGAATGCGCTTCGTAGATAGAACTCTCTATGGGCATGATTTCATGTACATACTCTTCTTTCAAATGGACATATCCAACTGGTGTCCTGGTAAAAGATTTCTGAGGCTGGCCGGTGATTTCAGGTGATTCAGGTGAGATCAGCGCTTCTTCTAGACTGACGGTTATGCGACAGTCTGCAATGTTGCTGGAGTTCACATCACACTCGGTCATCTCATCATCCTTTCTATGATGACCAAAGGATACCCGGTTGTCACCAACACAACCACGTTCTGGCCTCCCCTGTCCCCTGTACTCAGGGGGTGTCCTGGTCAACAGCTTTGGGGGCAGGTTAACAACCTCGGGTGATTCAGGAGGAATCAGCGTGTCTTCCAGATCAACACTTATGCGACTGTCTACCGCGTTGCAGGAGTTCATACTGCAGTCGACCAGCTTTTCGTCGTTTCTATTACCACCAGTGCAGCTCTCCTTATCATCGGCATCGCCGACAACTCTCACCCTCCTCTCTACCTCTTCTCCACTCTGACTGGACTGCACATTGTTATGAGCCTTGTGCTGCTGAGGAGAGCTACATGCCCGTTGGGTTTGGGGCCTATTTACTGTGTGACTGCTTGGCGACATGATGGATGGACTGAGGGCGGAGTTTGTGGTGTTTCCTCTGGGCGAGGACTGGTCCAGGGGGCAGGACACACAGGTGTGGAAGGACAGGCACGGCAGCAGCCTGTTCAGCTGAGTCACCTGCTGCCACGTGCTGGTGTCTGAAAATGATACGATGTTTCACATTCATAAACTGGGAGACCTGCTGCAACGTGCTGGTATCTGAAAATGATACGATGTTTCACATTCATAAACTGGGAGAGAGGGACAATTGATACATTATAATGTAATTAACTCAAGGTTCTCATGACACGGAGGGTGCATCGCTCATTTCTTTTGAGAGAGAGGGGGGAAAGAGAGAGAGAGAGAGAGAGAGAGAGAGAGAGAGAGAGAGAGAGAGAGAGGACAAGAAGCAAAGAGAGAGAGAGCGAGAGGCAAGAAGACAGGTACACACACACACACACACACACACACACACACATGTATATATACACAAACATAAAAGAGAGAGACTTAATGCCTTGCACTATAAAACATACATGTATAAGACTGTTAGGCAATTCATGGATACAATTTTCTTCAGAGTATGACTGTCATACAAATAAGATAAACGAAAGACACAGATTGGGTGTTTTTTTGGAATATCAATACAGTGAGCATTGTTTTCTGGGGAAAAAAAGTGAATCATTTGCACCTTTCTTCCAAAATGTAGCTGTGAGAACAAAAAAAAGAAAAGAAATTACCTCTCCCCACCCCTTTCCTTTCGTCAGACAAAGACAGGTCAGACAAAAATGCTCAACCTCACAAACAGAGATTGATGCAGCATAGCAACAAGCACGGAAGATCAACTCATATTACTTCCCTTTAACTATACAACGCCACTCAAGGACTGTAAGAAACAGAAACATTAGCAAAACGCTTAACATCTGCGAATGCCATCAGGCAAGAGTATACGGAAAACTGAATAATACATAATGATCAACTTTTTTTGTTTAAATCACTGGACTAGTGTAAACATTCTACACTTAATCCCTTCATTGCCAGAGGAAAACAGAAATTATTTCTTATTATAAAAATTAAAAGAGATCTATTAAAATGGTCTGGAGATACATCTGTCTTGACTTGTCTAAACCCCAAACCATCATTCCAGGACTATGACATCAAAGGCAATGACATCACCAATGACATCACACACCATCAGCCCTGAAAGTGGCCAGTATTTTACCATGGCGAGTGAAAAATAAAATTGGCGGGTTTATAATTCACTTCACCCGCCAAATGCGAGTGGGCAAAAAACGATGTTCTTTCTCGCGCGAGATTCCTTTCCGAATCCATGTTTTCGCACGCACCGGAAATACGATACGCAATTTGCGTGCTCGCCAGCCAGTGCATGTTCGAAATGAAACGTTCTTCGGCTTCAACTTCAAGTTCAAAGGCATCGCAGCCATCACCCAAAAAGGGTAAGAGTGAAACACAAACTTTTCTACCAAAAAATGGAAAAAAGAATTTTCGTGGCTTCTCTTCAACGACAAGGCCAACAAAATGAAGTGTTCAATCTGTTCTCGAAACTTGTCACTGATTGGCAAAACAAATTTTGGTTTGGCTGGTAAAAAAAATAAGTTACCAGCCAAAGGCTGGTGGACAACATTTTCCACTTTCAGGGCTGACCATGTAGTAAACAGGGGACTGGGCAGGGAAGGGGTTAAACCCTTCCACCGCCAACTTCACCTTTTGGCACCACATTGATTCAACACTTTTGTTACTAAAAGACATCAAATCTGAGAAAGAAACAGACGAATGAACATTCTTACTGCAGGCCTACAGGAAGGAAACCATCAAGCCACAAACAGGGGCAAAGGATGGATAAACGCAGGCTGA
>JAGGCT020004097.1:0-51054 GCA_017654935.2 Phymorhynchus buccinoides | reverse complement strand
GTTTTTTTTTCCATATTTCATTCAGTGAAAAATGAGAGTTGAAACAGCAAATCCATTCACGGGCATTTGTAACGCTGCAGGCAGGGGCTTTGATATCTAATACACCATTCACTCTACCTGTCTGTGGATATGTCTTCCAACCTACGTGCTAATACACCCCTCACTCTGCGTTGGATTCTTCACCTACTGAAATACACCCCTCACTCACACTTTAATTGTGGACTGTCTCAACCATACAGTGCTATACACCCTTCACTCTACTGTGGAACTGTCTTCAACCATACAGTGTATACACCCTTCACTGTACTTGTGACTGGTCTTCAACCATACAGTGCTATACACCCTACTGTACTGAGGACTGTCTTCCACATACAGTGAATACACCCCTCCTTACACCTGTACTGTGGGAATGTCTTTCACCATACAGTGCTAACCCCTTTCACTCTACTGGGACTGCTTCAACCATACAGTGCTAATACACCCTCCTGACTGTGGACTGTATTCACATCAGTGCTAATCCACCCTTCACTGTACTGTGTCTGTTCTTCAACCAACAGTGCTAATACCCCTCCTCTACACTGTCTGTGGACGGTATTCACCATACATTGCTAATCACCCCTCACTCTGCGTGGACTGTCTTCACCATACAGTGCTAATACACCCTTTCACTCTACTGTGGACTTTCTTCACACCATACAGTGCTAATCCACCCCTCACTCTCGTGGACTGTCTTCAAACCATACAGTGCAAATAACCTTCAATCTATCTGTGGACTGTCTTCAAACCATAACATGCTAATCCCCTCACTCTGCGTGGACTGTCTTCACCATACGTGCTATACACTTCACTCTACGTGGACTGTCTCAACCTACGTGCTATACCCCCTACTCTGCTGTGACATGTCTCACCATTACAGTGCGAATACACCCTTACACTCTACTGTGGACTGTCTTCACCATCAGTGCTCTACACCCCTCACTCTAACACTGTCTGTGGCTGTCTTCAACCATACAGTTCTATACCCCTTCACTCTACACTTACTGTGGACTGTCTTCACCATCAGTGCTATACACCCCTCCTCTGCTGTGGACTGTCTTCAACCATACATGCTATACACCCCCACTCTGCTGTGGACTGTCTTCAACCATAACATGCTAATCACCCCTTCACTCTACTGTGGACGTGTCTTCACCATACAGTGCTATGACACCCCTCACTATCCGCTGTGGACTGCTTCACCGACAGTGCTAATACAACCCCTCACCTACCCGGTTTGGGACTGTCTTCAACCATACAGTGCTAACACCCTTCACTGCTGCTGTGGAATTTCTCAACCATACAGCGCTAAAACCCTCCTCACACTGTACTGTGGACTGTCTTCAACCATACAGTGCTAATACATCCTTCCTGTACTGTGGACCTGTCTTCACCATACAGTGCTATACACCCCTCCTCTACACCTGTCTGTGGACTGTCTTCAACCATACATGCTATCACCCCTCACTCTACACTGTAACTGTGGACTGTCTTCCACCATACATGCTAATACACCCTTCACTCTACGCTGTACCGTGGACTGTCTTCAACCATACAGTTCTCAACACCCCTCACTCTGCTGTGGCTGTCTTCATACCATCATGCTTACACCCCTCCTCTGCTGTGGACGTCTTCACCATCAGTGCTTAATACACCTCACTCTACTGTGGACTGTCTTCAACATAGTGCTATAACACCCTCACTCTGCTGTGACTGTCTTCACCTACAGTGCTAATAACCCCTCACTCTACACTGTACTGTGGACTGTCTTCAACCATACAGTGCTATGCCCCCTCACTCTAACTTGGACTGTCTTCACCATACCAGTGCTAATACCCCTCACTCTGCTGTGACTGTCTTCACCATACAGTGCTATACACCCTTCACTCTACTGTGGACTGCTTCAACCATCAGTGCAATGCACCCTCACTCACACTGTACTGGCTTCCCCATACGTGCTAATACACCCTCACTCTGTGACTGTCTTAAACCATACAGTGCTAATACACCCTCACTCTGCTGTGGACTGTCTTCCTACAGTGCTAACAACCCCTACTCTACCTGTACTGTGAGATCTTCAAAACCATACAGTGCGATACACCCCTCACTCTACAAGTTACTGTGTGCCGTCTTAACCATACATTGCCTAATAATCCCCTCACTCTACGCTTCAACCTACTGCTATCACACCCCTCACTCTACAACTGTACTGTTGACGTGTCTTCACCATTCACAGTGCTAATACACCCTCCTCTACCTGTACTTGTTGACTGTCCTTCAACCATACCAGTGCTATCCCCCCTCATTCTACACTGTACTGTGGACTGTCTTCAACCATAGTCCTACAACAGTGCTATACACCCTTCACTCTACACGGTAGCTGTGACTGTCTTCACCTCAGTGCTAATACACCCCTTCACTCTACAGGTACTGTGGACTTCTTCAACCATACAGTGCTAATACCCCCTTCACTCTACTGTTGGACTGTCCCCCCTTCAAACATACAGTGCCAATACACGCCTTCATGTACTGGGGACTGTCTTCAACCATGCAGTGCTGACCCCTTCACTCATCTGTACCTGTGGTGTCCTTCAACCTACAGTGTGCTATACAACCCTTCACTCATACCTGTACTGTGACTGTTTCAACCATACGTGTATACACCCTCACTCTACACTGTACTGTGTACTGTCTTCACCATACAGTGGCTAATACACCCCCTCACTCTACCTTTTGCTGTGGACTGTCTTCAACCTACAGTGCGATTACACCCCTCACTCTACACTGTACTGTGGACTGTCCTCACCTACAGTAGCTATACACCCTCCTCTACACTGTACGTGGCTGTCTTCAACCATACGTGAATACACCCTTCCACTCTATACTGTACGGTGGACTGTTTTCAACCATACATGCTTACACCCCTCATCTACCTGTACTGTGTACTGTTTTCAACCTACAGTGCTAGTACACCCTTCATCTACTGTGTACGTCTTCAACCATACAGTGCTAATACACCCTCTCACTCTTTACAACTGTACTGTGCTGTCTTCAACCATCGTGCTAATCACCCTTCCCTCTATACTGTACTGTGGATGTTTGTCAACCATACAGTGCGAATACACCTCACTCTATACTGTACGTGGACTGTTTTCAACCATACGTGCTATACACGCCTTCACTCTTACTGTACTGTGGACTGTTTTCAACCATAAAAGTGCTTAATACCCCTTACTCTATACTGTACTGTGGCTGTTTTCAACACACAGTGCTAATACACCCCTCACTCTATACGTACTGTGGATGTTATTCAACCCCAGTGCTAATACCACCTCACTCTATACTGTACTGTGGACTGTTTCAACCATACAGTGCACCAAAAAAAAAAAAAAAAACTAAAAAGAAAAAAAAAAAAAAAAAACCAAAAAAAAAAAAAAAAAAAAAAAAAAAAAAAAAAAAAAACAAAAAAAAAAAAAAAAAAAAGATAATAATACACCTTCACTCTACACTGTACTGTGGACTGGTCTTCACCATACAGTGCTAATTCACCCTTCACTCTACTGTGGCTGTCTTCAACCATACAGTGCTATACACCCCTCACTCTATACTATATGTGGACTGTCTTCACCATACAGTGCTATACACCCTTCACTCTATACGGACTGTGACTGTCTTCAACCATATACAGTGCTAATACACACTGCACTCTATCGGTCTGTGGACTGTCCTTCAACCATCAGTGCTACTACACCCTTCCACTCTATACTGTACTGTGGACTGTTGTTCAACCATACAGTGCTATACCCCCTCGATCTACACTGTACTGTGACTGTCTTCAACCATACACGTGCTAATACACCCTCACTCTATACTGTACTGTGGACGTCTTCACCATACAGTGCTAATCACCTTCACTCTATACGTACTGTCTCAACCATACAGTGCTAATACAAGCCCTTCCTCTTATACTGTTACTGTGGACTGGGTTTGCAACATACAGTGCTAATACCACCCCTCGCTCTACACTGTACTGTGGAATGATCTTCACCTACAGTGCTAATACACCCTTGCACTCTTACTGTACGGTGACGTCTTCACCATACAGTGCTAATACACCCTTCACTCTACACTGTACTTTGGACTTCTTCACCTACAGGCTAATACCCCCTCACTCTACCACTGTCTGTGGACTGTCTTCACCTACAGTGCTAATACCCCTCCTCTACACTGTACTGTGGACATTCTTCAACCATGCATCTAATAAACCCCTCACTCTACAGTGTACTGTGGCCTTCTTCACATCGTGCTAATACACCCTCACTCTATACTGTACTCCTGTGGACTGTCTTCAACCTACAGTGCTATACTCCCTCGAAAAAAACCTACACTGTACTGTGGACTGTCTTCCCCATACAGTGCAATACACCCCTCACTCTATCTGTCTCACTGTTGACTTTCTTCACCATACAGTACTAATACACCCTTCACTCTACACTGTACTGTGGACATCTTCAACCATACTTGCTATACACCCCTCACTCTATACTGTACTCACTGTGGACTGGTCTTCAACCATCAGGTGCTAATACACCCCTCCTCATACTGTACTGTGCGACTGTCTTCACCCATACAGTGCTAATACCCCCTCACTCTATACTGTAACTGTGGACTGTCTTCACCATACAGTGGCCTAATACACCCTTCACTCTAGACCTGTACTGTGGCCGTCTTCAACCATACAGTCTATCTACACCCCTCCTCTAATATGTACTCACTGTGGACTGTCTTCAACCTACCGTGCTATACACTTCACTCTATCTGTATCTCACTGTGGACTGTCTTCAACCATGCAGTCATAATTACACCCCTCACTCTATACGTAGCTCAGCTGTGACTGGTCTTCCCACCATACAGTGCTATAACACCCTTCACTCTATAACTGTACTCACTGTGGACTTAGGAGTTCGGTTGCTTTCTTTTTTCTTTTGCGGATTCTTCCATTCCGTTCTGTGCCTTTCTCTTCTTCTCCGCGTCTCTCTTCTTCTTCTTGTCCCTCGAAGTGGGCGATCACTCAGGACGTCCAGGTTCTCACTGGCCCCAGGTGTTTTTCAGAGCTAGAGCAGAACATGTCACAAATCAACCTACGTCCAGTGTTCCATCCATGGGACGTGTTGCCCTTCCTTCCCCCCCCCCACCCCCCGACCCCCCCCCCCACCCCCCCCCCCCCCCCCCCCCCCCCCCCCCCCCCCCCCCCCCCCCCCCCACCCCCCCCTCCCCCCCCCCCCCCCCACCCCACACCCCCCCCCCCCCCCCCCCCCCCCCCCCCCCCCCCCCCCCCCCACCCCCCCCCCCCCCCCCCCCCCCCCCCCACCCCCCCCCCCCACCCCCCCCCCCCCCCCCCCCCCCCCCCCCCCCCCCCCCCCCCCCCCCCCTCCCCACAACCCCCCCCCCCCGCCCCCCCCCACCCCCCACCCCCCCCCCCCCCCCCCCACCCCCCACCCCCCCCCCCCCACCCCCCCCCACCCCCCCCCCCCCCCACCACCCCCCCCCCCCCCCACACCCCCCCCGCCCCCCCCCCCCCCCCCCCCCCCCCCCCCCCCCCCCCCCCACACCCCCCCCCCCCCCCCCCCCCCCCCCCCCCCCCCCCCCCCCCCCCCCCCCCCCCCCCCTCCCCCCCCACCCCACCCCCCCCACCCCCCCCCCCCCCCCCACAAACCCCCCCCCCCCCCCCCCCCCCCCCCCCCCACCCCCCCCCCCCCCCCCCCCCCCCATCCCAGGCCCCAACCAATCAGGACAGTCCCAGGTTCTCACTGGGCTCCCACGTGTTTTTCAAGCTGAGAGGAGAACCATTTCACAAATCAACGCATACGGCCAAGTGTTCATACATGGTATGTGTTTGCCCTTCCTTCCCTCCGGCCCAAACCACATCAAGGACAGTCCAGGTCTCACTGAGCCTGGGCTCCCCGTGTTTTCAAGAGCTGAAGCAGAACACATGTCACATCAACATACGGCCCAAAATCCACTTGGCGATTCATCTCCCGTCTCCCTTTGTGACTTCATGAGCTGGCAACAGAATTAATGTTTCATGCTAAAAGAACAATCGTGGCAGACCTTCTGCTGCTGTTTAAACTTGGTGTTCAATCTCCCAGGCTCCCTTGTGACTTCAGAAAGTAATGTTCTTCATGCTAAACAATCGTGCAGCCTTCTGCTGCTGTTTAAACTTGCATTCATCTCCCAGGCTCCCTGTGCTTCAAATTAATGTTCTATCAGCTAGAACAACGTGCAGCCTTCTGCTGTGTTTACTTGCCATTCAATCTCCCGGGCTTCCTGTGTCTTTTTTGTTCTCAATGAAAACAGATCAATTTTTCACACCGATCTGTAGATAATCCCCTTCACTGCCACGGAAAACTGAGAATTATCGTTTTATTTCTTATTATAAAGGCCTCAAAACAATCTGTAGACTCTCTGAGAAAATGGTCTAGAGAACTTTCCTGGCTTATCCAACCAAAAACATCGATCCCAACCGGACTATGACATCAAAGTTATGACTTATCAGTCGACATCATCATAGGAGACTCTCACCTAGCAGCAGTGAAGGGGTTAAACCATGTTTTAGATATTAATAAATCAATCATAAGCGCTTTTTAAAGTTTTAAAACCTAGTTTTGTCCGAATTTTCTTTTGTGAAAATGCCTCATTCTTTATCTGTTTGAAAGATTATAAAAATAGCTTGAAAAAAAGAACGAAAGCCACATTTCTTAATCACCTCTCTGTACAAAACAAAATGCATTTTCAGTCACTGCATGCCAACAGCAGACCTTTTAGCCCCCTACAAAGTCGAGAGTAGTCTGGATGGCTGAAATGATAGTTTTGGGTGAAAATGTGTAGGAGTTATGCTAGCAAACCTCCATATCCATGTAACTCCTCATTCTCATATGAATAATCATACTATTATACTGTAGCGCATATCACACTCCTATCACATGGTACTCCTCTTCCATCATATGATAATGCATACTATTATACTGTACGTCATAGCAACACTCACCTCCACTCGGTATCCCTTCCACTTGAGCAGTACTCTTTTCTTGCCGTTGCCGCATTCGTGAGTCGACGACTTCTCTACAGTGTATTCCTCCTCCTCGGTCCTCCCCCCCTTCCTCCTCCTCCACCTTGGTTTTCCCCCGCGTGATGACATCCTCTCCTCCTTCTTCTTCACTTCCCCATGTCGCCTGCAAAGACATGGACTGATAAACCATGAAGGGAAGAGATAGGGTGTAGAGGTTATAAAGCACACACAGGCTGACACCCATGAAGAATAGGTGTAATGTATAAAGCCAAAGATAGGTGTAGGTTAATAAGCCAACCATTGCTAACACTCATGGTAGGTGTAGAGGTTAATAAAGCACAACAATGGCTAACACATCATGAGAGATAGTGTAAGAGGTTATAAAGCACAACAATGCCTAACTCTCATGATGGAAGGGAAGAGGATAGTGTAGAGGTTAATAAAGCATAAGGAAGATCTAGGCACAATAGTGCTTGTTCGGAAAAGCGAGCACCCTTGCAGACGCAAAGCAGAGGAATGATTACAACCATGAAGTGGTCCCAAAACAATCATATCTAGCTCATATCATACAAATCAGAGGACAGGACCAGCAAAACCTGAAGTGTCCCAAAACATTAATCAATCTGCTCATATCAGGACAAGCAGAGGACTCGGACCAGCAACCTGAGTTGTCACCAAGACATTAATCAGATCTGCTCATATCAGGACCAGCCGACACGGACTAACAAACCTGAGTGGTCAACCAAACAGCCATGGTACTGGTAGTGGGGGCAAGTGAGTTTTCCGGGGGGGAGAAGAATATCCAACCGTTCTGCTTGTCATTTGAAGATGTCAACTCAACTAAATATGAAGTTGTGCGTCAAAAAATGAAGAGAAAAGAGAGCACTGATCACAATCTGGATGTGTGGTGTGATCTAGGCCCGCTCACGACTGCTCACTTCGGCGGGAATTGCTTGGTCAGTCCTTCACATCCAGTTTCCGCAAGCGATTGTCATAGGTTTAAGCACGTATTGTTGGCAACAGGGGTCGCGCATAACGCATGTTTCTTGTGTATTTGAACGATCGTTTTTAAAATCGCTGACTAGTGCTATAGATTTTAAAGGGCGTTTACGCGTATCCGTACGCAAAATGACTTCCGCTCAAATCGCATCCGAGTCCTATATGGTGATCAGACTTTATAAATCCTACGGTCCCTCCTACACGTTAGAGTGGTTTTGGCTACACCAACTTGGAACAGACTATGAAAGTGCCACTGCTTTCAGTACTCTGCGACATAGGCGACAGGCATGGTGGCGGAAAATCCTGTAAGTGATCAGTAATACATGGCTCGTGTCGACTTTGAGGATCGCCGAAAATAACTGGTTAATGAATTTAAAAAAATGCATGTTTTTGTGTTGCTAGTCCTTGTTTTCATTGTTTCAGCTTAGATTTATCATTTTGTTCTTTGACGCGATTTTTTTGCTTCCCTTACTCATTTTGTGGCACGACATCGAGTAAGAAAAACGCGTTTTCCAAAAACCTAGCAGCCCCTGGGCACCCCAGCGAATTTTTACCCCAACTTTTTTTTTTGGGTGGGGTGTCAAATTTTCACTTTCCGGAGGTCTACCGTGCCTGTAGATTTCAAGTCACTAGTTTCCCGATAGCGACTGAAAATGTCAGCATCTCCCCAGACCATCTCTCCTCCCATGTCAACCAACTGTCCTCCCAAACATCTCTCCCTCCCTGTAACCACTATCCCCCAGACCATCTCCCTTCATGTCCACCACCTGTCTCAACAGACCATCTCTCCCTTCCATGTCATCAACGATCTCCCCCAGACCCATCTCTCCCTCGTCCCATGTAACCCTGTCTCCCCAGACCATCTCTCACTTCCATGTCACCAATTGTCTCCGCAGACCATTCCTCCCTTCCATGTCCACCACTGTCTCAACGACCATCTCTCCCTCCATTCCTCAACTATATCTGCCCAAGATCAGCTCTCCCTTCCATGTAGCCACTTCCCTCCCCAGACCATCTCTACCCTTCCATGTCATCACTGTCTCACAGACCATCTCTCCCTTCCATGTCATCAACTATCTCCCCAAGACCATCTCTCCTTCATGTCGCCAACTGTCTCCACAGACCATATCTCCCTCCACTGTTACCAACTGTCCTCCCCAACCTATCCTCCCTTCCATGTTACCCTGTCTCAACAGACCATCTTCTCCTTCCATGTCTCAACTATCTCCACAGAGCCATCTCTCCCTTCCATGTAGCCACTGTCTCCCCAGACCATCTCTCCCTTCCTGTTACCAACTGTCTCCCCGGGTGGGGGGGCAGCCTCTCTCCTTCCTGTCCCAACTGTCTCAACAGACATCTCTCCCTGCCCATGTCATCACTGTCCTCAACAGACCATCTCTCCTTCCATGTAGCCAACTTCTCCACAGACCATATCTCCCTTCCATTGTTACCAACTGGTCTCCCTAAGATACCATCTCTCCTTTCCATGTCACCAACTGTCCCTGCAACAGACCATCTCTCCTTCCATGCATCAAATATCTCCCCCATACCATCGCTCCCTTCGATGTAGCCAACTGTCTCCCCAGACCATCTCTCACTTCCAATGAGTCATCAACTGTCTCAACACATCTCTCCCTTCCAGTTCATCAACTATCTCCCCAGACCATCTCTCCCTTTCCATGTACACTGTCTCCCCCGACCATCTCTCCCTTCCATGTCCTCACTATCTCCCCAGACCATATCTCCCTTCCTGTTACCACACTGTCTCCCCAGACCATCTCCTCCCTCCCATGTACCACGTCTCCCCAGACATTCTCTCCCTTCCATTCCACCAACTGTTCTCCCCATACCATCTCTCCCTTCCTGTTCCTAGCTTGCTCACAAGAAATTATGATTCATGGAGGAGGCAAATAAGACTTGATATTAAAGAGCTGCAATTCTGGCAGTTAGCAATTTAAAATTTTCAAATTGGATGAATATTTAAGGAATATTCATGTTTAAAGGCGGTCCAAAAGGAATCTTTGTTGGACGATTTAACAGCCAACACAAGCATCACATAGAGCAGACAGCTTGACCAGTGAAATCACCATAGTTTTTGTTTTTGCAATTGCATTAAAAATCATATAATCACACCCTCAATGAAATGGCAGCTTATGGAGTTTGTGTGGCGCAGCGTTTACGATATCTCAACCACATCCGTCAAATAATTTTCTCTTATTCCCGAAAAGAACACACTATTTTAATAATTAACTATATGGTTCAATTTATAGACCTGCTTCCGAATAGGATCTGTTTTGTATGATTGGTTCATATTTCAACAAATTAATGCGCCTAACAGGGTGGTTAAAATCATGATTTTGTGTCCCCGTAATACTGATATTAACCAATATCAAATTCAAACATGCTAATCAACAGCACCAAGATAAAACTGTAAATCTTATTGATTTTGTTGGGGGAAGCCGGTTTAGTATGCTCGACACGATCCTCAAGTTTTTCTATGCTCGGACCACGATCCGTCAAGTTATTTCTGTCTTATACCGAAAAGAACCCAAAAAAAAAAAAAAAAAATTTAAAATTTACTAATATGTTGGTGGTTTTTACCTGTTTATCCTGAATAGGACCTTTGTATACTTTCTTTATATTTCCACAAAAATACACTGACTGGTTCATCGTTATCCGTTATTTCGTGTCTTTACTGAACTTAACCCAATCTAAAAAGTTCCTTAATTCTGAAATTATGCATTGTTATGTCTCAATTCTAAATGTTAACTAAAAACAATTCAAATGAGGAGGGGTGCCGGATAGTAAGGGGGGGGGGGTGAACAAAGAGGGAGGGGCGGGGAGAAAATAGGGATGTAGAAGAGGGGGAGATTAAAAAAAGCCCCCCCCCCGAAGAGAGGGTGTGGCTGCCTAGTTCACATATGGTGTCTCATCCATAGCTAATACATTTGTACCATAGGTTCAGTGCTTAGCTTTGGGATGATCCTGGAGTCCATTAGCATGGAAGAAAACAAACAAAAAATGGAGGAGGGGGAAGGGGGTGAAGGTGGTTTAGAAGGTGCCTATAGGTCTCCTAATCAAAGCCTCCAATGATGAAAGGAGGCTTTTTTTTCCGGAAAAGAGCCCACCACTCACGTGTCCCCCCCCCCCCCCACCCCCACCCACCCCACGCACGAGGTTGTCCGTGACACACACACAACAGTGTTCCACCCCACCCACCTACACACATGCACACACACAGTGTCCCGCACCCCCCCACACACAATGAACACCAACACGTGCCCCCCTCCAAACCAAAAACGTTCAAATAGACAAATAAAACAGCACACACATTCATCTCATTAAATTTTGTACTAAAATAGTAGTCTGAAATAGATCAAATGCCCGACTTTTCCATTGTTTTATATTCCATAATGTTCACGTACAAACTATATTATTATTCCTTCTCAACCTAAACCCCCTTTGTCTCGTTTTAGATGTTCCATCGGCTATCTCATGGACTCCTCTCGAAGTGAACATTCCTCTTAGGGTGACAGTTAAAACTAATCTTACTCTTGGGATATTTTTGAATAAATTGAAGTCTTGATCGTAATTCGCATAAATGTTACAGAAACAATTATAATGCTTTGAGGAAATTGTAACTTTATTATCAAGAGCGTTCTGAAAAGCAGTGCGTGATAATTTCCGTGCTCGAGGCTGGGCCAAACACGTGCCCGCGATAGCGTCATTCCGATCGATCGAGCACTTTGCGTGTTTCAAATCGTCTTAACGGCTTCAAATCACAACCAATTTTTATTAAATAAGTTATTCTGAAGATAATGGTACCAAGATATGTTTCATATGTGACTCGATTTGCCTTACAATGGTTTTTTGGGGGCAAACTTTTGATGAACATTGACCACTTCTCACTCGATATTTGTTTGTGCAAGCAATACCAACATCCGGTCAGCCCCGGCTTGATATAGCAAGCCTTTCTCTGTTGGTTGAAAGTCTTGAAGCTGCTGCGTCACTTCTTTGAGACTTACGGCGATCAAAAACCCAAACGATCTAGCAAGCTTTTCTGAGTCGTACATTTTCTGACTGTGGGCCGCGGGCCGGCCGACTTGTCGGTATATTACCATTTTATTCGAGATTTTGTAAAGGACAGAGACCAGAAAATAGCGAAGAAACACAACTCAACCATTTATCTTTCCTCTGTCAATAACACATCACAAAAACTGCGGAATTTTTATTAATTCTACATCTATTTATCTATATTACTTGTACAGTCCACTACAAGGTTTCCTATTATGTACAAGATTAGGCTTGGAAGACCGAAATAAAACCAGAGTTGTCTTACTACCAACACTCCATCCAGGTAACTTCCGGTTAAGCCGACTATCCACTTTCTTTGAAATGCAGCATCTAATAAAAAGGGAAGGTCACGTACAAAACCATTGGAGGGAGGTGGGTGGGTCAATTAAATGTAGTGGATATGGTAATAGATGATTAATAGATAGTAAAAAAAAAAAAATTAAAAAAATAAAAAAAAATTTTTATTTCCCCGCCCCCCCCCCCTTCAAAAAAAATCTATTCTATCATCCTTACCATTCCACTACATAAGTGCATGATTACCACAAGGAGGTGGGTATGTTTTAGCACTACTCTGAGAACCTGGAACAAACCATGACGAGATACCCATAAACACACACATCACCATCTAAATAAGAAGGTAAAACCGCCCATCATGTTTACTATCCCCCAAAAGAACATAAGTCTATAAAAAACAACAGCATAGTCAACCTCAAAGGCAACCGTCTTGGAGACACACAGCCGTCGAATGCAAACGTGGGTTGCCCCTGCCGGGAGTAGATACTCGCGCAGGCATAAAGATGTAATGTAGTCTCCTACTTCCAGCAGGCGGAGGAAATAAGTAAGTGGACTGGACACCCCTGAACCAGACTAGTGAGGTGCTAAGCCCTAACTTCGTGAGGCCCGTAACCTGGGGGGCGCAGAACGATCGGCGTGGGAGTGGCTAGTCGAATCAACATCTGACTACCAGCGAGCCAAAGTGGCTTAAACGGATATCATTTGAATAGTTGGAATTCTAAAGAAATGAAAAGCGGCGTTTCCTGGCTACGGAACGAGAGTGACGAAGGAGATAGCCCGCAAACAGCGAACCGTGAACAGACATTTTCCTCATCGTCCTGGGGTGGGGGGGGGGGGGGAGCGAGTATGTTAGAGAGCCTTCGATAACAACCACGATAACACTTGCCTGAGCCGTTGATTTTTCGCACGGAATTCCGGTAGAAAAGCCGGGAGTCGAGGACCATCCTCCCGAATTATAATCATTAACTAAACCGCTAAGAGCGTGGATACTAACCACTCACACGTCTCGCTAAGGCAGACTAACGAGAAAGCGTTTATAACAGAAAGAAGCTTAAAGATAACGAAGAGCGGTTCCATCTGACCTTGAAAGTGAGCACAAGAAAAGACGTCCCATGCGGGAAGTCTGGATGGTTGGGGCGATTCGACTTATTAACGCAAACATCCTAAAAAATGGAAACCAGACAGAAAAGCAAGGAAGGTTGACGACATTAGCAATCGAAAAGTGCTACTGCCGACTTATACCCTACAAGTTGGTCAAGACGGCCCCTTCTCATTATGCAAATAGACGAAAAGAAAACAAACTGAGCACCAGTCGGGTTCAAGGAGAAAAAAGACTCAAGTGAACAGAATTGTCACAGGGTCCAGAACGCAAGGAATAACAAGGTATTCATGCTTTGACGACGGGATTGAAGATCACTTTCACATGGTTTCAACCTTTTCAGACACACCTGTGACCGAATCTGAACCGCAAAGTTAGCCAAGCGGTCAGGTGCTGGACGGCATGGATTTACGATGTGTAACGCCGTCCCGCGGTTGACAAGTGACTTGGTGACAACTGGGAGGTGCATCAGGGACCCGGTACGTGGGTGAGAAGGCTACAGCTCGGGGGAACAACGTACCTTTTCCCATCTTACGCTATGAGGTCAGAGCAGGAACTCTCCCGAGCACACCGTCAACACCTTTGAAGGAGCTGTGGATGGGTAAGGCGTAGGCCCAAGAACCCTCCCTGGAGACTGAAGGCATTTCTTGCCCATGCCCAGGGATCTGCCCAACGTGGAGACGAACAGCGGAAGACGCCTGCTTGAGAGAGTTGCAAACAGTCGATGTGGGGTGTCCCCCATTGACCAAATGGGTTGAATGACCTGATGGACGAGAGTCCCTCCGGTATCCGTGAAAGGATTCTTGATGGTGGAGTAGGCCGACTGGGAAGCAGATGCCCCAGCCAACCAATCCAACCCACTGGAGAACTGAGCCCGAACCACGAGCCCGAAACAATCTGAGATTTCCAGAGAAGATGAGAAACCTGAGTTTCCGCACAACTTTGTGTACGACGCCTGTGCAGACGTCCAGAGTGGCCTAAGGTCTGCCACAGACTCCATGATGCCCATGCAACTTGAGAATTGACGAACCGTTTGCTGACCTGCCCAACATAACACTTTCCCGAAAGGACTGAATGGACTGGATCTGATCCGGAGACGGACCGACCGTGAACGTCTGGGTATTGAGAATCCCCAGAAATTTGAATTCCTGGGCCGGAGTCTATCCGACTTTTTGACGTTCATGTTGAAACCACCTGGACGACAGGTCCTGGAGCTCCCGAAGTGTGGTTCCTGGCACGGTCCCCTGGCTGAGCCGAGGTTAGCCAGCCGTCCAGGTACACCTTGAGCCGATCCTCTGGACCCGCCACGACCGCCGAACGCCCTGACCGACCATGGTGAAAAGCCAAGGGCCAGAGAAGCCCGGATGAAGGGCTACGAACTGTAATTCGTGGTTCCCCCATAACGAACCTCAAGAGATGCCTTCGATCTGGGTGGATCAAATATGGAAAAGGCATCCTTAGGGTCTATGGAAGTCCCCAATCCCCCGGCTGGAGATTTGTGAACCGAAGCAGCCATCCTCCATTCTGAACGCCATGGGCGCATAGGAAACATTGAGAGGAACAGTCCAGCACTGGAACGGAACTCACGTTCTTCTTTTGTACAGTGAACATGCGGCGGTAGAAAACCGTGCCTGGGTTGGTACTGATCACAGCACCCCTGTCCAAAGGGCTTGACCTCTGCGTCCAGAGATCTGAAAGCGAAGATGATGCTGCGGCGGAGAAAAACAATCGGCACCCACGAACAGAAGGGTACCGAAAGCTCAATCCTGGGGCAGAACCTAGTGGACTCCACCAGAGGACAACTCCTAGGAAAAGCAGCCAGGAGATGACAAACCTCCGCATGGGTCACCTGAGCGCCAGGCCGTACAAAACGGACTATGATTGGCCGGAACCGGGGGGGCCACCCACCCCCCCAACAGCGCTGCTACTCCCTTTCGAACCAGAAAACTCGAGTGGCGAGTCTGAGTCAAAAACCAAATGGCCCACATTTGGACAAGACTTGTTCAGAATGGGCAGCAAAGGTCGATGACGGGAGAGACAGCTAGTACTAATGATTAAGATGAGAATCCGCAAAACACAGATCACCAACCTCTGAACTAGCAAACTGAGAGCCACGGTACGAATGTGCGACTGCACTTCGTAACCAACTCTACATGCTAAGACCGTTGAAGGTAAAAATCAAAAACTACCTCCTGACTAGGGACAGACCGAAGAAGCAACATAGTTGCTACGCTGACGTCAATCTAACCAATGACGCCGGAAATTTCCCCCGAAAAAGGAAACATGTAGACAAACGAAACAGTGTGCTAATACGTTACGTAACTTAACCCATATCCACGCCACCCATTCAAACAACTGAGCTGACGGCTGGGCATGAGATTCATGTTATCCCGAGACAGTTAGTTCTATCGGACGGAACCGACCAAAAAGATTACTGTAACGGGTTGAACGAGACACCTGGTTGAACACTCATGGGGTTGTAATCGAAGAAACCATGCCTGCCTAGAACAGACTCATTCGAAGAACGGCGACGCCGGGGCCGTTGCCCACCGCAAAATTCGTTCAGAAGGAGACACACATGGGTATGGGGGGGGGGGGGTTTGAACAACTCCTGTTGCACCGTGAAAGAAGGAGGCGCAGTAAGGCTGCAAGGCCGCCAGATACCTTGAAGACAGAAACTAGAAGATCTGAAAAAACCTCTCCTAGACCACCGTGGTGACCCGAAGTAGTAAACTGACGCCGCTGGTTGAGCTACTGACCGAAGGAAGAACAACCCTACAAAGGTCCTAACTTCCTGGTGAGAGTAGTCCGCTGAAGACATCCAAGCGTAACGGGCGTGGACCGTACGGCTGAGGCAAACGTCCCATGACTGACTGCCCGCCGTCGTACCCCTGGGCCTGGGGACTACCCACGGTAGAGTCCCGGTATGGGCCGCCGTGACCGTGGTGGACCCGCGAGAGACATGTCGCCTGGCCCGTCCGCTCCGGAGAACCCCGGGTTGCGGATGCCGCCCCGGTGCCTGGCACCGAGGCTGCCGTCGCACAGTGACGCACCCCACGAGAGGCCCGTAGCCGCCGTGTCCGTGGTTGGAGCCCGCGAACCATGTCGCTGTGGCCGTTCCGCTCGAGAACTCCGGGTTGCGGATACCGGCCCGTGCCTGAAGGCACCGAGGCTGCCGTCGTCCAGTGACCACCAACGGAGAGGCCGTAGCAAACGCGTGCCGTGGTGGACCCTCGAGACCAGTTTGCAGTGGCCGGTCCGCTCCGTAGAACCCCCGGGTGCTGATGCCGACCGTTGCCCAAGCACCGAGGCTGCCCGTCCGCCAGGGGACCCCAACGTAGAGGCCGTAGCCGACGGCCCGTGGTGGCCCGCAGACCTTTTGCCGGTGGCCGGGTCCGCTCCGGAGAACCCCGGGTGCGGATGCCGGCCCGGTGGCCTAAGGCACCGGGCTGCCGTCTCCAAGGAAAGCTACCCCCATTAGCAGCATCGTCCCGTTTTTCGGCCGGCTCACCAGGCGTAATGTGTGGCATCGTGTGTACCGCCCGTGTCTATGCATCTGTAAGCAAGTCGGGACAGAGCACCACGGTTTTCCTTCGCAGCTTCTTCTTCCAGAACCGGAAGTGCCCGTTGCGGTAATCATGAACGCCAGGAACCAATGGGGTACGGGAGCTATCTTTGGCTAGAAGAGCCGTACTGCCTTGTTACGGGAAAAACCCGATGCCGGTTGCAGCTCCATCCGGTGAGAGATCCTTCAACGACCAACGAATCCTGGAGTGGAAGACCAGCCTCGAAAAGGCCGGGTCAACGTCCAAAACACCCAACAACATGAGAATCAACACCGAATGTGCTTGGACCAAACCGCCGAATCCACTTGGGAGAAGGAGACGGCATGGCACAAGACTATCGCCCTAGACGGCAATGAGCCAGCATTCCGACCCACTTGCTTTTGTATCTTGAACCGAACGCGAATAATAGACTTACTCGAACTTCTTGACCGAAGATTTGACTTGGAACCAGAATTATCTGGAGCCTAGATTTTAGAAAACGGTCTTTGGCATCCTTGTAGGAAAGGCTGAGGTTCCTTAGTTAACTATTGAGGTTTTGCTAACTAAAGCCGAAGAATCTAACAACCTTCTTTAGAAGAGTAATTCCATACGCGAAACCGAAGCCAGAAGCCACGCCACCTTGTGACCACATGCCCGAAATATTCACAAAGATTACCACAAGGGGGAGGCCGACGAACTTACCCAGTAGCAAAGCACACAAAGAAAACCAAAGAAAAACAAAAGACACTCTTAGCTGAAGCAGGAACAAAAATTCCTGGAGAAACAGAAAAACAAACCTGCCTTCCATGCTAGCTTGAAGAAGTGATAGTCTGCTTAACCGGAAGTTACCTGGATTGGGGTTGTTTAGTAAGACACTCTTGGTTTTATTTCTGTCTTCCAGCTAATCTTGTACCATATGCCTTTGTATGGAGTGGTAGATGATATATAGATACAGTAGTTTTTTTTTGGGTGTTTTTTCCAAGTTGGTGACCCAAGCGAAATCCCCCTTGTCCAATGGTTCAAAGTACAGTGTGGCAATGCTAATGTTACCACTATCCTTCCCACATCTCTCCCTTCCATGTCCACCCAACTGTACTCCCCAGACCATCTCTTCCATGTGCCAACTGTCTCCCCAGACCATCTCTCCCTTCCATGTCACAACTGTCTCCCCAGACCATCCTCTCCCTCCATGTCACCACTGTCTCCCAGCCATCTCTTCCATGTCACCAACTATCCCCCGACCATATCATCCCTTCCATGTCCTAACCAACCGTCTCCCCAGACCATCTCTCCCCTTCCATGTCCACCACTATCTCCCCAACCATCTCTCCCTTCCATGTCACCACTATTCTCCCCAGACCATCTCTCCATTCCATGTCACCAACTGTACTCCAGACCATTTCTCCCTTCCAGTCCCCACTGTCTCCACAGACCATTCTCCTTCCTGTTTCCATTGTAACCAACTACCAGCAAGCTTCAGCTTCTATAAAACGTGTTTTCCTCATAGGGGTGAAATGTGGAGTCCCAGTGAGCTCCTGTGCAACATTTAAGAGTCCTTTTTCATATTTTTTACGAGTCCCCTAAGTAATGATAAAAAGCCTTTAACAAAGCAATACATGGCTAACACACATGCTACATGCACGTGAACACACAGGCAAACACTGTGCATAACCCTGGAAATGGAATAGGCTGACTACAGAGAGCGAGATAGATGGGGGGGGGGGGACAACGGAGGGGGGAGACAACGATTGAGATATGCAGAGAGACAGGCAGACACACACAGCTATACCCACCACACTTGCATTTAATGCAGTAGCTTATTTTTTGAGATGAGCTTCACATATCTAAAAGAACGGCGTGATGCGCTGTTTTTCTTTGTCGAACATTCAAAAAACGTTCAAATTTGGTTCAACGAAGAATCAGACCTAAACTTGAAGCCTTCACTCTCGGCTAACAAGCATTTCAGATGTAAACAAAGATCGTTTTGGAATGACCGGACATGTGTCTGCTTTAGAAGGAAAACGCCCGGATGGTGCAGAAACAGACTGACAACGCAGGGAACCAAGCAAACAGACTGATCAGCTGTGGCACGAAGCGAAAATCGGGTTCGGATTTTGATGTGGGGGTGCTTGACCTAATTCCACGATCCTACAAGTTGTGGACGCTGTTCTGCGCGAGTCCGAAACTAGCAAACGTATTTTCTTCTGCCCCTTTCCTACTCATGGCTTCTTTTGGGGAGGCATGGCTGTGTTAAAAAACATGATGTCAAAGGCCAGACGACTTGTTTAGCACTAGAAGACTAGGTCACGGCTGGAACTTTATTGGGTTTTCAAAAGTTGGAGTCAAAAGCTTGTAACCGAATGTACATGCCGCCATTTTCTTCGTTTCGGCGTTTGTTTCGCCAGATACCCTTTTTTAGTTATGATATGGTCAGAGGCCGCGGAAGAACGCTTAGCAGACGACGAATCCTTGAAGTTGTTGACTGCTTTGCGAAAAATCATCGGTCAGATGACCGCCTGCCTCTAAAACTTCAGCAAATCTTTTTGATCAATGACCACATGACCGACGCAAGATGAACTCTGCTGTCCTCGTTCTGTTTGAAAAGCTGAATCAAAGAGTCCCTCTGTGATTTTTGTGCTTCAGGGACGCACAATGTGCCGGTGTAGCCTCTTCAGTCTCCTCCTCCTACTTCTATCTCCCCACCTCTCCTCAAAACATTGTTTCTCTTTACTTCTCTCCCACTTTTTTTCTCTTCCTTCTCGTCTACTTTCCCTTCTCTTCCACTCTCCTGAGTCATTCCCCAATCTCCCTCTGTATGAACGTGTGTTTGTGTGTGTGTGTGCGTGGTGTGCGCGCACGCGTGTTGTTCAGGGGATTTTTGTTTTCTTCATGTTTGGAAATGTGTTCGGCGCTAGTAATACCAGAGCCGCTGCAATATTATTTTTATTGATTGTTGTTATAGATACGAAAGATAACACTTTAAAATTGTGGAACGTGATGACAGAGCACAGTCTACTCACCAGAGAAGACAGCAATATGCACTAATGCAGTATCGACGCTAGCTATTTGCTATTTCATGATGTAACGACAACGGCAAGTGTCCATTTTTTGTCTCACGTTTTTTCATTTTAACCCTAACCCCACCCAATCCTGTCCACCTGGGAAGGGATAGGAATAGCACTGTTACCTTGAGTTCATAAGTTGGATTTTGTTTTAATAATTGGATTTGGAGTCGATACTGCAGATGAACTTTCTGCATCCAGAGCGCAACGTAGATCCAAGATGGTCATTCGCAACAGCTCCTCATCCCCCAGTGTCGGACACAATACCGTCAAAGGTTAACCAATACCGTCAAAGCTCCTTTTCCCAGATCAGGAGTGGAAATGACCTGCCAACATCACATGGAGGCCAGACCCAGAGGCTTGCACCGTAGTCTGTCATTTACTCACAGACCCCTGCCGTGGCTGGGACAGGGCCCCCTGTCGCATGCAATCTGTCGCTCGTGCAAATCTGTCGCTCGCTAGTATGAGTGTGTTTTGCGACATTCACAAATTTCACTTTTTCCGTACTTGAACCATTTATCAACCCTATCCCTAACCCACAAGAAAAAGTGAAATTTGTGGTTCATGTTCAATGTCACAAATGCAAGCAAATACTCTCATAGGTACGAGCTACATATTTGCCACGAGCGCACCTTTGCACAGCCACAGGCCCCACTCATGGTCATCAGTCCTAACTATCAACACACAAGCGAAAGCCCCCCCCCCCTTGCTGTTCTAGCTTCGACTGCTGCCTGCTGGTGGCAGGAGCACAGGCTGATAGTGATACGGGGCAGGATCGATTTCACTGACCGATGAGATCATGTAATATAGAGTGTAATATTCATACAATGCAGCCTTTGCTTTTCTTCTTCATTTAAAACTTATGGGAGATGTATGAAGAAAAGATGGGTTTTTGCTGGTCAAGATAAAACGGATCAGACACATCCGGCGCCATTTTCATGGCACACAAACATGCAAACCATGCTGAACGCTGTCTAAAGCAAGTCAGGCCCGAGAAAATATTGCATATCTACGAAGCATTTGTAAACGAAATGTTTTCTGACTGTGTGTATGAAATTCCATTGGAAAAGAACTCAATTCGCAATATCTTACCCGTTCTTATTCTCTTGGTGCTTTCAGGACTGCTTTGGTCGCTAAAATCGACTAATAAGCATGCCCAAACCTCATGATCCGGAGCCGTGACCTTTACGCGGGAACAGCGAAGCATCGTCGTGCACAGTAGAATAAACCGACTTGCACAGCTGTTGTCCTGTATATCCGTTTTACACAACTTTTAATATGATTTTCACTCTTCTAGTCGAAACTAATGGGTGGGGTGGGTGGGGGTGGGGGGGTGATGTGGTTGGAGGGGGGTGTGGATTTGAGGCGGTAGAGCAACTTCTACCTATGCACATTTTTCTTCAGGTGTAAATGAGTTTTTAGGAATTACTTTAGCAAACTAACTAGACTTACCTACATGTAAGCATGTACACATGTTCACACGCTCATAGCAGGGCTAATGTAGGAGAAAAAGTTTTGTTTTACGTCCTCTCCCGGTAATTAACCATGTGGACATTTCTTTAATCAAGTTTTAACTTTTATTTTAAATATAGTTAGGATATGGGCTAATGTTTACACAGGCCCTGTTTAATATAGTGCAGAGCCGGTTATCTGCACAATGCCTCGCTTCTTCCCCCCCCCCCCCCCCCGTCTCTCTCTCTCGATCTTTCTCGTGTGCGCATGCATCATGTGGGGGCCTCTGCTTGGCGGTCATGCATGACTCATATACATATTCCCCTCTGCATGCATCGTGTGGGGGCCCGGGTGTTCCGGCTGACCGGGTATGCCGGTCCGTGCATGACTGGAACAATATCTTTTTCTTGCATGCATTATGTGAGGCCTAGCGTCGTGCCGCTACTCCCTTCTCCTGTCTTGGCATCTCACTAAAATTTACTCAACCCCTCCCCACCCATTTCAACCCCTCCCCCCCCATTTGAAGCCTACAATTAAAATACTCGCAACGTTTAATCCTTTCACGTCTTTAAATAATACTCTTAAAGAACAAACATTAATCTAATATTTAATATCTAGCCGAACTTTATACATAACAAACCAAATTACTTCTCTTCATATCTTTTAAATATCATGTCAACAGCAAACGCTTTCCTATTTATCTAATATATTTTTTCAATCCTATCTCATCCCGTGCTGTGCACTCTTCGCTTGAACCCCTGTCACAGTAATGCCTATCACGGCAGTGGACATTACTGGAAGAAGAAGGCGCGTAGAACTCATGACCACTATAGCTGAAAGCTGTTAAATAGTGATATGTGGAATTTTACGGTGGTCACTGACTTTGATTTAGAATCAAATTTTGAGTATTTGCAGCTTATTTCGTGTCACCAGATAATTTATGCACTTGTATAATGCAGATGACCAAGTGGTCACTGCCACACTGACCAGTGGTCACTTTGACGTAAATTCCACATATTCACTATTTAACAGCTTGTCAGCTATAGTGTGTCATGAGTTCTACCGCGCCTTCTTCTTCCAGTAATGTCCACCTGCCGTGTATAGGCAATTACTGTGACAGGGGTTCAAAGACGAAGATGCACAGCACGGGATGAGATAGGATTTGAGAAATATATTAGATAAATAGGAAAGCGTTTGTTGTTTAGAATGATATTTAAAAGATATGAAGAGAGTAATTGGGTTTAGTATTTTATAAGTTCGGATAGATATTAAATATTAGATTAATCGTTTGTTCTTTAAGATGATATTTAAAAGACGTGAAAAGATTAACTTGGCTGAGTATTTTAATTGTAGGCTTCAAATGGGTGGGGGAGGGGTTGAAATGGGTGGGGGAGGGGTTGAGTAAATTTTAGTGAGATGCAAGACAGGAGAAGGAGTATGCGGCACGACGCTCAGGCCTCACATAATGCATGCAGAAAAAGATATTTGTTCCAGTCATGCACGACCGGCATACCCGGTTCAGCCAGGAACACCCGGGCCCCCACACGATGCATGCAGAGGGGAATATGTATATGAGTCATGCATGACCGCCAAGCAGGCCCCACATGATGCATGCGCACACGAGAAAGAGAGAGAGAGAGAGAGGAGCGGAGGGGGGGGGGGGGGGAGGGGGGAAGCGAGGGCATGTTGCAGATAACCGGTATCTGCACTATATAAACAGGGCCTGTGTAACATTAGCCCATATCCTAACTATATTTAAAATAAAAGTTAAACTTGATTTAAAGAAATGTCCCACATGGTTAATTCCGGGAGGACGTAAAACAAAACTTTTCTTCTACATTAGCCCTGCTATGAGCGTGTGAACATGTGTACATGCTTACATGTAGGCTAAGTTAGTTAGTTTGTAAAGTAAATTCTAAAACTCATTTACACCTGAAGAACAATGTGCATAGGTAGAAGTTGCTCTACCGCCTCAAATCCACACCCCCCTCCAACCAATCACCCCCCCACCCCCACCCCAACCCCACCCCTTAGTTTCGACCTCTGAAGAGTTAAAATCATATTAAAAGTTGTGTAAAAAACGTGATTATACAGACAACAGCTGTGCAAGTCGGTTTAGTCTACTGTGCACGACGATGCTTCCGCTGTTCCCGCGTAAAGGTCACGTGCTCCGGATATGAGGTTTGGGCATGCGTATTAGTCGATTTTAGCCGACCAAAGCAGTCCTGAAAGCACCAAGAGAATAAAGAAACGGGTAAGATATTGCGAATTCAGTTCTTCCAATGAATTCATACACACAGTCAGAAACATTTCGTTACAAATGCTTCGTAGCTATGCAATTTTCTAGGGCCTGACTTGCTTTAGACAGCGTTCAGCATGTGTTTGCATTGTTTGTGTGCATGAAAATGGCGCGGATGTGTCTGATCCGTTTTATCTTGACCAGCAAAAACCCATCTTTTCATACATCTCCCATAGTTTTAAATGTAAGAAGAAAAGCAAAGGCTGCATTGCTATGAATATTACACTCTATATTAACATGATCTCATCTGGTCAGTGAAATAGATCCTGCCCCGTATCACTATCAGCCTGTGCTCCTGCCACCAGCAGGCAGCAGTCGAAGCTAGAACAGCAAGGGGGGTGGGGGGGCTTTTGCTTGGTTGTTGCTATGTTAGACTGATGACCCATGAGTGGGGCCTGTGGCGTGCAAATGTGTCGCTCGTGCAAATCTGTAGCTCGCTACCTATGAGAGTGTATTTGCGGCATTTTGCGACATTGAGCATGAACCACAAATTTCACTTTTTCTGTGGGTTAGGGATAGGGTTAGGGTTAGATAAATGGTTCAAGTACGGAAAAAGTGAAATTTGTGAATGTCGCAAATACACACTCTCATACTAGCGAGCGACAGATTTGCACGAGCGACAGATTTGCATGCGACAGGGCCTGTCACCAGCCACGGCAGGTGTCTGTTGAGTAACTGCCAGACTCAGGTTGCAAACTCTCTGGAGTTCTGGCCTCCACTGCTGATGTTGGCAGGTCATTCCACTCCCTGATCTGGAAAAGGAGCTTTGACGGTATTGTGTCTAACCTTTGACGGTATTGTGTCCGACACTGGGGGATGAGGAGCTGTTGCGAATGACCTCTTGGCTCTACGTTGCTGCTCTGGCTGACAGAAAGTTATCTGCAGTATCGACTCCAAATCCAATTATTAAAACAAAATCAAATTATGAACTCACTGCTAACAGTGCTATTCCTATCCCTTTCTCCAGGTTTGGATAGGGATTGGGTTGGGGTTAGGGTTAGAAATGAAAAAAAGTCGAGACAAAATGGACACTTGCCGTTGTCGTTACATCCAATGAAATAGCAAATAGCTAGCGTCGATACTGCATTAGTGCATATTGCTTTCTGTCTCTGGCTGAGGTATGACTTTGCTCCTGTTCATCACGTTCCACAATTTAAAGTGTTATCTTTTTCTATCTATAACCACAATCAATAAAAATAATATTTGCAGCTGCTCTGTATTTTACTCGCCCGAACACATTTTCACCAACCTGAAGAAAACAAAAATCCCTGAACACACGCGTGCGCGCACACACGCACACACACACACACACACACACACACGGTCATACAGAGGGGAGAGGGAATGACTTCAAGGAGAGTGGAAGAGAAGGGAAAGTAGAGAGAGGAAGAGAAAAAAAGTGGGAGAGAAGTAAAGAGAAATGTTTTGAGGAGAGGTGGGGGAGAGAGAAGGAGGAGGAGGAGACTGAAGAGGCTACCAACGCACATATGTGCGTCCCTGAAGCACAAAAATCACAGAGGGACTCTTTGATTTCAGCTTTTTTCAACA
This sequence comes from Phymorhynchus buccinoides, assembly GCA_017654935.2. Taxonomy (NCBI): domain Eukaryota; kingdom Metazoa; phylum Mollusca; class Gastropoda; order Neogastropoda; family Raphitomidae; genus Phymorhynchus; species Phymorhynchus buccinoides. The sequence continues at coordinate 25,577 of JAGGCT020004097.1, read as the reverse complement.
GACCGAGACAGCAGAGTTCATTCTTGGCGTCGGTCATTGGTCATTGACTCATAAAGATTTTGCTGATAGTTTTAGCAGGCAGGCGGTCATCTGACCGATTGATTTTTCGTCAAAGCAGTCAACAACTTCAAGGATTCTGTCGTCTGCTAAGCTTAGTTCTTCCGCGGCCTCGGACCATAATCAGAACTAAAAAGTTGTATCTGGCGAAACAAACGCCGAAACGAAGAAATGGCGGCATTGTACATTCGGTAAAGCTTTTCCGATCCAACTTTTTGAAAACCAAATAAAGTTCCAGCGTGACCTAGTCTTCTAGTGCTAAACAAGATCGTTCTCGGCCTTTTGACAACAATTCGTGTTTAAAACCAGCCATGCCTCCCCAAAAGAAGCCACGAGTAGGAAAGGGGCAGAAGAATATGTTTGCTAGTTTCGGACTCGCTCAGACATCGTCTGCAACTTGTAGGATCGTTGGAATTAGGTCAAGCCACCCCAACTTTTCCACATCAAAACTCCGAACCCGATTTTCGCTTCGTGCCACAGCGGTCAGTCTGTTTGCTTTGGTTTTCCTGGTTGTCAGTCTTGTTTCTGACCATCCGGGGTTTTCCTTTCTAAAGCAGACACATGTCCGGTCATTCCAAAACGATCTTTGTTTACATCTGAATGCTTGTTCGCGAGAGTGAAGTGCTTCAAGTTTTAGGTCTGATTTCTTCGTTGACCAAATCTGAACGTTTTTTGCAAGTTCGACAGGAAAAAGCAGCAGCATCAAGCCGTTCTTTTAGAGATGTGAATGGCATCATCTCAAAAACATAAGCTACTGCATTAATATGCAAGTGTGTGTGTACGCTTGTGTGTGTCTGCCTGTCTCTCTGTCCATATCTCAATCTGTTTGTCTCCCCCTCCCCCCCCTCTCTCTCTCTCTCTGTAGTCAGCCTATTCCATTTCCAGGGGTTATGCACATGTGTTTGCCTGTGTGTTCACTGTGCATGTAGCATGTGTGTTTAGCATGTATTTGCTTTTGTTAAAGCATTTTTATCATATACTTAGGGGACTCTTAAAAATATGAAAAGGACTCTTAAAATGTTGCACAGGGAGTCCCTGGGACTCTCACATTTCACCCCTATGGGAAACACTGTTTTATTAGACAGCTGAGCTTGCTTTGGTAGTTGGTTACATGGAACCAGGAAGGGAGAGATGGTCTGTGGAGACAGTTGGTGACATGGAAGGGAGATATGGTCTGGGGAGACAGTTGGTGACATGGAAGGGAGAGATGGTCTGGGGAGATAGTTGGTGACATGGAAGGGAGAGATGGTCTGGGGAGATAGTTGGTGACATGGAAGGGAGAGATGGTCTGGGGAGACAGTTGGTGACATGGAAGGGAGATATGGTCTGGGGAGATAGTTGGTGACATGGAAGAGATGGTCTGGGGAGACAGTTGGTGACATGGAAGGGAGAGATGGTCTGGGGAGACAGTTGGTGACATGGAAGGGAGAGATGGTCTGGGGAGACAGTTGGCTACATGGAAAGAGATGGTCTGGGGAGACAGTTGGTGACATGGAAGGGAGAGATGGTCTGGGGAGATAGTTGGTAACATTAGCATTGCCACACTGGTACTTGGAACCATTGGACAAGTGGGATTTCGCTTGGGTCACCAACTTGAAAAAAAAACCCCCAAAAAACTACTGTGTTTTTGTGAGTTGTTATTTGACAGAGTGAAAGATAAATGATTGAAGTTGTGTTTCTTGCTATTTTCTTGTTCTGTCCTTTACAAATCCTCGAATAAAATGGTAATATACCGCAATTCGGCGGCCCGCGGCCCCCAGTCAGAAAATGGCCGACTCAGAAAAGCTTGCTAGATCGTTTGGGTTTTTTCGTATCGCCGTACGTCTCACAGAAGTGACGCAGCAGCTTCAAACTTTTCAACCAATCAGAGAAAGGCTTGCTATTCAAGCCGTGCCTGACCGGATGTTGAGTATTGCTTGCAAAACAAAATATCGAGGTGAGAAGTTGGTCAATGTTCATCAATAAAGTTTGCCCCCAAAACCCATTTTAAGGCAAATCGGTCACATATGAACATATTCTTTGTTCATTTATCTTTCAGAATAACTTTATTTCATAAAAATTGGTTGTGATTTGAAGCCGTAAGACGATTTGAAACACGCAAAGTGTCTCGATCGAGTCGAATGCCGCTATCGCGGCACGTGTTTGGCCCAGCCTCGAGCACGGCAAATTATCACGCACTGCTTTTCAGCAACGCTCTTGATTAATAAAATTTACATTGCCTCAAAGTGATTTATTATTGTTTCTATAACAGTTTATGTCGAATTACGATCATAAGACTTCAATTTATTCAAAATCATCCCAATGAGTAAGATTATTTTTTTAACCTGTTGCACCATAAGAGGAACGTTCCACTTCGAGAGGAGTCATGAGATCGCTAGATGGAACATTCTAAAACGAGACAAAGGGGGTTTAGGTTGAGAAGGGAATAATAATATAGTTTGTTTACTGTGAACATTATTGGAATAATAATCAATGGAAAGTGCGGTCATTTGATCTATTTAGACTATTTTAGTACAAATTTTCTTGAGATTGAATGTGTGTGCTGTTTTCTTTGTCTATTTGAACGTTTTTGGTTCTGTGAGGGGGGGCACTGTGTGTGTCACGTGTGTGTGTGGGGGGGGGGGGGGGGACACTGTGTGTGTGTCACTGTGTGTATGTGTGTGGGTGGGACACTGTGTGTGTGTGTGTCACGACACTCACGTGTGTGGGGGGGGGGGGGGGGACACTGAGTGTGTGGCTCTTTTTCCGGAAAAAAAAGCCTCCTTTCAGTCATTGGAGGCTTTTGATAGGAGCCTTCATAGGCACCTTCTAAACCACCTTCACCCCCTCCCCCTCCTCCCATTTTTTTGTTTGTTTTCTTCCCTGGCTAAAGGACTCCAGGGATCATCCCAACAGCTGAAGCACCTGAACCTTATGGTACAAATGTATTAGCTATGGATGAGAACATTACATATGTGACTAGGCAGCCACACCCTCTCTTCGGGGGGGCTTTTTTTTAATCCCCCCTCTTCTACATCCCTATTTTCTCCCCGCCCCTCCCTCTTTTGTTCACCCCCCCCCCCTTCCTATCCTGCACCCCTCCTCATTTTGAATTTGTTTTTAGTTATATTTTAGAATTTGAGACATCACAATGCATAATTTCAGAATAAGGAACTTTTTATATTTGGTTAAGTATCAGTATTAAGACACGAAATAACGATAACGATTGAACCACTGTCAGTGTATTTTTGTTGAAATATAAAGAAAGTATACAAAAGGATCCTATTCAGGATAACAGGTAAAAAACCACCAACATATCAGTTAAATTATTAAAATTTTGTGTTTCTTTTCGGTAATAAGACAGAAATAACTTGACGGATTGTGTCGAGCATAGAAATAACTTGACGGATCGTGTCGAGCATATCTTAAACGGCTTCCCCGCAACAAAATCCATAAGATTGCCAGTTTTCATCTTGGTGTGTTGATTATGCATTGTTTGAATTTGATATTTGGTTAAATATCAGTATTAAGACACAAAATCATGATTTAACCACCCTGTTAGCGCATAAGTTGTTGAAATATGAACAAATCATACAAACAGATCCTATTCAGGATAGCAGGTCTATAAATATGAACCATATCAGTTAAATTATTAAAATGTTGTGTTTCTTTTCGGTAATAAGAGAAATTATTTGACGGATCGTGTTGAGCATATCGTAAACGGCTTCGCCACAACAAAATCCATAAGACTGCCAATTTTCATTGAGGTGTGTTGATTATATGATTTTTAATGCAATTGCATAAACAAACTATGGTGATTTCACTGGTCCATGCTGTCTGCTCTATGTTATGCTTGTGTTGTCTGTTAAATCGTCCAACAAAAGATTCCTTTTTGACCACCTTTAAAGATGAATATCTCCTAAACTATTCATCCAATTTGAAAATTTTAAATTGCTAACTGCTCAGAATTGCAAGCTCTTTAATATCAATGTCTTTATTTGCCTCCTCTCATGAATCATAATTTTCTTGTGGCAATGCTAGTAACATGGAAGGGAGAGATGGTCTGGGGAGACAGTTGGTGACATGGAAGGGAGAGATGGTCTGGGGAGACAGTTGGTTACATGGGAGGGAGAGATGGTCTGGGGAGACAGTTGGTAACATGGAAGGGAGAGATGGTCTGGGGAGATAGTTGATGACATGGAAGGGAGAGATGGTCTGGGGAGACAGTTGGCTACATGGAAGGGAGAGATGGTCTGGGGAGACAGTTGGCTACATGGAAGGGAGAGATGGTCTGGGGAGATAGTTGATGACATGGAAGGGAGAGATGGTCTGTTGAGACAGTTGATGACATGGAAGGGAGAGATGGTCTGGGGAGACAGTTGGCTACATGGAAGGGAGAGATGGTCTGGGGAGATAGTTGATGACATGGAAGGGAGAGATGGTCTGTTGAGACAGTTGGTGACATGGAAGGGAGAGATGGTCTGTTGAGACAGTTGATGACATGGAAGGGAGAGATGGTCTGGGGAGACAGTTGGCTACATGGAAGGGAGAGATGGTCTGGGGAGATAGTTGATGACATGGAAGGGAGAGATGGTCTGTTGAGACAGTTGATGACATGGAAGGGAGAGATGGTCTGGGGAGACAGTTGGCTACATGGAAGGGAGAGATGGTCTGGGGAGATAGTTGATGACATGGAAGGGAGAGATGGTCTGTTGAGACAGTTGGTGACATGGAAGGGAGAGATGGTCTGGGGAGACAGTTGGTAACATGGAAGGGAGATATGGTCTGTGGAGACAGTTGGCTACATGGAAGGGAGAGATGGTCTGTTGAGACAGTTGATGACATGGAAGGGAGAGATGGTCTGGGGAGACAGTTGGTGACATGGAAGGGAGAGATGGTCTGGGGAGACAGTTGGTAACATGGAAGGGAGAGATGGTCTGGGGAGACAGTTGGCTACATGGAAGGGAGAGATGGTCTGGGGAGATAGTTGATGACATGGAAGGGAGAGATGGTCTGTTGAGACAGTTGGTGACATGGAAGGGAGATATGGTCTGGGGAGACAGTTGGTAACATGGAAGGGAGATATGGTCTGTGGAGACAGTTGGCTACATGGAAGGGAGAGATGGTCTGGGGAGATAGTTGATGACATGGAAGGGAGAGATGGTCTGTTGAGACAGTTGATGACATGGAAGGGAGAGATGGTCTGGGGAGACAGTTGGCTACATGGAAGGGAGAGATGGTCTGGGGAGATAGTTGATGACATGGAAGGGAGAGATGGTCTGTTGAGACAGTTGGTGACATGGAAGGGAGAGATGGTCTGGGGAGACAGTTGGTGACATGGAAGGGAGAGATGGTCTGGGGAGACAGTTGGTTACATGGAAGGGAGAGATGGTCTGGGGAGATAGTTGATGACATGGAAGGGAGAGATGGTCTGTTGAGACAGTTGGTGACATGGAAGGGAGAGATGGTCTGGGGAGATAGTTGGTTACATGGGAGGGAGAGATGTTCTGGGGAGACAGTTGGTGACATGGGAGGGAGAGATGGTCTGGGGAGATGCTGACATTTTCAGTCGCCTATCGGGCTAACTAGTGACTTGAAATCTACAGGCATGGTAGACCTCCGCGAAAGTGAAAATTTGACAACCCCCCCAAAAAAAAAAGTTGGGGTAAAAATTCGCTGGGGTGCCCAGGGGTCGTGCTAGTGTTTTTGAAAACGCGTTTTGCTTACGCGATGTCGGCCACAAAATGCGTAAGGGAAGCAAAAAAAAATCGCGTCAAAGAACAAAATGATAAATCTAAGCTAAAAACAATGAAAACAAGACTAGCAACAAAAACATGCATTTTTTTAATTCATTAACCAGTTATTTTCGGCGATCCTCAAAGTCGACACGAGCCCTGTTATTACCTGAATTCACTTACAGTGATTTTCCCGCCACACTGCTCTGCGCCTATGTCGCAGCAGTACTGAAAGCAGTGGCACTTTTCTATAGTCTGTTCCAATGTTTGGTGTAGCAGAACCACTCTACGTGTAGGGACCGTAGGACTTCTAAAGTCTGATTCACCATCTAGACTCGGATGCGATTTTGAGCGGACGTCATTTTGCGTACGGATTACGCGTAAACGCCTTAAAAATGCGTCGGCGATTTTAAAAACGCGTCAAATACACAAGAAACATGCGTTAGCGCGACCCCTGTGTGCCTAACAATTACGTGCGTTAAAACCTATGCAATCGCTTTGCGGAACTGGATGTGAATGACTGAACAAGCAACTTCCCGCCGAAGTTAGCAGTCGTGCGCGGCCTAGCTCACACCACACATTTCCAGATTTGTGATCCTAGTGCTTCTTTTTCTTCTTCATTTTGACGCCCAACTTCATCATTTTAGTTTGAGTTGACATCTTTCAAATGAAATGCAGAATCGGTTGGATATTCTTCCGCGAAACTCACTTTGCCCCCATTACCAGTACCATGCCTGTTTGGTTGACCACTTCATGGTTTGTTAGTCCTGTCGTCTGCTTTGTCCTGATATGAGCTAGATCTGATTAATGTCTTGGTTGACCACTTCATGGTTTGCTGGTCCTGTCCTCTGCTTTGTCCTGATATGAGCCAGATCTGATTAATGTTTTGGTTGACCACTTCATGGTTTGCTGGTCCTGTCCTCTGCTTTGTCCTGATATGAGCTAGATCTGATTGTCTTGGTTGACCACTTCATGGTTTGTTAGTCATGTCCTCTGCTTTGCTGTCTGCAATGGTGCTCGCTTTTTCCGAACAAGCTACTATGTGCCATAGATCTTCCTTATGCTTTATTAACCTCTACACCTATCTCTTCCCTTCATCATGATGAGTTAGGCATGTGTTGTGCTTTATTAACCTCTACACCTATCTCTTCATGATGTGTTAGCCATGTGTTGTGCTTTATTAACCTCTACACCTATCCATGATGTGTTAGCCATGTGTTGTGCTTTATTAACCTCTACACCTATCTCTTTGTGCTTTATTAACCTCTACACCTATCTCTTCATGGTGTGTCAGCCATGTGTTGTGCTTTATTAACCTCTACACCTATCTCTTCCCTTCATGGTTTATCAGCCATGTCTTCTGCAGGCGCCATGGGGAAGTCGAAGAAGAAGGAGGATGAGGATGTCATCACCGCGGACAAGGTGGAGGAGGAGGAAGGGGGGGAGGCCGAGGAGGAGGAATACACTGTAGAGAAAGTCGTCGACTCACGAATGCGCAACGGCAAGAAAGAGTACCTGCTCAAGTGGAAGGGATACCCCGAGTGAGTGTGGAGTGTTGCTATGCGCTACAGTATAATAGTATGATTATCATATGATGAAGAGGAGTACCATGTGATATGGAGTGTTGCTATGCGCTACAGTATAATAGTATGATTATCATATGATGAAGAGGAGTACCATGTGATATGGAGTGTTGCTATGCATAACTCTACACATTTTGCACCCAAACTACTCATTTCAGCCATCCAGACTACTCTCGACTTGTGTAGGGGGTAAACAGGTCTGCTGTTGCATTGCAGTGACTGAAAATGTCATTTTTGTTTTGGTCCAGTTAGATGGTGATTTAAGGAAATGATGCTTTCGCTTCTTCTTTTTTCAAGCTATTTTTATAATCTTTCAAACAGATAAGGAATGAGGCATTTTCAAAAAAGAAAATTAGACCAAACTTTGGTTTTAAAACTTTAAAAAAAAAGCGCTTTATGATTGATTTATTAATATCTAAACATGGTTTAACCCCTTCCCTGCCTGCTAGGTGAGAGTCTCCTAGTGTATGATGTCACTGATAATGTCATAACTTTTGATGTCATAGTCCTGGGATGATGTTTTTTTGGTTTGGATAAGCCAGGAAAGTTCTCTAGACCATTTTCTCAGATTGAGTCTAACAGATTTGTTTTGAGCTTTATAATAAGAAAAACGATAATTTCTCAGTTTTCCTGTGGCAGTGAAGGGGTTAATTCTACAGTCGGTTGTGAAAATTGATTCTGTTTTCAGAGAACAAAAAGACACAGGAGCCCTGGGAGATTGAATGGCCAAGTTTAAACAGCAGCAGAAGGCTGCACGATTGTTTTAGCATGAAGAACATTAATTCTGAAGTCACAAGGGAGCCCTGGGAGATTGAATCACCAAGTTTAAACAGCAGCAGAAGGCTGCACGATTGTTTTAGCATGAAGAACATTAATTCTGAAGTCACAAGGGAGCCCTGGGAGATTGAATCACCAAGTTTAAACAGCAGCAGAAGGCTGCACGATTGTTTTAGCATGAACATTAATTCTGAAGTCACAAGGGAGCCCTGGGAGATTGAATCACCAAGTTTAAACAGCAGCAGAAGGCTGCACGATTGTTTTAGCATGAAGAACATTAATTCTGAAGTCACAAGGGAGCCCTGGGAGATTGAATCACCAAGTTTAAACAGCAGCAGAAGGCTGCACGATTGTTTTAGCATGAAGAACATTAATTCTGAAGTCACAAGGGAGCCCTGGGAGATTGAATCACCAAGTTTAAACAGCAGCAGAAGGCTGCACGATTGTTCTTTTAGCATGAACATTAATTCTGTTGCAGCTCTGAAGTCACAAAGGAGCCCTGGGAGATTGAATCGCCAAGTTGATTTTTGGCCGTATGGTTGATTTGTTGACACGTGTTCTGCTCTCAGCTCTGAAAACACGTGGGAGCCCAGTGAGAACCTGGACTGTCCTGATTTGGTTTGGGCCTGGGAGGGAAGGAAGGGCAACACGTACCATGTATGAACACTTGGCCGTATGGTTGATTTGTTGACATGTGTTCTGCTCTCAGCTCTGAAAACACGTGGGAGCCCAGTGAGAACCTGGACTGTCCTGATTTGGTTTGGGCCTAGGAGGGAAGGAAGGGCAACACGTACCATGTATGAACACTTGGCCGTATGGTTGATTTGTTGACACGTGTTCTGCTCTCAGCTCTGAAAACACGTGGGAGCCCAGTGAGAACCTGGACTGTCCTGATTTGGTTTGGGCCTAGGAGGGAAGGAAGGGCAACACGTACCATGTATGAACACTTGGCCGTATGGTTGATTTGTTGACACGTGTTCTGCTCTCAGCTCTGAAAACACGTGGGAGCCCAGTGAGAACCTGGACTGTCCTGATTTGGTTTGGGCCTGGGAGGGAAGGAAGGGCAACACGTACCATGTATGAACACTTGGCCGTATGGTTGATTTGTTGACATGTGTTCTGCTCTCAGCTCTGAAAACACGTGGGAGCCCAGTGAGAACCTGGACTGTCCTGATTTGGTTTGGGCCTGGGAGGGAAGGAAGGGCAACACGTACCATGTATGAACACTTGGCCGTATGGTTGATTTGTTGACATGTGTTCTGCTCTCAGCTCTGAAAACACCTGGGAGCCCAGTGAGAACCTGGACTGTCCTGAGCTGATCTCCCAATTCGAGGACAAGAAGAAGAAGAGAGACGCGGAGAAGAAGAGAAAGGCACAGAACGGAATGGAAGACTCCGCCAAAAGAAAGAAGAAAGCAACCGACTCCAAGTCCACAGTGAGTACAGTATAGAGTGAAGGGTGTATTAGCACTGTATGGTTGAAGACAGTCCACAGTGAGTACAGTATAGAGTGAAGGGTGTATTAGCACTGTATGGTTGAAGACAGTCCACAGTGAGTACAGTATAGAGTGAGGGGTGTATTAGCACTGTATGGTTGAAGACAGTCCACAGTGAGTACAGTATAGAGTGAGGGGTGTATTAGCACTGTATGGTTGAAGACTGTCCACAGTACAGTGTAGAGTGAAGGGTGTATTAGCACTGTATGGTTGAAGACAGTCCACAGTACAGTATAGAGTGAGGGGTGTATTAGCACTGTATGGTTGAAGACAGTCCACAGTACAGTATAGAGTGAGGGGTGTATTAGCACTGTATGGTTGAAGACAGTCCACAGTACAGTATAGAGTGAGGGGTGTATTAGCACTGTATGGTTGAAGACAGTCCACAGTGAGTACAGTATAGAGTGAGGGGTGTATTAGCACTGTATGGTTGAAGACTGTCCACAGTACAGTGTAGAGTGAAGGGTGTATTAGCACTGTATGGTTGAAGACAGTCCACAGTGAGTACAGTATAGAGTGAGGGGTGTATTAGCACTGTATGGTTGAAGACAGTACAGTGTAGAGTGAGGGGTGTATTAGCACTGTATGGTTGAAGACAGTCCACAGTGAGTACAGTATAGAGTGAAGGGTGTATTAGCACTGTATGGTTGAAGACAGTCCACAGTACAGTGTAGAGTGAGGGGTGTATTAGCACTGTATGGTTGAAGACAGTCCACAGTACAGTGTAGAGTGAGGGGTGTATTAGCACTGTATGGTTGAAGACAGTCCACAGTGAGTACAGTATAGAGTGAAGGGTGTATTAGCACTGTATGGTTGAAGACAGTCCACAGTACAGTGTAGAGTGAGGGGTGTATTAGCACTGTATGGTTGAAGACAGTCCACAGTACAGTGTAGAGTGAGGGGTGTATTAGCACTGTATGGTTGAAGACAGTCCACAGTACAGTGTAGAGTGAGGGGTGTATTAGCACTGTATGGTTGAAGACAGTCCACAGTACAGTGTAGAGTGAAGGGTGTATTAGCACTGTATGGTTGAAGACAGTCCACAGTACAGTGTAGAGTGAGGGGTGTATTAGCACTGTATGGTTGAAAACAGTCCACAGTACAGTATAGAGTGAAGGGTGTATTAGCACTGTATGGTTGAAGACAGTACAGTATAGAGTGAAGGGTGTATTAGCACTGTATGGTTGAAGACAGTCCACAGTACAGTATAGAGTGAAGGGTGTATTAGCACTGTATGGTTGAAGACAGTCCACAGTACAGTGTAGAGTGAGGGGTGTATTAGCACTGTATGGTTGAAAACAGTCCACAGTACAGTATAGAGTGAAGGGTGTATTAGCACTGTATGGTTGAAGACAGTCCACAGTACAGTATAGAGTGAGGGGTGTATTAGCACTGTATGGTTGAAGACAGTCCACAGTAGAGTGAGTGGGTGTATTAGCACTGTATGGTTGAAGACAGTCCACAGTACAGTATAGAGTGAAGGGTGTATTAGCACTGTATGGTTGAAAACAGTCCACAGTACAGTATAGAGTGAGGGGTGTATTAGCACTGTATGGTTGAAGACAGTCCACAGTACAGTGTAGAGTGAGGGGTGTATTAGCACTGTATGGTTGAAGACAGTCCACAGTACAGTGTAGAGTGAGGGGTGTATTAGCACTGTATGGTTGAAAACAGTCCACAGTACAGTATAGAGTGAAGGGTGTATTAGCACTGTATGGTTGAAGACAGTCCACAGTAGAGTGAAGGGTGTATTAGCACTGTATGGTTGAAAACAGTCCACAGTACAGTGTAGAGTGAGGGGTGTATTAGCACTGTATGGTTGAAAACAGTCCACAGTACAGTATAGAGTGAAGGGTGTATTAGCACTGTATGGTTGAAGACAGTCCACAGTACAGTGTAGAGTGAGGGGTGTATTAGCACTGTATGGTTGAAGACAGTCCACAGTACAGTGTAGAGTGAGGGGTGTATTAGCACTGTATGGTTGAAGACAGTCCACAGTACAGTGTAGAGTGAGGGGTGTATTAGCACTGTATGGTTGAAGACAGTCCACAGTACAGTGTAGAGTGAGGGGTGTATTAGCACTGTATGGTTGAAGACAGTCCACAGTACAGTATAGAGTGAAGGGTGTATTAGCACTGTATGGTTGAAGACAGTCCACAGTACAGTATAGAGTGAAGGGTGTATTAGCACTGTATGGTTGAAGACAGTCCACAGTAGAGTGAGTGGGTGTATTAGCACTGTATGGTTGAAGACAGTCCACAGTAGAGTGAAGGGTGTATTAGCACTGTATGGTTGAAGACAGTCCACAGTACAGTGTAGAGTGAGGGGTGTATTAGCACTGTATGGTTGAAGACAGTCCACAGTACAGTGTAGAGTGAGGGGTGTATTAGCACTGTATGGTTGAAGACAGTCCACAGTACAGTGTAGAGTGAGGGGTGTATTAGCACTGTATGGTTGAAGACAGTCCACAGTACAGTGTAGAGTGAGGGGTGTATTAGCACTGTATGGTTGAAGACAGTCCACAGTACAGTGTAGAGTGAGGGGTGTATTAGCACTGTATGGTTGAAGACAGTCCACAGAGTGAGGGGTGTATTAGCACTGTATGGTTGAAGACAGTCCACAGTAGAGTGAGTGGGTGTATTAGCACTGTATGGTTGAAGACAGTCCACAGTACAGTGTAGAGTGAGGGGTGTATTAGCACTGTATGGTTGAAGACAGTCCACAGTAGAGTGAGGGGTGTATTAGCACTGTATGGTTGAAGACAGTCCACAGTAGAGTGAGGGGTGTATTAGCACTGTATGGTTGAAGACAGTCCACAGTGTAGAGTGAGGGGTGTATTAGCACTGTATGGTTGAAGACAGTCCACAGTAGAGTGAAGGGTGTATTAGCACTGTATGGTTGAAGACAGTCCACAGTAGAGTGAGGGGTGTATTAGCACTGTATGGTTGAAGACAGTCCACAGTAGAGTGAGGGGTGTATTAGCACTGTATGGTTGAAGACAGTCCACAGTAGAGTGAGGGGTGTATTAGCACTGTATGGTTGAAGACAGTCCACAGCAGAGTGAGGGGTGTATTAGCACTGTATGGTTGAAGACAGTCCACAGTAGAGTGAGGGGTGTATTAGCACTGTATGGTTGAAGACAGTCCACAGCAGAGTGAGGGGTGTATTAGCACTGTATGGTTGAAGACAGTCCACAGTACAGAGTGAGTGGGTGTATTAGCACTGTATGGTTGAAGACAGTCCACAGTACAGTGTAGAGTGAAGGGTGTATTAGCACTGTATGGTTGAAGACAGTCCACAGTACAGTGTAGAGTGAGGGGTGTATTAGCACTGTATGGTTGAAGACAGTCCACAGTACAGTGAAGGGTGTATTAGCACTGTATGGTTGAAGACAGTCCACAGTACAGTGTAGAGTGAGGGGTGTATTAGCACTGTATGGTTGAAGACAGTCCACAGCAGAGTGAAGGGTGTATTAGCACTGTATGGTTGAAGACAGTCCACAATACAGTGTAGAGTGAGGGGTGTATTAGCACTGTATGGTTGAAGACAGTCCACAGCAGAGTGAGGGGTGTATTAGCACTGTATGGTTGAAGACAGTCCACAGTAGAGTGAAGGGTGTATTAGCACTGTATGGTTGAAGACAGTCCACAGCAGAGTGAGGGGTGTATTAGCACTGTATGGTTGAAGACAGTCCACAGTAGAGTGAGGGGTGTATTAGCACTGTATGGTTGAAGACAGTCCACAGTACAGTGTAGAGTGAAGGGTGTATTAGCACTGTATGGTTGAAGACAGTCCACAGTACAGTGTAGAGTGAGGGGTGTATTAGCACTGTATGGTTGAAGACAGTCCACAGTAGAGTGAAGGGTGTATTAGCACTGTATGGTTGAAGACAGTCCACAGCAGAGTGAGGGGTGTATTAGCACTGTATGGTTGAAGACAGTCCACAGTAGAGTGAAGGGTGTATTAGCACTGTATGGTTGAAGACAGTCCACAGCAGAGTGAGGGGTGTATTAGCACTGTATGGTTGAAGACAGTCCACAGTAGAGTGAAGGGTGTATTAGCACTGTATGGTTGAAGACAGTCCACAGTAGAGTGAGGGGTGTATTAGCACTGTATGGTTGAAGACAGTCCACAGTACAGTGTAGAGTGAGGGGTGTATTAGCACTGTATGGTTGAAGACAGTCCACAGTACAGTGAAGGGTGTATTAGCACTGTATGGTTGAAGACAGTCCACAGTACAGTGAAGGGTGTATTAGCACTGTATGGTTGAAGACAGTCCACAGTAGAGTGAAGGGTGTATTAGCACTGTATGGTTGAAGACAGTCCACAGTACAGTGTAGAGTGAGGGGTGTATTAGCACTGTATGGTTGAAGACAGTCCACAGTACAGTGAAGGGTGTATTAGCACTGTATGGTTGAAGACAGTCCACAGTAGAGTGAAGGGTGTATTAGCACTGTATGGTTGAAGACAGTCCACAGTAGAGTGAAGGGTGTATTAGCACTGTATGGTTGAAGACAGTCCACAATACAGTGTAGAGTGAGGGGTGTATTAGCACTGTATGGTTGAAGACAGTCCACAGCAGAGTGAGGGGTGTATTAGCACTGTATGGTTGAAGACAGTCCACAGTACAGTGTAGAGTGAAGGGTGTATTAGTAGGTATTCCAAAGCCCTGCCTTGCAGCTGTGACAAACTGCCCGGAATGCCGATTTTTGCTTGTTTTCAACTTTCATTTTTTCTTCCTGAATGAAAATTATGAATAAAAACTCATACCAAATTGTACTTCTGTCTTTTGTGGTTCTATTGGTGTGCTTTTTATTCTTGTGTATGATGTGTTATTATTTTTAAACATTTGTTGAAAATACCAACCGTATTGGAGTTTTTGGCCGCCGACAAGCCTTCTGACTAAGGCCGTCGGCACCCCCCGGCACTTCATGGCTTTGGATGAGCCTGCCCATTTACTCAATATTAACTAAAGTGGTTCTATCTAAAAGGAAATTGAATGCTCTTTAAAACCATGCACTTTTTGAAAGGGTGGGGTAATGTTAAGCTGGTTAAAATTTAGTTCAAACTTTTCAAATCAAAATTTCTGATCGAAAATGACAACATTTTTGCGTAAAAGTTACACCGATCGAAAGCTTGAGGTTTTCTCTTCCCGTGATGACATGTTCTATTTGTATCCGACCAATGGGCACGCTCATCCACGAGCCCAAACTCCGCGAAGCGCGTGACCTCATTCAGCCATTTACAACTGGCCGACAAAAATGGCGCACGCACGACAACGCTAACAGGCTCAGTTTCATCGCGAAAATATTGCCCATCTTGAAATTATCTACGATATTGATTCCATGCTAGGTGAGTATTGCTGTTTAAGATTATATTTGTGCATTTTTCATGCATATATGATGTAAAGTTTTGTATTTCCGTAAAACATGACATCGTTCTTGAGCTAGAAATCAAATCTTTGACACGGCGAGCAGTCGAGTACTATCGAAGCCGAGCTAATTTTTTCTCATCATGTAAACCGATCATAACCATTATAGATGTTTTGGAAAAAGCCTATTATTAACGCTTAAAGATGTAATTAGGAATAAAATTGAAAGATTTTAAAGAAATCGATCAAAATGTGAGATCACGTGATGTTGAAAAAATGGTCTGTGGCTAGTTAGACTGAGTGACTTCCCTTGGCAATATTCGATTCTGTTTTTCGATCGGCCTAGGCCTAGGATCAGAATTATATTTCCTCGTTTTTTGCCCAATACTTATTCAAATCAGTAATTGTTTTTGTTAAAATTATTGCGCTTCTAGACTTCTGCATGTATTTTGCAAAAGATTCAACTGTTTGTTTCTGAATTGAAAACCTTTAGTCAGTGAAGCATCTTCAACTTCAAGTTCAACCCAGATTCTGAGATAGAGAGGAATATCATGCTAGGCCTAAGTAAACGTTGTCTTGGCCTAGACCTACGGCTACCAACAAAATCGAAACTAGTTAATGCTAAGCAAAACTACAAAAAACAGTCAATTGTTCTCAATATTGTGTTTCATTAACAATGAACAGATACTGGAGAATGCACACACACACTAACAATACATTGAATGATTGATAAAGGTCTGCTGTTTCTCATTCACAAACATGAGATTTTGATTTCTGCACGCTTTATTTTACACACACACACACACACACTACAAGGAACTTAACTCAAGCACCTAGCAACCCAATAATAAACATACAATTAAAGACCCAACTGGGTTATATGCACACACACAACACACAGTGCATGTGGATGTACCTGAATTAAGACAATTTGATGCAGTTTCAAGTTTCAGGCAACTGACTTCCTAAAACTCTCTCTCTCTCTCTCTCTCTCTCTCTCTCTCTCTCTCTCTCTCTCTCTCTCTCTCTCTCTCTCTCTCTCTCTCCTCTCTCTCTCTCTCTCAGACCTGTTTTACCTTTACGATTTTGCCGTAATTTTTATGGGGCAAAGGTCTAATTACGGCTACGAAAAAAAAAAAACAATAAAATCCTAAATATAAAAACCCCGCACTACAGTTGCGTCGGTAAGCGAAGCTTTTGAAACGATGCGGTGAAAAGTCATTTCGCGCCATTTCCGTTTCTGTTCCAAAATGGCGTCCAAGCGAGTGCATTCCGAAGCTTCTGTATCTTCTGGTCGAAAAAATCAAAAGACAAGACATCAAAAGTCACTTAAATGGCACAGAAATTCCGGGAAAGTGACCTAAAAATTCCAGGAATACGTCGTTCAGCACTAGGTGACGAGCATGTGTTCTGTGTCTACTGCTCGACGGACATTAGTATTGCACACTCAGGTCAGTACGATATCGACGTTCACTGGTCACGCGTTGGATTACGATTTGTTTTTTTCAAAATTACGTTTTTTTGTTTAAGAAATTACAACTTTGCAAAATAGGGGTAAACAGGTCTGCTCTCTCTCTCTCTCCTCTCTCTCTCTCTCTCTCTCTCTCTCTCTCTCTCTCTCTCTCTCTCTCTCTCTCTCTCTCTCTCTCTCTCTCTCTCTCTCTCTCTCTCTCTCTCTCTCTCTCTCTCTCTCTCTCTCTCTCTCTCTCTCTCTCTCTCTCTCTCTCTCTCTCTCTCTCTCTCTCTCTCTCTCTCTCTCTCTCTTCTCTCTCTCTCTCTCTCTCTCTCTCTCTCTCTCTCTCTCTCTCTCTCTCTCTCTCTCTCTCTCTCTCTCTCTCTCTCTCTCTCTCTCTCTCTCTCTCTCTCTCTCTCTCTCTCTCTCTCTCTCTCTCTCTCTCTCTCTCTCTCTCTCTCTCTCTCTCTCTCTCTCTCTCTCTCTCTCTCTCTCTCTCTCTCTCTCTCTCTCTCTCTCTCTCTCTCTCTCTCTCTCTCTCTCTCTCTCTCTCTCTCTCTCTCTCTCTCTCTCTCTCTCTTGTGCAGGCATGTGAATTGTCCGCACATTTTTTTTTTTAAGGCAAACTTTAAGTTACTAAATACTTCAATTTTTATGATAATATTATATTTTAATGCTGTAAAAATGGGGGGGGGGGGCTTTTCAGATTTTTTTTGTCTCTGACAATTCCCATGCCTGCTCTCTCTCTCTCGCGCGCGCACACACACACACACTAAGGGGAGAGAGAGACTAAATTTTATATATGCGCTTAAAATTTTAAAAACAAAGTTCAACAAAGACATAATATAATTATAATAATTTTATTAATAGCTCACACACATGCAAATATGCATGCACATATGCACATAACCTTTCTCTCGTTCTGTGTGTGCGACTAAATTAATACAATGTTCTATTGCATTGCCTGACCTAGGGCCCAACATCCATGGTCGTCAACGACTGACAGGTCAACTACCACCTGATGTGATTCATAATCACCGTACTGGGAGTGGGCCAATTAGGAGTTTTCAAATAAATTTTGGAGATTCGTTTCAGATTATTTAAATATTAGCTTCATTTTACTTTGTCTTTGAAAAAAAAGATGGGAAAATTATATTTCAGGTGGGGAAAAAAAATTGGACTGTGGATTGAAGGTTTTTTTTCCCCCTCAAGTTTAAATTCATGCAAGGACTTCACAACAGAATCTTAACGCAAAGCACTTGTGGTGTCTTGCTTAGTTGCTAAAGATGAAAATATATGGAAGTATTCATTTCGGAAAATAAAAGTTAAATCAAAGAACTGACGCATATAATGATATATTCTGTTTTATTATGTTGCAGGTGGCGAAATGGTTCCAAGATGATTCCTGGTTCCGGGTTTCCACCTGAATGTGCCAGGAACCTCTCAGGACTGAGGGAAACTCACCTGTCAAAGCATTGCTTGCCAAAGAATTTGACGTTGTCACTTTGAATAATGCATTACGGCATAACTCAATCAAGTCTATGTGCATCATGCAAAAATATTTGTTTTTTGTTCCTTGTTGTATTGTTGTCCGCCAGCTAGTGAATGATCACTTGACGTCACGCGCTGCACGCCTTTTTGGCAATTGTTTGAGCATGCCCATTGGTCGGATAAAAATAGAACATGTCACGGGAAGAGGAAACCCCAAGCTTTCGATCGGTGTAACTTTTATGCAAAAATGTTATTTTCGATAAGACATTTTATTTTGAACAGTTTGAACTAAATTTTAACCAGCTTAACATTGCCCCACCCTTTCAAAAAGTACATGGTTTTAAAGAGCATTCAATTTTCTTTTAGATAGAACCATTTTAGTTAATATTGAGTAAAGGGGCACGCTCATCCAAAGCCATGAAGTGCCGGGGGGTGCCGACGGCCTTAGTCTGAAGGCTCTGGCGGCGGCCAAAATCTCCAATACGGTTGGTATTTTCAACAAATATTTAAAAATAATAACACATCATACACAAGAATAAAAAGCACACCAATAAAACCACAAAAGACAGAAGTACAATTTGGTATGAGTTTTTATTCATAATTTTCATTCAGGAAAAAAAAAAAAAGAAAGTTGAAAATGTGAAAAAATTACAAATTTGAATATTTTTGTTAAAAAAAAAAGCATTAAAATTTTAAATGTTTTGTAAATTTAGCACTTTTACTTGTTTTCAGAGTAGAGGACATTAAAAACTTGACAATTTGGTATAAAGGGCAACTCAGTAGCATTAAAAATGACAAAGTTATAGCAATTTGAAAAACCTTCAAAATTGATCCTTTTTGGCCAGGCGCTCAAATTCGATGATGTACCATTTTCATTGGACCAGTATGATGTAACTATCACAAACAGAGTTCTGAAAAAAAATTGAGCATAATCTCTTTATCACTATAAAGTTGTAATCAAGATTTTGTAGTTATGGTACTGAAAACAACTGTGTACCAGACCTTTGAAATACCCCCATTGTGCGATTTTGTTCCAAGAATCTGTGGAAATAACTTAATTTTTGACCGAGTTTGGAGATTTACAACTTTTTTTGTAAAGCATTTGATGTCAACAAATTTTGTGTGTTTGATTACCAGTATATAAAGATTAAAAACCAGAACTTTCACAGATCTCTGTGACTATGTTTTTTTGCTGTGTGCGAGTGAAAATGGCACAAAAATGTCCAAAAATCACATAAAACGTTTTTTTACCACACAGACTTGTTTTTGGTATCACATTAATCAGGATCAAAAGATCTATCAAACTGTAGCAACAGACAATGTGTAGCATGTATTATTGAAAACCCCTTTGGAATACCTAGTATTAGCACTGTATGGTTGAAGACAGTCCACAGTACAGTGTAGAGTGAGGGGTGTATTAGCACTGTATGGTTGAAGACAGTCCACAGTACAGTATAGAGTGGGTGTATTAGCACTGTATGGTTGAAGACAGTCCACAGTGAGTACAGTATAGAGTGAAGGGTGTATTAGCACTGTATGGTTGAAGACAGTCCACAGTCAGTACAGTGTAGAGTGAAGTGTATTAGCACTGTATGGTTGAAGACAGTCCACAGTAGAGTGAGGGGTGTATTAGCACTGTATGGTTGAAGACAGTCCACAGTACAGTGTAGAGTGAGGGGTGTATTAGCACTGTATGGTTGAAAAGTCCACAGTACAGTGTAGAGTGAGGGGTGTATTAGCACTGTATGGTTGAAGACAGTCCACAGTACAGTGTAGAGTGAAGGGGTGTATTAGCACTGTATGGTTGAAGACAGTCCACAGTACAGTATAGAGTGAGGGGTGTATTAGCACTGTATGGTTGAAGACAGTCCACAGTAGAGTGAAGGGTGTATTAGCACTGTATGGTTGAAGACAGTCCACAGTAGAGTGAAGGGTGTATTAGCACTGTATGGTTGAAGTAGAGTGATGGGACAGTCCAGTCCACAGTACAGTGTAGAGTGAAGGGGTGTATTAGCACTGTATGGTTGAAGACAGTCCACAGTAGAGTGAAGGGTGTATTAGCACTGTATGGTTGAAGACAGTCCACAGTAGAGTGAAGGGTGTATTAGCACTGTATGGTTGAAGACAGTCCACAGTACAGTGTAGAGTGAGGGGTGTATTAGCACTGTATGGTTGAAAACAGTCCACAGTAGAGTGAAGGGTGTATTAGCACTGTATGGTTGAAGACAGTCCATAGTACAGTGTAGAGTGAGGGGTGTATTAGCACTGTATGGTTGAAGACAGTCCACAGTACAGGGGTGTATTAGCACTGTATGGTTGAAGACAGTCCAAGTAGAGGGTGGGTGTATTAGCACTGTATGGTTGAAGACAGTCCACAGTAGAGTGATGGGTGTATTAGCACTGTATGGTTGAAGACAGTCCACAGTAGAGTGAGTGAGGGGTGTATTAGCACTGTATGGTTGAAGACAGTCCACAGTACAGAGTAGAGGGTGTGTATTAGCACTGTATGGTTGAAGACAGTCCACAGTACAGTGTAGAGTGAGGGGTGTATTAGCACTGTATGGTTGAAGACAGTCCACAGTACAGTGAAGGGTGTATTAGCACTGTATGGTTGAAGACAGTCCACAGTAGAGTGATGGGTGTATTAGCACTGTATGGTTGAAGACAGTCCACAGTACAGTATAGAGTGAGGGGTGTATTAGCACTGTATGGTTGAAGACTCCACAGTACTGTGTAGAGTGAGGGGTGTATTAGCACTGTATGGTTGAAGACTCCACAGTACAGTGTAGAGTGAGGGGTGTATTAGCACTGTATGGTTGAAGACAGTCCACAGTACTGTGTAGAGTGAGGGGTGTATTAGCACTGTATGGTTGAAGACAGTCCACAGTACAGTGTAGAGTGAGGGGTGTATTAGCACTGTATGGTTGAATACAGTCCACAGTGAGTACAGTATAGAGTGAGGGGTGTATTAGCACTGTATGGTTGAAGACAGTCCACAGTACAGTGTAGAGTGAGGGGTGTATTAGCACTGTATGGTTGAAGACAGTCCACAGTGAGTACAGTATAGAGTGAAGGGTGTATTAGCACTGTATGGTTGAAGACAGTCCACAGTACAGTGTAGAGTGAGGGGTGTATTAGCACTGTATGGTTGAAGACAGTCCACAGTGAGTACAGTATAGAGTGAAGGGTGTATTAGCACTGTATGGTTGAAGACAGTCCACAGTGAGTACAGTATAGAGTGAGGGGTGTATTAGCACTGTATGGTTGAAGACAGTCCACAGTGAGTACAGTGTAGAGTGAGGGGTGTATTAGCACTGTATGGTTGAAGACAGTCCACAGTGAGTACAGTATAGAGTGAGGGGTGTATTAGCACTGTATGGTTGAAGACAGTCCACAGTGAGTACAGTGTAGAGTGAGGGGTGTATTAGCACTGTATGGTTGAAGACAGTCCACAGTAGAGTGAGGGGTGTATTAGCACTGTATGGTTGAAGACAGTCCAGTGTAGAGTGAGGGGTGTATTAGCACTGT
Organism: Phymorhynchus buccinoides; assembly: GCA_017654935.2. Taxonomy (NCBI): domain Eukaryota; kingdom Metazoa; phylum Mollusca; class Gastropoda; order Neogastropoda; family Raphitomidae; genus Phymorhynchus; species Phymorhynchus buccinoides. The sequence goes on along the minus strand of JAGGCT020004097.1, from coordinate 4,108 downwards.
ATGGTTGAAGACAGTCCACAGTACAGTGTAGAGTGAGGGGTGTATTAGCACTGTATGGTTGAAGACAGTCCACAGTAGAGTGATGGGTGTATTAGCACTGTATGGTTGAAGACAGTCCACAGTAGAGTGATGGGTGTATTAGCACTGTATGGTTGAAGACAGTCCACAGTAGAGTGATGGGTGTATTAGCACTGTATGGTTGAAGACAGTCCACAGTAGAGTGATGGGTGTATTAGCACTGTATGGTTGAAGACAGTCCACAGTAGAGTGAAGGGTGTATTAGCACTGTATGGTTGAAGACAGTCCACAGTACAGTGTAGAGTGAGGGGTGTATTAGCACTGTATGGTTGAAGACAGTCCACAGTAGAGTGAAGGGTGTATTAGCACTGTATGGTTGAAGACAGTCCACAGTACAGTGTAGAGTGAGGGGTGTATTAGCACTGTATGGTTGAAGACAGTCCACAGCAGAGTGAGGGGTGTATTAGCACTGTATGGTTGAAGACAGTTCCAGTCAGTACAGTGTAGAGTGAGGGGTGTATTAGCACTGTATGGTTGAAGACAGTCCACAGTACAGTGTAGAGTGAAGGGTGTATTAGCACTGTATGGTTGAAGACAGTCCACAGTACAGTGTAGAGTGAAGGGTGTATTAGCACTGTATGGTCAGGGATGGGAATTGTCCGCCTTTTGGCGGATTTCCGCCTAAATTGATTTAGTTTTCCGCTGAAAAAAACTTCTGTCCGCCGAAAAAAAACTTCTGCTGAAAAAATAATTTTTCGCCGAAAAAACGAAAGCGAGGGACTAAATTTCACGAGGCACCGAACCTCTTGCCACTCTGAATGCGACTAACTACGCATGCGCGGCGAGATTTGTCTTCCTGTTGAAAGCAAAATGGCGTCCGTGTCTCGAATAGTCCAACGGGGAAGCTTACGACGATAGCAATTGCGAGAATCCGTGGAGGTGGGACTGGCTGTCTCTGCAAGCACTGAACGGAGAGACACTGAGACAAAACATAAGGAAAGTTAGCCTTTGTGGTCAGGCACTGTGCCTTGCTTGTGGAACGCACGTCTCGTATCAAAGCCGCGGCAGTGCTGCATTGATCAGCCACATCGGCAGGAAGAAGCACTTGAAGGCGTGCAATGCTCGTTTACCAAGTTTGAGAATGAATTATTTTTACGATTTTTGAATTGAGTAAAATTATAAATTAGATTAGGGAGGGGGGAGGTGGGTGTCACTGAAGCTTGCCTGTGTAACGCACACACCCCCCCCCCTCCCTCTCTCTCTACACACACACACACTTACTCAAGTCAAACACACACACACTAAGTCTGGGCTTGTATTATCAAATTTATTAATTTATTATTTTAACTTTACATGCACCCCACACACACATACATACATGTGCACACACACACACATGCGCACACACACAAACACACAACCATGCACACAAACACATACACACGCATACACCTGGGGTGAATGTGTGAAAAACAAGCTTAGTTGAGTAAATGTATCATTCCTAATGCCGCTTTTAGGGCTTCAATTATCAATAATGCTTCAGCTTCAGGGGGATTGGCCCCCTGACCCCCACCAGGAGATTGGCCCCCTGACCCCCACCAGGGGCGTTGCCCCCTGACCCCCACCAGGGGCCCCCTGGACTCCCACTGGGGGCCTTCTGCGGCCCCCAGACCCCCACTTTTCAGTCTTTTTTGTCTTCTCCAATTCCCATTCCTGATGGTTGAAGACAATCCAAAGTGTAGAGTGAAGGGTGTATTAGCACTGTATGGTTGAAGACAGTCCACAGTACAGTGTAGAGTGAAGGGTGTATTAGCACTGTATGGTTGAAGACAGTCCACAGTACAGTATAGAGTGAAGTGTATTAGCACTGTATGGTTGAAGATAGTCCACAGTCAGTACAGTGTAGAGTGAAGGGTGTATTAGCACTGTATGGTTGAAGACAGTCCACATTACAGTGTAGAGTGTTGCAGTGTTGGTTTATTACTTGATTGTTTATGAAGAACAACAAGATGATGATGACGACGATGATGATGAATGATAATGATGGTGATGATGAAGATGACAGGAAGGCGACAACAAACCCAGGGGGTTTGACAGAGGCCTACAGCCAGAGAGAATTATGGATGATGATGATGATGATGACGACAAACCCAGGGGGTTTGACAGGCCTACAGCCAGAGAGAATTATGGATGATGATGATGATGATGACAACAAACCCAGGGGGTTTGACAGGCCTACAGCCAGAGAGAATTTATGATGATGATGATGATGATGATGACAACAAACCCAGGGGGTTTGACAGAGGCCTACAGCCAGAGAGAATTATGGATGATGATGACAACAAACCCAGGGGGTTTGACAGAGGCCTACAGCCAGAGAGAATTAAAGATGATGATGATGATGACAACAAACCCAGGGGGTTTGACAGGCCTACAGCCAGAGAGAATTATAGATGATGATGATGATGATGATGACAACAAACCCAGGGGGTTTGGCAGGCCTACAGCCAGAGAGAATTATGGATGATGACGATGATAATGACGATGAAGATGACAACAAACCCAGGGGGTTTGGCAGGCCTACAGCCAGAGAGAATTATGGATGATGATGATAATGACAATGATGATGATGACAACAAACCCAGGGGGTTTGACAGGCCTACAGCCAGAGAGAATTATAGATGATGATGATGACAACAAACCCAGGGGGTTTGACAGAGGCCTACAGCCAGAGAGAATTATGGATGATGACGATGATGATGACAACAAACCCAGGGGTTTGACAGGGGCCTACAGCCAGAGAGAATTAAAGATGATGATGATGATGACAGGAATACGACAATAAACCCAGGGGGTTTGACAGAGGCCTACATCCAGAGAGAATTATAGATGATGATGATGATGACAGGAATATGACAACAAACCCAGGGGGTTTGACAGAGGCCTACATCCAGAGAGAATTATAGATGATGATAATGACGATGATGATGACGATGACAGGAAGGACGACAACAAACCCAGGGGGTTTGACAGAGGCCTACAGCCAGAGAGAATTATAGATGATGATGATGACGATGATGGAATGACATGACAGATGACAACAAACCCAGGGGGTTTGACAGAGGCCTACAGCCAGAGAGAATTATAGGAGCCACAGACAGCAGCGGAGAACTCATGTTTCTCATGAAATGGTGAGTCAATATCTATTTTCAATGTTTTATTCTTTTATCTTAGGAAATAGTAAATTATAACTTTTTATTGAGTGAAAACCATGAGAAGCAGTGTGTGTGTGTACAGTGTTTAAATGCAGAATTTGTGCTGTGAAAGCCATGAGTGTCAGTGTACAGTGTTTGAAATACAGAATTTGTGCTGTGAAAACCATAAGAGGCATGTCAGTGTACAGTGTTTGAAATGCAGAATTTGTGCTGTGAAAACCATGAGAGGAAGTGTCTGTAGTGTTTGAAATGCAGAATTTGTGCTGTGAAAACCGTCAGAGGCAGTGTCTGTAGTGTTTGAAATGCAGAATTTGTGCTGTGACAACCATCAGAGGCAGTGTCTGTAGTGTTTGAAATGCAGAATTTGTGCTGTGAAAACCATGAGAGGCAGTGTCTGTAGTGTTTGAAATGCAGAATTTGTGCTGTGAAAACCATGAGAGGCAGTGTCTGTAGTGTTTGAAATGCAGAATTTGTGCTGTGGAAGCCATCAGAGGCAGTGTCTGTAGTGTTTGAAATGCAGAATTTGTGCTGTGACAACCATCAGAGGCAGTGTCTGTAGTGTTTGAAATGCAGAATTTATGCTGTGAAAACCATCAGAGGCAGTGTCTGTAGTGTTTGAAATGCTGAATTTATGCTGTGAAAACCATCAGAGGCAGTGTCTGTAGTGTTTGAAATGCAGAATTTGTGCTGTGAAAACCATCAGAGGCAGTGTCTGTAGTGTTTGAAATGCAGAATTTATGCTGTGAAAACCATCAGAGGCAGTGTCTGTAGTGTTTGAAATGCAGAATTTGTCCTGTGAAAACCGTCAGAGGCAGTGTCTGTAGTGTTTGAAATGCAGAATTTATGCTGTGAAAACCATCAGAGGCAGTGTCTGT
>JAGGCT020004096.1:481191-527077 GCA_017654935.2 Phymorhynchus buccinoides | reverse complement strand
AGACAGATAGAGATGCAAGCTAAACTACAAGTAGTTCAACTTACTGTTTTAATTGTTCTTAGGTTCCTAATGAGGTTTTGCACTTTAATTTGTAATTATTTTTTTTTTTAAGTTTCAGGATGACCCCCACCAGGGGCGTTGTCTATACCCCCCACCCTTTATTTTATGAAGAATGATAAGAATAAATAAATAAAGAAAAAATAGGATAAACAGAAAGAATGAAAGAAAGGAAACGAGGATGAAACAAAGAATAAAAGGAAAACAAATAAGTCATACACACACGACAGAAGAACAGGAAGGAAATAACAATAGAAACAAAAAGAAAGAAAGAAAAGAGCAGTAAAGATGATGTTTGAATAACTGACACTCAGTAGGTCGAACTAAAGCATACTGATATGGAGAGAGACACACACAGACAGACAATCAGACATGTAGACAGACAGACAGACAGAGAGAACAAGAAAGTGTTTTGTGTCTGTACTTATCACGTGCAAGCAACAATAAGTACTGAGTATACACACTCACCGCAAATCTGTGTGAGTACAAAGACGAACAGTGCACACACACATGCAAGCACACGCACAACACACACACAACACACCACACACACACATGGCCAACACACGCACAAAAACAAAAAACACACACACACACACGCACACACACACGATGCCAAAACCATGGCGCACAAACACACCACACACACACAGCAAGCACACACGCACAAACACACGGCACACACACAAATGCGTCGCACGCACTGCGCATCATGCAGCACGCACGCGCAAACACATGCACGCAAACACACACACACACCACACACAGACACCACTCACACACACACACACGACACACATTCACACACACACACACACACACACACACTCCTACTCACACACAATAGCCTGTAGGCCTGCTTGATTTCCTTAGCACACTGCAGATTTTAATATCACAAAATATTTTGGTGGTAAATATGCAAAAGAGTAATGGAAAAATTGCTTCCAACATATTGAAAGAAACAAGCAATCAATCAAACAAAAATACAAACAAATCCTGTTTGAAAACTGATGTTGATCCTTGTGGGGCATGTTGTGTCACCATGGGGCAGGTTGTGTCACCGTGGGGCAGGTTGTGTCAGTGACACAATCTACCCCTGCTCAACCTGCCCCAAAGAGGGGTACCGCACAAAATACCTTCCAGAATCACTCAAACAGCTGTTTTAGCTTAGCATTTAATGTCAACAGACAGCATTATTGTTCTAAAATGTTCCAGAGTAACTGCAGTCTTACTAAAAACAAGATTATATGAAAGAACAAAACAAGCGCGGGATTCGCAATCGTTTGTGGCAGCGGCCTATTTTTACCACTACAATCATTACATACACTGAGTCGCCTCCCCTGGCTTTTCAATAATTTTAATCTGTAAACCAGAATGTTATCTCTGCACCATTTTGTAACTTTTTATATATCTTTTGGAAAACATTTAAGACTATTTATCCTACTTATACTCATCAAAAGAGGCACAGCATACTCGTCGTGTCTGTTGCAGTGTCTGTATTACGTATGTTTATTATTTTGTACGCTTTGAAATGAAGATTCATGTGCTCTGTTCAGTATACAATTCTTTCATTTTACTGAGTCCCAACTAATCTATTAAAAAACTCCGATCGAAGGGCGACGACAGGTCATATTCGAAGTGGAAATCAAAAAAGCTCACGAACGAAAGAAAGAAAGGGAAGGAGAAGAAAATCAGCGCAGCGCAGTCACGATTCTACCCAACTAGCCTGCCTGCAAATACAGAGCCGAAGAAGAAAGAAAGAGCAGCGTTAGCTGCCATCCGCTACGCTTCCATGCTCCACTGCCACACGAGACTAGACGGACTACACACCACACTATACCTGAGACACTGGGGACCCCGAAATCTTAGCCTCTTTTCCTTCTACCGCCTACAGTAATTAAAGTTCGTCATTCAGTCGAAAGAAATTCGAATTCATCAAAACCTCACGAAAGAAAGAGAGGGAAGGAGAGGAAAATCAGCGCAGCGCAGTCACGCTACTAGCCTGCCTGCAAAAACTCAAACTCAAACTCTTTTATTTGTCGTAAAACCATCAAAGGAATTATTGACACAGAAGTAGTAAGTACATACCACGGAAGAAAGAAAGAAAATAAATAAAAAACACAAGGTAGTAAAGCTCGTGACAAAGTAAATGCAGCAGATAAAAAGAATACAACATTTGTATATTCTTGTTAATTATTTACTGCGGACAGCAAAGCATTCATAAATGTATCTTGCTATTTCAGGTTGAAAGGAATTTGATTTCAGTATGAGACTTGGAGACTGAAAATCTGTTAACAATAAAGAATGCAGCTGTCTGTTAATACCATTAATAAGAGCAAGCCGCAAATCGGTATACAGTGTACATGCATCTAGAAAATGAAGTTCATCCTCCACCACGCTACAAGATTGACAAAGTCTGTCTTCTCTTGGGATATTGCGATGGCGACCCCTTTCAATGTGAAGGTCGTGTTGACTTAATCTTAAGCGACATAGAGCTGTTTTATGTTTTACGTTCTTGCATGTTGTTAGATATGGCTGGATATTGTAAGACTGTGTGACTATGTTATAAAATTGAAGCCTTGAGGCACCACTGCCTTTAATGGTTTTCCAAAACTGTACATAATATTCTTTCAATTTATTAATTAATGAATATCTAAGTCTTTTAATATTAAAAGTGCCCTGATTTTTCCATATATGTGAGAAGCCCAGTGATTGAAGCAAAGATTTAACATATGTTATCCAAGGTGCTTTATTTCGAACTTTAGCTGATATCATATCATTATAAGCTTGCTTAATGTAGCTGTCTTCTTTTGACTCTATTATATGTACCCAAAATGATATTACTTGTCCTATTGTGTTCAGTGAGATTGGAAATCTTCCTAGTTCTGCTAGAACGGGTATTTTCATTGTCCTTTTGTGTACCCCTAACAACCCTCTACAGAACCGAATATGTGCGTTTTCTGATGAACATTTCAGGGAGAGAAAATAATTAAATTGATTGGGCATTTCAAAGCAATCCACCACCCCTTTGTTTTTTGACATATAATTAAATGGGAACCATACCTCAGCTCCATAGTTGACAATAGGGACTATTAACGTGTCAGATAGACGCATTGTGACATTAATATTTAATTCATCCCCACGTAAACATCGTTTGAGAGCATATGATGCTTTGTTTCCTTGTTTGGCTAGATGTTCTTCAGCTTCATGAAAATTTCCATTTCTGTGGAATATTACGCCAAGATATTTATAACTATCAACTATTTGAATGTAGTCACTGCCACATAAGAAATACGGCCCAATTTGGGGGCAATGTTTGGAAAACACTACTACTTTCGTTTTATCTCTGTTGATAGTAAGTCCCCATAGCTGGCAATAATTATATAGCCCATCATCTAGTTTGGTCTGTAATCCTGTTTTTGTCGTCGAGAGGAGTACTACATCATCCGCGTACAAGAGGCATGTTATTGGATTTTGAGTAAATTCATTTAAAAATGGGGAGGAGTCGTCATTTAGGACATCTTTTATGTCGTTTATAAAGATATTAAAGAGCGTTGGGCTTAGTACATTGCCTTGAAGTACTCCCTTATTAACAGGGACAGAGGCTGTATAACCATCGTTTGTCTTGGCACAAATAACAGATTCCCGATACATGTCCTTAATTATGCGAAAGCAATTTCCATCTATACCAATTTTAGTTAATTTTAGGAGCAGTGCATCATGCCATATATTGTCAAATGCCTTATGAAAATCCACAAAGCAGCAATAGAGACGTCCATTTTTTGTGCTTATAGTATGGTCGATTAGCTTTTTAAGAATGAATATGTGATCTGTTGTTCTTGATGATTTTCTGAATCCAGCTTGTTCTTTAATTAGTAGCTCATTTGTTTCTAAATATGTCTCTAGTCTTCTGTTAATAATTTGACAGAAGAGTTTTCCCAAAGTATTGCTAAGGGTAATACCACGATAATTATTGGGATTCATGGGGTCTCCTCCTTTAAATATGGGAATATTGATTCCATCTTTCCATTGACTTGGATATATACCTGCTTGCAGAATGGCATTAAATAATTTGTACAGAATATCAGTTATATTAGGTATGCTAGCTTTTAGCATTTCACTCGTTATGCAGTCTCTTCCAGGACTTTTTCTGTTTTTTAATGCTTTTGCTGCCTGTGTAATTTCTTTTTGAGATATAGGGATATCTAAATTTGATGTTTTATTTAAGGGCAACTTGTCGTGAAGTTTTCTTTTAACCTCTTCTTTCCTATCTTCGTGAACGGTGATTTCTTTGCTTAATAAGTTTTCTAAATGGTTAACCCACTTTTTCCCACTTAGTGAGCATTTCTGGTGTTGTGAGGTATCATCTGCGTTTTTTAGCTCCGATAATAAATAAACCAGAATTACTACTTGAAGGACTAGCCTCCCTCCTCCCACCCTCTAGTCAACCATCAAAAACTTTTATGGGTCCGAATAGCAATTTGATGCGCCTGGCCACACTGGCTTGTGGCCCCACGGGGGGTGACACTCAAAGGCAAAAAAACCGGCTTACCTCCCATTCTTCCAAGAGAATGGTTACACACATCCCTTAGTCATAGCTATAAATAGCATCTGTATCGACAGTAGCCTCCCTTGTCTTGGTCAAGTTCAACTCCCAAAAATTTAGTATTTTACAGTGGAACTGCCGTTCCATCAAACGAACGGCAGACCACTTAATACATTTTTTAGCCACTACTAAAACAACCTACCATATATTATGTCTGCAATCATTAAATATAACATTTTCAGAACTTCCTCGTTTATGGGGTTATCAATACCCCCCGAACATTAGTAACGAGGAAGGTAAGGTATATACGGCCACCTATGTTAGTCTAAATATCCAATATAAAACAATTTTACCGCCGATTGCCACTAATAATGATACGTTGTATTCTGACGCAATACAAGTTAAAATTAATGGTAAAACAACAAACTTTTTAAATTTATATTACCCAAAAGGTTATCAAACCACCAGCCAAAACTGGCTAGCCTCCCTTTCCAACACAACCACGTGGGTGGTGGTGGGGGATTTTAACGCCCACCACCCCTCATGGGAATCCTTTGGTATAAAGCCCAATTCTGGAGGTACCAAACTCTTTTATGAAATTAACGACTCAGATTTAGTATTATTAAATGACTGTTCTTCAACTCGCTTCCCAGACAGCATTAAACAGAAACCCACAGCCATTGATTTAACCCTGGTTTCTCCCGATCTAGTGTTGAACCATGAATGGTATCCACTTTCAGATACTCTTTTTTCTGATCATAAACCAATTTCCATTGAACTGAATGTTAATTATGACACTAAAGAGCCCCCACCAACACACCCAAAGTATAATTTTGACAAAGCTAATTGGCCCCTTTTTCAAACCATTCTTAATAAATATGCAGCTGAAACTATTTCTGATCCTAACATAGAAACCTACTATGGCAATATACGGACGACTATTTTGCACGCCTGTAATATAGCTATTCCCATTTTGCCTCAAATAAATACAAACAAACCTAAAAGTAAACCGTGGTGGAATGAAGAAGTCAAAAAGGCAGTACAAGCAAAGAAAAAAGCCTGCAATCGCTTTGATTTACACCCTACCCCCCCTAATCATATTTTAAAGTTAGAGGCGGAAGAATACTGTGATGATATTATCAACCAAGCTAAACGGGACTACTTTAATAAAGAGGAAATCCTCGATTACAGAGACCTCAGTAAGGCTTGGAAAAAGCTTAGAGGCATGAATAACCGGAATAAAGTAAGGGAGCCCAGAGTGATTAAAAACAATAAATTTACTACAACTAACTTAGAAACGGCGAATGTTATGGCAGAGACATTCGCCGAAGCTAGTCAAATTCAATTTCTTCCCACTAAAGAAAAAATTAAACGCCAAAGTAATCCCCATCACGTTAAATCACAAGATAACTCCCACTACATTAATTCCCCACTCAAATTTGCCGAGCTTGCTGCATCCATAAATCAAATTAAGAAAGTTAGTAAAGCAACAGGAGATGATCCCATCTCCTATCTAATTATAAAACAACTCCCCTTAGTGTTTCGTAAAATACTTCACGATTTTTATTCCAGATGTTGGGGCGAGGGAACCGTGCCGCAAGCCTGGAAGGAAGCACAGGTGGTTGGGATCCTGAAGCCAGGAAAACCGGCTAGGGATCCCAAAAGTTACCGCCCCATCTCCCTCACCCCCCATCTCGGAAAGATCTACGAACGTATCGTTAAAAACAGACTCGAGTATTATCTCGATAAAAATAATATTATCCCTAAGTTCCAAGCAGGTTTTAGAAGACACAGGAACTGTATGGAACAGGTAGTAAGGTTAACCTCCCACGTCAGATGATCTTTTGCACGTCGCAGAAAAGTCTTTGCCACCTTTTTTGACATAAAAGGGGCATATGACTCCGTCTGGCATGGGAGGCTTTTAGATAAACTCAGCAACCTCGGCATCAAGGGTAACATGTTTAATTTTATAATGTCCTTTTTACATAATAGAAGTATGCGAGTCAGGGTAGGCCAATCAGTCTCCGTTGCTCATCAACTTGACATGGGGGTGCCCCAGGGTAGCATAATAGCCCCCACCCTTTTCAATATTATGATACACGATATTTCAAAGCTAAAACTCCAGAATTGTAAAATATCCATGTACGCGGATGACATCGCCATCTGGTCTATTAGCACCACCCGCGGCCATAAAACCAATCTTAATCCTGAACTATTAATCCACCAAATCAACACTGTGTGTGTGTGTGCGCGTGTGCGTGTGTGTGTGCGTGTGTGTGTGCGTGTGTGTTAGAGAGAGAGAGAGTTGCTTTGCATATGCACTGTTGGTGGTTGGTGTCACTCTTGAATGTTGTTTTTTGTTATCTGTTGATGAATAATTGATTGTAAAGCGCTTTGGGCTCATCTGAGGTAAAGCGCTATATAAATGTACTGTTATTATTATTATTATTATTATTATTATTAACAAAATCACCGAATATTTACATATTAACGGCTTTACATTATCCCCCAATAAATGTGATTTTATGGTCTTTTCCACATATGGTGAATGTGACTACAGTCTCAGGATCCTTGATGAAGTAAAAAAAACCCAGTCAAGTCTGTTAAATTTTTAGGTGTTATCCTGACTAAAAGTTTGTCATGGACTCAACATATTGAACATCTGACTAGTAAAGCTTTTAAAGCATTAAATTTTTATTAAAGTAATAGCCAGACAATCATGGGTTAAAAACCCAAAATGTTTGACTTACTTGGTCCGTACACTCGTCAGATCTAGACTAACGTACGGAATGGAAGCATACTATTCCCTTACTAAAACCAATTTAGCTACTTTACAAAGAGCGGAAACTAAAGCGCTCAAAACTGCTTTACGTCTCCCAAGGTATGCCGTAACCTTACTATTATATAGAGATATCGACTGGTTGGTTGCCACTGACCCATCTTTTGAAACTAAATTGTGCCACATTTTTAACCAGAATACATGCATCCAATAATTTTTCGGAGGGAGAATTTCTTTCTTCCTTTTCGGATCCTTGGTTTGCAACTAATAGAAAACACATTAATATTTATGATTTTTCGGAAAAACTCTTTGAAAGTTTGGATATCCTTTTAGAAAATATTGCACCTTTCCCACAACATAGACCCCCAGAATGGGACTGGGATCCCCCTGACATAGATATATCCCTTCACCATTTATATGACAAACAGAATGATCTGAACTGTTTAACTGTAGCAGCCAAAGAGAAAATCTATAACTTAAGACACTACCTATCCATATTTACTGATGGATCCCTATTAAGTCACCATCAAATAGGATGTGCCTTTAGTATCCCCGACCTCAAAATTTCGAAATCCTTTCAATTGAATAAGAATATTTCTATTTTTTCCGCTGAGCTTTGGGCCAACTCCCCCACACAAATAGTTATATTTTCAGACTCCCTTTCTTCAATTCAATCCTTACAGGGAAATAATCAAAATCGGTCCGAAATAAAAAATGAAATAAGAAATATAGTTCAACAATTACACCTTAAAGGAACAACAGTTTTAATTGTATGGATTCCCTCCCATTGTGGCCTGGCAGGTAACGACGCGGCCGACAGAGAGGCCAAAAGGGCCGCCTCAGGTCAAGCCGGCAGCGTTGTTGACATCAATCTGTCTGTTAGGGAATCTAAAACTTTACTTAAAACCACAGTTGCCCAGGAGTGGGCTACAGAATTAGAAATATATGCCAAAGCTCATTCCTGGGACCATAAAATAGTCCAGGGAGGGCTATTTCTTACCGTAACACCCAAAATTCAGTCTTTAATATTTCGACTTAGAACCAGATCCCATTACTGTAAGTTTAAAAACCTTATTTGTGAATGTGAAAAAAACTTGAACTTAGATCACTTATTCAATCCATGTAACTATATTGAATTTCAATTTACAAACTTTTTTCAACAACTAAAAATTGCCAATATTTTATTTACTAAAAACTCTATTTTTGCTTTTGGCCCAAGGGAGTGGTCCCCACTTGTTTGGTTTGCCGAGGCAATCTTAAAATCATCTTTTGGCCACAACTTTTAAAAATAGGCTAAACTGACTTTATTATGTACATGTTTCGCATTGAGGGGTGGGCCCCCCCCCCCCCCTCGCATTGAGGGGTGGGCCCTCGCATTGAGGGGTGGGCCCTCGCATTGAGGGGGGGGCCCGGGGGCGCCCGGGTCCCCCCCCCCCCCCTCGGGTCGGCCGGCGCGCGTGTCCGCGCCCTACCCCTGGGGACTTGAGGCGCGGGCTTGCACGTAAAACGCCCCCCGGGGGGGGGGGGGGGGGGACGCCTTCGTAGTCGTGGCACCTTTTTAGCCTAGCAGAGTCCCCCCGCTCACTTAGTATGGACTCTTTACGACGACTTTCCTCTGCTTGAGTCGGGGGGGAGGGGTTTTGGTCCCTCCCTCCCTCCCTCCCTCCCGCTCTCCCATGATCGAATCGTTAACCATCCCCTCAATATGTTTATCTTTTTTATCATGTTATGTATGTTAATCAATGTAATAGTTGGGATGCCTCCGTAGTCGTGGCGCCTTTTTAGCCTAGCTAGGTCCCCCCGCTATTGAAGCATGGACCTAATATACGACGCCTTTCCACTGCTTGGGCGAGGGGGGGGGGGGGGGGGGGGCTCTCCGTCTCCCCCCCCCCCCCCCCCCCCCCCTCGCCCTCTCATGAAAGAATCGGCGGCACTCCCTACACTTTAAATATTATAATACTAAGTTAAAAATAATAAAAACCACAAATGGGCTCCCTTGCTAAACCAATATATAATATTACAATAGCGTGACCAAGACAGGGGGGCCACAAGTTAGGTAGTCTTGGAGCCCGTCCCGACCATAATTAAAATAATAATACAATAAAAATTTGATAGTTAACATTTGTTTTTGATTTCATTGGCCGCCGAACGGCGGCCACTTTATTTTATTTTTACATTCATATATAGGTCGCCATCTTGTCCTCGGGAGTCTTCTTTTGGGGTCGAAATTAATGACGACCATTATATCTCTAAATTTTCATTGGCTGTCACTTATGGCAGCCATCTCGACCTAATATTATTTTTGATATTGATTAAATGGAGGGGGTGGGGTACCTCCGGGCCGTGGGCCGGACACCTGTCTATACTCCAGCTCCCCTTCCCCCCCCCCCCTCTCTCCTTTTTAACTAAGAGTGTGCCCGAGGGGCTGAAGTGGCTCTCTTGAGCCCACCTTCTTTTTAATTCCCTCTCACCCCAGTAGACATGTGTCCGGCGTGCGCACCGGAGGCCACTTTCGTAGTCGTCTCGCTATTGCGTAGGTGCTCCCCCCCCTTTTTGGGACTACTTAAGCGACGCCTTTCCACTGCTCGGGACGGGGAGGAGGGGTCCCTCTCCCTCCCTCCCTCCGCCTCGAGTACGTAAGAATCGTTAGCTACCCCCACCATACCATATTATAACATATTATATTTTATTATACTATAATTCTCATTACTATATTATTGTACTGAGTGCAACTTATCTAATTTTTGGCTTCCAAACCACAACTGTCTAATAACAGTTTATTGTTAAATAAAAGTTTATTGTATAAGCTAATCCGGTTAATGACCGGTTTGCTGGAACGTCGGTCGGGGGTCTATTAGTGCGCTTTTGCCGCACTTTGTACACACCGTAAAGGATAGTCCTTCTTTTATTTATCATCTTAATTAAAATATTTTTTATAAATTACACGTCTCCAACTGTATTAAAAGACAAATAAACTGTTTAATTACAAATACTGAACAATAATTACTATAATTTTACCAATATTTTTATTTTTCCTTATCATTAAATGTGAGGGTTCCTCCCCCTTAATACTAAAGACCCGCGAGTTGGACCTCCGCCTCGGGTCCGGGTTTCCCCCTTTTTTTCCTCCCCTTTCCCTTTACAGATCCCAGCTGAGTTATTAGACATCCCCCTTTCTTTTTGATTACAAAGCTTCTTCTTTTCTTTAGAATATATATCGCCGTAGTAGGAGTTCTCTCCCCCGGCATTTTTTAATAAAATAGATGTATATAGTCTCCAATTTTGTATATAAAAACAAAATATATATTTACTGTAAATAACAAATCTATATCTGTAAATATAATTTTAAACAAATAATTAACGGCCAAAATTGGTTTTTATTAATAAATATAAAAATGGATATTTTTAACTCAGTAGCCTTGAAATTTTAATACAATCGGGAGGGTTGTACTCGGGCCAGATAACAAATGAATTTTAACTTAAATTTTATACATATACAGTTATTTAACAGGCATCTTTAGATATCACTAACTAATTTTATAATTTTTAACAGGATATTCCTCACATCACACGAAAAACTTGCGCTTTTAGAATCCTTCCCCAAAACTTTTTTATGTTTTGTCTTTGTTTTTGTATACGTCCTCTTACGTTTTTGTATTGTTTTTTGTTTATTTACAACTAACAAATGTCCCATATGTGCCTTCCCAGGTCGAGAGGACGTAAAATTCCAAATAACTAACTAACCTCCGCCTCGGGTGGCCCGCCCCCCGGGGGTGTGGCGCGAGGATGTCTTGCGTATCCTCCCTCGGGGGGTGCGCCCCCCGCCATGTCGTCGAGGTCCCCCGGATCCTCCCCCTCCCTCCCCCCCACCCCCAACCCTCTTTTAAATAAAATAAACTTATAAAAAGGATCCTCCTACAAATTTTTAATTACCAACCTAAATAATAATACTTAAAAATAAGAAAAGAAATGTGTACATATTTCGTCCTTGATGTAGATATTTCCCCTGTCACTGTAGACAGGGAAGTCCCGGTGGAGGAGTTTGCTCCCCCGGTTGGACACTTTTTTTTTTTTCTCCCCATCATTATGTAAATAAAAGAAATAATGTATATTTTTGTTAATAAAAGTAAATATTTGTACAAAACATTTATTTTAACATAATATAAGGGCCATATTTGGTTTTTAATAATAAAAAAAGTTTGAATTTTAACTCATAGCCCTGAAATTTTAATCAACTTGGGAGGGTTGGTTGCTTTCACCTCAGGCCAAAAAAAACAAAGTAATATTTAATGTAACTCTTTTATATCTATTTTATCAACTATTAATTAAACCTTTTATGAAATTTAGACCTTTTCAAAACATCAACTTGACTTGCGCATTTTGAATTCTCCCACTACCCCATTTTCATGTTTGCTGTTTGTCCACGTTTTGTATCGTCCATTTTTTGTTGTGTCTGTTTTATGTTATTTGATAAATAACTAACCCATTACAAATGTCCCATATGTGCCCTGCCGGGACGAGAGGACGTAAAACTCTATATTTCATTCATTCATTCATTCATTTTACTGAGTCCTCGTTTTGTCTTTTTACGTTTTGTCCTGTTTTATTTTTAGTTTCTCATACTAACCCAGTACAAATGTCCCATATGTGCCTTCCCAGGTCGAGAGAATGTAAAACACAAACATACATACATTACCTAAGGACTGTAGATATGACAACTGAAATGTTACTTTATGCCCAAGTATTTTTTTCTCTTTTACAATATGTGCGACAATTTTGTCAATATGTGCGACAATTTTGGACCGACAGACAGACCGACAAAGTGAGTTATAGGTTTGTGGCTTGAGCCACAAACAAAAACAAGAACTTATATCACTTTCCCCCCAACTTTTCACCGCCGTTCAACTTCAGTACTTTCCCAGATCAAAGTAGGGAAACAAAATAGAGAAAATACTAGAAAAAGTCATCTAAAATCCAGGGAAAATACGAAAATTATCAAAATTTTAAGTTTTAATACATGTTTTTGACACTGACACAACCTGCCCCATGCCACAACTCTCTCTCTCTCTATCTCTCTCTCTGTGTTTTATTTCTCGATTCTGGTGTCTCTATTGTCTCTGTCTCTTTGTCTCAGTCATTATTATTTTTACCCAAGCTTCCTCTTCCTCTTTCCTTTTATTTTACCACTATGATTACATTTGTCCATATGTATACATAATCATTGTATTGTGCTTGTATGAAGTGAATGTATTATCCCCATGATTATTGATTGTGGTTGATTTTTGTCCAGTTTACGTGGGTGTTTTTTTTTTTATTGATTTGCCTTATTTGTTTTTATTTTTTGTTTTTTTATCAAGCTTATTCTTTTATCGTCAATAAAGATCATTTTGACTTGACTTGACTTGACACACACACTTACACTAACACACAAACAAACACAAACACTAACACATTCACCCAAACAATCATCAGCCTAAAGTGAGGTTTCTATTCAGATTATGCTCTTCACGTTTCATTTTATCTGTACCAATGCTAGTTTCCCGAAAACGCTTTTACCAGTATTTCAAAGCTAAGCTATTCTTACAATCATGGCCTGCTTTTTTTAATGCATTTGAACATTGTCTTTAAACATACAGAAACAGATGTTTGTAGAGTTTTTAAAACTGATTTTTGAAGCTTCCCCACCTGCCCTTCCCACCCCCTCCACACACACACGCGCGCACGCGCGCACGCGCACGCACACACACCACCCTGATCCAGTTTCGGCAGACTTCTGATTTCTGATGTGATATTGATTGGACAGCATGTAAGCCTTTTGTAAAGATTGGCTGACAAACATCACGTGACTACCCCAACATTGTGGTGATTGGCTGACAAACATCACATGACTGTTCAATCATTGTGACGATTGGCCAACAAAAGTCGTGTGACTGTTCCAACATTGTGATGATTGGCTGACGGATGTCACGTGACTGTTTAACCTGAAGCAACACACAAGGCCTGAATTAAAGTTTATAAACTCTTTTAATGATGAGCCATATTCGTAGAAGCAAAGGTCAACCAACAGTACAACAATCAAACACTTCCGGTTCAAAATAATAAACAACTGAATACCCAAAACGCATGCATGACGTTATGTCATGTTTATAGTGATACTACAAACATTGTGACGATTGGCTGACGGATGTCACGTGACTGTTCTAGGATTGTGAGGATTGGCTGACAAACGTCACGCGACTGTTCTAACATTCCAATGATTGGCTTCTTTTTTTTTTAAATGCCACGTGACTGTTTTAACAATTGCGACGATTATAGCTGACGGGGGTGGGTGGGTGGGGGGGGGGGGGACGTCACCACGTGACTATATAGTTGACAGAAGTCACAGTGACTTACATCATCATCATCATGGCGGCCATTACAATAATTATTGGTCTTTCTCGGGCAAGCAGCTAAGCACCCACTTTTCGTCGCAGTACCTCTCCAGCCTATCCATGGTCAGGAAGTGCGATTGGGCGAAATAGTGAACGGATTTGTAGTACATGTTGGAGGCTACACCGATGCAGACGGACACGGAACGCTTGTTGCTTCTTCTGGTCAGGTCCCTTCTTCCTCGTCGACGTCGTCGTCGCTGTTGGAACTTACGACAAGCGTGAATCATGTCCTTTAGGAAGGCCACGTCGCAATCGTCTTTTGATCGTCCGTACAAAGCACCCTGTTGAACAAACAAAAAGAGAAGGAGAAGAAGGAGGAGGAGGAGGCCGAGGAGGAGGAAGAGGAGAAGAAGCAGAAGATGAAGAAAGCGAAGGAAGAGGAGGAGGAAAAGAAGAATATGAAGACGGAGGATGATAAGAAGAAGGATGATGATGATGATGATGATGATGATGAGAAGAACAAGGAGGAGGAGAAGAAGCAGAAAACGAAAGAGAAGGAGGAAAAGAAGAAGATGACGAAGGAGGGTGAGGATAAGAAGAACAAGGAGGAGGAGGAGGAGGAGAGGAAGAAGAAAATGAAAGAGGAGGAAAAAAAGAAGATGAAGACGGATGATGATGATAAGAAGAAGGATGATGATGATGAGAAGAACAAGGAGGAGGGGGAGGACAAAAAAAAGAAGAAGACGAAAACGAAGGAGGAGGAGGAGAAGAAGGAGGAGGAGGAGGAGGAGGAAAATAAGAAGATGAAGACGGAGGAGGATGATAAGAAGAAGGAGGAGGAAAAGAAGAAGCAGCAGAAGAAGAAAACGAAGGAGGAGGAGGAGGAGAAAAAGAAGAAGATGAAGACGGAGGAGGAGGAAAAGAAGAAGGAGGACGGGAGGAAGAAGAAGAAAATGAAGAAGAAGAAAACGAAGTAGGATGATGATAATAATAAGAAGATCAAGAAGGAGGATAAGCAGAAGAAGAAGAAAACGAAGGAGGAGGAGGATAATAAGAAGAAGATCAAGAAGGAGGAGAAGGATAATAAGAAGAAGACCAAGAAGGAGGAGGAGGAGGAGGAGGATAATAATAAGAAGATCAAGAAGGAGGAGAAGGATAATAATAAGAAGATCAAGATGGAGGAGGAGGAGGAGGAGGATAATAAGAAGAAGATCAAGAAGGAGGAGAAGGATAAGAAGAAGATCAAGGAGGAGAAGGAGGAGAAGAAGGAGGAGGAGGATAAGAAGAAGATCAAGGAGGAGAAGGAGGAGAAGAAGGAGGAGGAGGATAAGAAGAAGATCAAGAAGGAGCAGAAGGATAATAAGAAGAAGATCAAGAAAGAGGAGGAGAAGGAGGAGGAGGATAAGAAGAAGATCAAGAAGGAGCAGAAGGATAATAAGAAGAAGATCAAGAAGGAGGAGAAGGAGGAGGAGAAGGAGGAGGAGAAGGAGGAGGAGGATAAGAAGAAGATCAAGAAGGAGCAGAAGGATAATAAGAAGAAGATCAAGAAGGAGGAGAAGGAGGAGGAGAAGGAGGAGGAGGATAAGAAGAAGATCAAGAAGGAGCAGAAGGATAATAAGAAGAAGATCAAGAAGGAGGAGAAGGAGGAGAAGGATAAGAAGAAGATCAAGGAGGAGAAGGAGGAGAAGAAGGAGGAGGAGGAGAAGAAGAAGATCAAGAAGGAGGAGAAGGATAATAAGAAGAAGATCAAGGAGGAGAAGAAGGAGAAGAAGGAGGAGGAGGATAAGAAGAAGAAGATCAAGAAGGAGGAGAAGGAGGAGAAGAAGGAGGAGGAGGATAAGAAGAAGATCAAGAAGGAGGAGAAGGATAAGAAGAAGAAGATCAAGAAGGAGGAGGAGGAGGAGGAGGATAAGAAGAAGATCAAGAAGGAGGAGAAGGAGGAGAAGGATAAGAAGAAGATCAAGAAGGAGGAGAAGGAGGAGAAGGATAAGAAGAAGATCAAGGAGGAGGAGAAGGAGGAGAAGGAGGATAAGAAGAATACCAAGAAGGAGGAGAAGGATAATAAGAAGAAGATCAAGAAGGAGCAGAAGGATAATAAGAAGAAGATCAAGAAGGAGGAGAAGGATAATAAGAAGAAGATCAAGAAGGAGCAGAAGGATAATAAGAAGAAGATCAAGAAGGAGGAGAAGGATAATAAGAAGAAGATCAAGAAGGAGCAGAAGGATAATAAGAAGAAGATCAAGAAGGAGGAGAAGGAGGAGAAGAAGATCAAGAAGGAGGAGAAGGATAATAAGAAGAAGATCAAGAAGGAGCAGAAGGAGGAGGAGGATAATAAGAAGAAGATCAAGAAGGAGGAGAAGGAGGAGAAGAAGGAGGAGAAGGAGGAGAAGGATAATAATAAGAAGATCAAGAAGGAGGAGAAGAAGGAGGAGAAGGAGGAGGAGGATAATAATAAGAAGATCAAGAAGGAGGAGAAGGAGGAGGAGGATAATAATAAGAAGATCAAGAAGGAGGAGAAGGAGGAGGAGGATAAGAAGAAGATCAAGAAGAAGGAGAAGAAGGAGGAGAAGGATAATAAAGAAGATCAAGAAGGAGGAGAAGGAGGAGGAGGATAATAAGAAGAAGATCAAGAAGGAGGAGAAGGAGGAGAAGAAGGAGGAGGAGGATAAGAAGAAGATCAAGAAGGAGGAGAAGGATAATAATAAGAAGATCAAGAAGGAGGAGAAGGAGGAGGAGGATAAGAAGAAGATCAAGAAGGAGGAGAAGAAGGAGGAGAAGGATAATAAGAAGAAGATCAAGAAGGAGGAGAAGGAGGAGGAGGATAATAAGAAGAAGATCAAGAAGGAGGAGAAGGAGGAGAAGAAGGAGGAGGAGGATAAGAAGAAGATCAAGAAGGAGGAGAAGGATAATAATAAGAAGATCAAGAAGGAGGAGAAGGAGGAGGAGGATAAGAAGAAGAAGAAGAAGGAGGAGAAGGAGGAGAAGAAGGAGGAGGAGGAGGAGAAGAAGGAGAAGAAGGAGGAGAAGAAGGAGGAGAAGGATAATAAGAAGAAGATCAAGAAGGAGGAGAAGGAGGAGGAGGATAATAAGAAGAAGATCAAGAAGGAGGAGAAGGAGGAGAAGCAGAAAACGAAGGAGGAGGAGGATAATAATAAGAAGATCAAGAAGGAGGAGAAGCAGAAGAAAAAGTAAACGAAGGAGGAGGAGGAAGAAGAAGAAGAGAAAGAAGAAGAAGACGTGTAGTAGAAGTCTATGTCTCTGCCAGCCTGCCTGCCTCTCTCTCTCTCTCTCTCTCTCTCTCTCTCTCTCTCTCTCTCTCACTCCTCTCTCCCCCTCTCTCTTTAACTTTCTGGCAAATGTTAAGAAAAGTTCCCTCCTCTGCCCCTTCCATTCATTTGAGACAGTTTCAGGTTAGGGTTAGTAATGGAAGGGGCAGAGGCGGGAGCTTTTCTTAACATTTGCCAAAATATGATACGATCTCTCTCTCTCTCTCTCTCTCTCTCTCTCTCTCTCTCTCTTTTCACAGACAAACATACAGACACGCGCATGCGTGTGCACACACATACACACACACACACACGCGCGCGCGCGTGCGCGCACTCAGACAGATAGATAGACATAGACAGACACTCAGACATATAGAAAACAAGAGACAGACAGACAGAGAGAGAGAGACACATACACACAGAGAAGGACACACACACACACACACACACACGCACACGTATGCACGCGCGCGCACCCCCTACCCCCACCCCTCCCCCTCACACATACTCACTTTTCTTGTCTAATATCACTTTAAGTGAAAAGGCCTTAAATTAAAGAACAACAACAACACTCACACATACACACTGTTGATGTAAGAAAATTGTCAACTCGCGATATGGACCAAGGCCTGATTGTCATTCACGGTCGCATTGGCATTCCTCTACTTACACACGAGTAGCACGTGTCGTGCCGGTGACAGGATGGGGTGAAGGTATCTTTGTAGAAGAATGGCAACCCCAACGGAATGCTGCACCCGTCGCCGTGGTAATTGCACATCTCATCACTTCTACTACTACTACTGCTGGCGTTAGCTGCAGCAGCAGCAGCATCCATCGTCATCATCGTCAGCATGAAGAGTAGTGGCGTTGTTACGGCCATGTTCAGCATGGATGCTTGTACGGTGTGTACTAATATGGTTCCTGTAGGCATTAATATACATGTAATTTATCAGTGGTTGACATTGGCCTGTTTGTAGGGGGCCAACAGTAACATGAGAGCTGCACAACTGATTATTTTCTACAGTTATGGTTGATGATGATGATGGCTTTGTTTAACGTCCTCCGACCTGTAACAGGCGCATAATTATGAGATTGATTGTGCAGTCATGGAAAATCATGGTAGTTTTAGTCTCTTGTGGACGACTATGACTCTCAAACGAGGGAGGAGGGCTTTGTACTGGCTCTAGTGCTGCAGCCAAAGGGACGGGTTGGCCTTTGGGGACCTTCCCCAACACCAGCTGTCCTCAAATCCCTTTGGCCGAGAGAGTGGGGATGTGCCCTGGGCAAGGCATCTCCACTATAAATAAATTCTCGCCCAGCCCGCCGGAAAAGCATCTGCCCCCTCTGCTATCTGGCAGTCATGGTCGGAAACGACAGACGGGCGTACACACATACATACATACACACATACATGTATGCATACATACACACAACACACACACATATATATATACATACATTGTAATCAAGGGTTATACATACATACATACACACACACACATACAAACATTCATACATGCACACACATACATATATGCATACTTACATACATCGTAATCAAGGGTTATACATACATACAAACATTCATACAAAATGTTCTTTGTTCGCGAAAACACCCACACACACACGTACATGCGTGCGCACGCACCCACACACCACACACACGCGTGCGCGCACACGCACACACACACACCACCACACCACACACAGGTGTGTGTGTGTGTGTGTTTGTGTGCATGCACGCGTTGTGTGTTTTGAGAGATAGAGACAGAAATAAACATAAAGAGAAACAGACAGACAGGGAGAGAGAAGGAAGGAAGAGAGAGAGAGAGAGAGAGAGAGAGAGACAGAGAGAAACAGACAGACAGACAAACAGAAACCTGACCTGAATTCCTCTCTGGACCGACTTTTACAACACACACACCCAACAAGGGTTATATTACTAAGCGATGCAGTGGCTGTTCCCAAAGCCTACGTAGAAAAAAAAGTTCTGTTTTCACTATCAAGCTTGCTTGTGTATGCCCTGAAAGCTTATCTTTGCTGAGAACCAAAAAAACTTGCCCCCTTTTCTAGTTTTTGTGGCTTGTTTATTTGATTTTATAGTCTACTTTTGACGCACATTTAGTAAACAGACAGACAGGGAGAGAGAAGGAAGGCAGAGAGAGAGAGAGAGAGAGAGAGAGAGAGAGAGAGAGAGAGAGAGAGAGAGAGAGAGAGAGAGAGAAAGACAGAGAGAAACAGACAGACAGACAAACAGAAACCTGACCTGAATTCCTCTCTGGACCGACTTTTACAACACACACACCCAACAAGGGTTATATTACTAAGCGATGCAGTGGCTGTTCCCAAAGCCTACGTAGAAAAAAAAGTTCTGTTTTCACTATCAAGCTTACTTATGTATGCCCTGAAAGCTTATCTTTGCTGAGAACCAAAAAAACTTGCCCCCTTTTCTAGTTTTTGTGGCTTGTTTATTTGATTTTATAGTCTACTTTTGACGCACATTTAGTAAACAGACAGACAGGGAGAGAGAAGGAAGGCAGAGAGAGAGAGAGAGAGAGAGAGAGAGAGAAAGACAGAGAGAAAGACAGAGAGAAACAGACAGACAGACAAACAGAAACCTGACCTGAATTCCTCTCTGGACCGACTTTTACAACACACACACCCAACAAGGGTTATATTACTAAGCGATGCAGTGGCTGTTCCCAAAGCCTACGTAGAAAAAAAAGTTCTGTTTTCACTATCAAGCTTACTTATGTATGCCCTGAAAGCTTATCTTTGCTGAGAACCAAAAAAACTTGCCCCCTTTTCTAGTTTTTGTTTTCGTGGCTTGTTTATTTGATTTTATAGTCTACTTTTGACGCACATTTAGTAGATGTCCAATCGAGGTCTTGTTACTTTCCATACCACCACCATCCTCCCTTTCCACGAGATTATATGCTTTTAGGTCACCCAGAATTTTGGCCGGAATTTTTTCTTCTTCAGGTATATGCTTCTGTTATAGCTCATTTGATTGAGAAATCATTCATCTTTACTAATAAGTATGAGTAATAAAGTTAGGAGGCAACAGAGCAAAAGTCACTAGAGATACCATATCGCCTTAGGCTAATGCACCACCATGCCAAATGTGGGGACTTCAACTGCGAAACTATGAATGATATGGCCAAGACAAACAAATTAAACGTTAAAAAGTCAATGTCATTGGTTAATTTCAATATGCAAATCATCTTTCTTGAAAGCTTGCATCAACATCTATGTGTATGCAAAGTTTGAACAATGTATGCCTTGTAGTTCCCGAGAAAAAGCCAGTGTTAAAGTTAGCACAGACAGACAGACAGACACACACACTGCCCCTGGTGGGGGTCAAGGGGCAATGCCCCCTGAAACTGAAGAAAAATAAAGTGCAAAAAACCCTTTGAAGTGTACCTAAGAACAATTAAACAGTAATAATGACTTCTTTCTCAATCTCTCCCCCTCTTTTTTTTCTTTTCTTTTTTGATGGATTGGGGGGTTGCTACAGAACCCAGGTAATCCGGCCATGTCAAAGATTTCTATGCATTTTTAAAAAATATTTCTATAGCAAGTATAGAACTTCTAGAAATGTGTCTTCTGTGGCTTCTCATTGGAAGCGAAGTAGTTTACTATACTAGTGGATGACAGTAAGCAAAGGGAAAAGTCAGAGTCAAAGAGAGTGACAGATGTTACAAGCACAAGACTTCCAGAAGGTGGGGGAACTATTTATATGGTGGGCCTTAAGGTCTGAACGGTAAGTCTCTCGGATGAGACAACAAAAACCGAGGTCCCATGTGCTCACGCACTTCACACGCGTTAAAGGTGGACCCCAACGGATGAGTTTTTGTAAAAAACACGTCGAGATCACCAGGAAAACACCCTTTACAGAGATTGCAACACTCGTTTGCTCTGGTTTCCTAGAAACCAAACCGTTAAATCTGCGATTCCTCCTTGGCGGATGTGCTAGAAGTCAAATTCTTTCATCCAAAGAGAAGGCATGTGCCATCTCTTTTCTAATGGCCGCCTGAGTTGAGACCAAATCGTTTGAACGAAATGTTCACAACACAAGCCTTTTTATTATTTTTAATTTGATACAGTTTATCTAAAGGAGTTTCGCTCACAACAAAGGAAATAGCTCCAATGTTTTTACTGCACTACAAAAAAAAAGAAGCTTCAACCACAATGGGATTGGCCTCCACCCACCCCATCCCAAATGGCTACTCTCTCCGGCATCTCTGCCAAGGAGGAATCGCCGTTTTGACTTCTAGGATTTTAACCAGAGCAAAGTGAGTGTTCCAATCCTTGAAAAGGCCGTCTTTCTGGTGATCTCGACGTGTTTCTTGCAAAAACTCATCCGTCAGGGTCCACCTTTAAAGTACCCAGTGGCAACGAAGGAGTTCTCATTTGCATCTCAGTCACACACACACACACAAAAACACCTGTACATGCAACAAACAAACAAGAGAGAAAGAGAGAGAGAGAGAGAGAGAGAGAGAGAGACACACAGAGAGAGAGAGAGAGAGAAAGGGTAGCACTCCATTAGCGACAACACATTCCCCAATGTAGGAGCAGCCCGAATTGCACAGAGACTAGAAAAAGTAATACCTGCTGCACCAGAACATGAAATATGATTCCATTGTATTCCCTTGTCTCACCCTTCATTGTCACTATGAATTTAAGAGCTTGTTTTACGCCTAAAAGCATTCGCCATGGCTGAGTGGTTAGAATTGCCAGCGCGTAATCCAACAGGTTTGCGATTGCAGGGTTCAAATCCTCTTTGGTTGGTAGAGTTGTGTCCTTGGGAAAGACACTTTACTACTGTTTCCTCACTCCACCCAGGCGTACAGTATTTTTCGGACTATAAGGCGCACCTTTGTATAATTGTACCCAAATTTCAGATTTTGTTATTAAATTTTCTTACTATTAGTCGCATTATAAGGCGCAAGGGTCTCAGCCTGGGGAAAAAAGTATTGCCTTAAGCCGGGTTCACATTAGACGCGTAAGTTCCGTACAGACAACCCTAAATAAGTGGAAGAAAGAAGGATAAAAGTTTACGCATATATAGGGGAAATTCGGACACATGCGCAAATCTTTTCCCTTCTTTGTTTCACTTATTTATGGATTGCGCACGGGTTTCCGCATGGAATATCCGCTTATGTGTGTACACGGCCTTATTGTCCGAAAAGTACAGTAAATGGGTGCTCTATGTCAGTTGGGGAAGTCCTTCAGATGAGGCTTAACATTGAGATCCCATGTGTGAATGCATGTACAAGACTTTACGCACACGTTAAAGCCCACTCCACTGTTCAGTAAGAGAAGGCCGTTTAGGGCCAGTGAGATAGATGACAAGTATTCACACAGCATGCAAAAATAAAAGGAGGAGGGGTGGGGGGGGGGTGCTGCACTAGTGGCATCGTGCTCTCCAGTTGGGAGCAGCCCGAATTTCACAGAGAGTCTCCGCGACTCGAAAGCAATACAACAGTAGAACCTCCCTTATAAGACCTCCCATTATAAGACCTACTTCTCTGAGACATTGACCTTCTTTGTAAGCATCAACATTATCCTCCCTTATAAGACCTCACTTTGGGGGGTGGAAGTTCAGTTTAACGTCGCGTATCGGCTTTCACCATGTACGACAGGCTGAACAAACCAACCAGGGTATAAACAAAAATTTATGTTCCTGAATCACTGTCTTAGCCAAAAGGCCGAGAAGCGATCAGAATTAACAAACCTCACTTTGGATGATTTTTGAAGGTCTTATAAGGGAGGTTCCATTGTATACCAATACCATAAAAACGTAAGCAACGATAGAATTCGCCAGAAATGCATGATTTTTCAAAGCAAAGTTCAAGTCTTCTATTAGATTTATAAACTGAAATAAAGGAAGACATGAACTGTTTGTCGATTTGAAATTTTATTTAATACTGGCGCAAACAAAATGAGTATTTCTTTTAAAAAAATATTAATAATTCCTAGTGTAGCAATGAGAAATTGTTGTAAGGTAAAACATGGAAAGAAAGGAAACAAATACGCATCGATTTACACAAATGTCGTCATTTTATTCAGCAACATTCACAAATACTGCAGGTGTGTGGGTGTCATGCACATGTCAAAAAATAAACAAGAGTAGAACAGTACAGTATAAAAAAGCGAAAAGTTTGGCTTTTGTTTATTGTAATAATGACTAAGTAAAGTACATTTTCTTGTAACATTTTTGGCATACAGACAAACGCTTCATGTTTAGAACGTTTCATTAGAAGAATAACACATTTGTTGAAGATCTTTAGCTTCAGACAAAATAATGCCATGTTCCAAAATAAATTACGTACGTCTAATAGATTAAGTCAGAATTGAGATTAAAATATATACAGGCTTCAACAATTTTAAACAACGGAAGCTTAAAACTTGACTAATAAAAGGTACCCTTTGATAAAACAAATGATAATAAATGCATTCATATATAGACTAGAAACAAGGTAAAGTATATCAATCGCTGAGGAAAGGGGGGAAAAGCATCAAAAGGAGACTTGATTGTCAAGAGCCAGTACTCGTTTATATATACACGTTATGCTTCTTCAACAAGAGTAACAGTCCCTGAATCACAGATCGTTAAAAGAATATAAGGCGATAAAAGTCCGAATAAAGCATTCCAACGGAAAAAATACTTTCTTCCGCGCACCCAAAATAATTATAAAATAACTTTTTCCTAATCTTTTCACTTCGCCATACGATATCTTAAACTCATTTTTCCCCTTTATTCTATTTTTAACTCTTTCTTTTCACGTTGCCATATTTCACTTCTTTATTCTTTTCTCTTGCTGTTTTTTTGTTTTAACTCAGTCTTTCTTGTTATCAAAAGACATTTTAGAGCTCTTTTTTTTAATCCTACAATCTATTCCCTTTTTTGTCTATATTTTTTTCTTCTTTCCACCCTACCATTTTTTTTTCTTTCATCTTGCTTATCACATTCTTACGAACTTGGGAGTCACGCGAACAACGTACGCGCGCTCCAAAGCAAATCAACAGCATAAGGACACTGGGTTTTTCAAAACGTTCTGAAAGACCGCTGAAAGGCAAGAAAGAAACGAAGAAGGAGGAGGTAGAAGGAAGGTAGAAGGTCCCTGATTTCAGTTGAGCATGCAGGACTCGTATGTGGGGATCATGTATTTGATGTTGATGAAGGCGTCGTCTCCGCCGTGTCGCTCAAACACCTCCAGCGTCTCCTGAATCAAGTCGCCCACGTTCTCCCGCTTCTGTTGGCTGTAGTCGATTCGGTCACCGCAGTTCACTGGGATCAATCAATCAATCAATCAATCATTTTATTGCCTTCACGCTTTTTTTTCAAAGCAAAGAAATTCGCTGCCTGGCAATAATTTGGACATGACACAAGTTACAGATTGACTGCTATAAGTGAATAATGGTTATTGATCCTCTCTCTCTCTCTCTCTCTCTGTTTTAAATGTGCACATTTCTAAGTTGATGTAATGAATTGTAATGATAATTATTTTGTTGGTATAATTTTGTTTCACACGTTCAATTGATGTTCTTTCAGTTATGTTGTATCTCTGTCATGTTGTTGCACCTAACCTGAATTTCTCTTTTGGAGATATTAAAGTATACTTGAACTTGAACGTTTAGAAAGTCAATTTTACATAGATAAGACAATAAATTAAAAAAAAAACCCACATACAAACGCGCGCATGCTCGCACGCACACATATCACACACACATACACCAACAACAGTCTAACTGAATACTGTTCAGAACAACTCTTATTTCTAAAAGTGACAATGCGTTTATATCGACAATGGTCAAGGGGATACATGCATGCACAATTTCAAGGTGAAACCATTAAATGAAGATAACGGTAGGAACAAGAAGCCAAAACGAACACACTCCACATATAAAACCAGTTAAAAAAATTAAGAACAAGAAAAGCAAGGTCATTCATCAACCATGTAACATTAAATCAAAATAATCAATTAATCAATGTAATCTATAATTACGATTTGCATAAACTATAAATCTAGAAAATGAGTAACTATAAATCTAGGAAATGAGTATTACCTCTCTATAACGAAAAGCTATTGCCACATACTTAGGAAATGAGCTTACAATGTCTGCATTTTCAGAACAAGAAAAATGAATGAGAGAGAGAGAGAGAGAGAGAGAGAGAGAGAGAGAGAGAGAGAGAGAGAGAGAGAGACAGAGAGAGAGAGAGAGAGAGAGAGAGAGAGAGTCAAATCAAATCTGTTTTATTACCATTAGCAAACAGAGAGAGAGAGAGAGAGAGAGAGAGAGAGAGAGAGAGAGAGAGAGAGAGAGAGAGAGAGAGGGTTCACATACAAAGCTCATCAATCTCAGAGAGAGAGAGAGACATGACCTGCAAAAGAAGTAGAGAGAGATGGGAGAGAGAGAGAGCGTAGCTGAATCTTCTTGCTTCCCTCGTGGGGAAGAGCAATCCAAAAACATGCACTAATTGAAGTTCACATACAGTGCTCATCAATCTCAGAAACATCTTTCAGTACAAATAGTTCCATCAGCATATCTGAATCTTCTTGCTTCCCTCGTGGGGATACTGGGGGATCTTTCTGTACAAATAGTTTAAAAAGCAAAAAGATACTAAAAAATAACCTAGCAAGATAGACATGAACAATAACCTGCAAAAGAATGGTATGTTTACTTCTTAATGGAATGTAGCTTCAGTTCATGGGCTAATTAGTTCCATCCAAAACACATTAGTGCAAAAATTAATCAAAGTAAATGGGGATCTTTCTGTACAAAAAATAGCATATCTGAATCTTCATGCTTCCCTCGTGGGGATACTGGGGGATCTTTCTGTACAAATAGTTCCATCCAAAATAGCATATCTGAATCTTCATGCTTCCCTCGTGGGGATACTGGGGGATCTTTCTGTACAAATAGTTCCATCCAAAATAGCATATCTGAATCTTCATGCTTCCCTCGTGGGGATACTGTACAAATAGTTCCATCCAAAATAGCATATCTGAATCTTCATGCTTCCCTCGTGGGGATACTGGGGGATCTTTCTGTACAAATAGTTCCATCCAAAATAGCATATCTGAATCTTCATGCTTCCCTCGTGGGGATACTGGGGGATCTTTCTGTACAAATAGTTCCATCCAAAATAGCATATCTGAATCTTCATGCTTCCCTCGTGGGGATACTGGGGGATCTTTCTGTACAAATAGTTCCATCCAAAATAGCATATCTGAATCTTCATGCTTCCCTCGTGGGGATACTGGGGGATCTTTCTGTACAAATAGTTCCATCCAAAATAGCTTCCCTCTGGGGATACTGGGGGATCTTTCTGTACAAATAGTTCCATCCAAAATAGCATATCTGAATCTTCATGCTTCCCTCGTGGGGATACTGGGGGATCTTTCTGTACAAATAGTTCCATCCAAAATAGCATATCTGAATCTTCTGCTTCCCTCGTGGGGATACTGGGGGATCTTTCTGTCAAATAGTTCCATCCAAAATAGCATATCTGAATCTTCTTTGCTTCCCTCGTGGGGATACTGGGGGATCTTTCTGTACAAATAGTTCCATCTTCTGGAGGTTCTGTGCTAGCAACTTCCTTTAATCTACTATTCTCTTTGACTCTGTCTTTTCTTTTTTTGTCATCAACTACTTTCGTCTTCCTTATTGGCCCGAGCTCCTCCGAAATCTTAATGCAGCAGGGAGACCACTGAAAACTGAAAACCAGACACACACGTACCTTACCCATTATGGCCATAATGGTCTGGGAACACAGAAAAAGAAGAAATGCTTTGTGATTTTTCTTAAACCATAACTGTGCACAACAGTCATATAGTTTAAATCAGCTGACTTACAGTTGTTGTTCTTGAAGAAGTTCATGACAGGGCAATTTTGCTTGGTAATGTTAAATGCTTCGCAACTTTTCTTTACAATAACTGTGAACATCATACACATAACTCAACTGACTTACATCAGTCACACAGAAATCACATGTAAAAAAAAGGGATGGCGCGCCTCTGGCTGCGACACGCTCTCCAGGTGGCAGCAACCCAAATTTCACAGAGACACATCTGTGACTATAAAGTACCTAATAGTTTTTGTTCTGGAAGATGTTCAAAATGGGACAGGATCTGGCTGTAGTAGATACACCTTGCTCTATAAATACTTGGTGATTTTAAATGTTTCATAACGTCCCTTTACTATAACCGTGCAAACATATAAATCAAGTAACTGACAGGTTTTGTTCTTGAAGAAGTTCATGACAGGGCAGTATGTACCTTGCTCTATAAATGCCTGGTAATTTTAAATGTTTCATAGCGTCCCTTTACTATAACCGTGCAAACAAATAAATCAAGTAACTTACAGGTTTTGTTCTTGAAGAAGTCCATGACAGGGCAGGATCTGTCTGTAGTACATTGCTCTATAAAAAATACTTGGTAATTTTAAATGCTTTGTAACTTTTCTTTACCATAAGGGGACACACACATACGCAGTTCTGTGCGGTAAAAAAAAAGAAGGTAAAGGTGTCCCATAGCCTATCGGCCGTGGGGGCAGTGAACTGTTAGAAGTTCACCGTGTCAAGGGCACGGCATCATGGAAGGCGGAGCTCATCCCTCTTCTTCCGCCGCCTTTTAACCTTCCCTGAATGAATCAGGTACCCATTCACTGCTGGGTGGACAGAGAGGGTTTTCAGGCCAGAAAAATCTGACTCAAGCTGGACTCGAACCCACGACCTTCCGCACCGTAGCCCAGCGCTCTAACTACGGGCCCCTGTGCGGAAAGCCCGTAAATAAGTAAAAGAAAGGAGGACAAATAATCTTCTGCACAGAAGGTCGTGCGTATATTTTTTCCTTCTTTCTTTCACTTATTTACGGGGAACTTCCGCTTATGCGTGTATGTGCGCTTACTAATACAAACACATAAATATACTAACTTACAGTTTTTGTTCTTGAAAATGTTCATGACGGGCAGGATTTGTCTGTAGTAGGGCACGAGGGCCTCGCCCACCAGGTCGGCACTGACCACCAGGTGTTGTAACACCTTCAGCGTGGTGCACAGCACCTTGTGTTTCCGCATCGCCAGGGCGTCTGCAATCATCATTAATGATGTCATGAATATTCACACTGACCACCAGGTGTTGTAACACCTTCAGCGTGGTGCACAGCACGTTGTGTTTCCGCATCGCCAGGGCGTCTGCAATCATCATTAATGATGTCATGAATATTCACACTGACCACCAGCTGTTGTAACACATTCAGCGTGGTGCACAGCACCTTGTGTTTCCGCATCGCCAGGGCGTCTGCAATCATCATTAATGATGTCATGAATATTCACACTGACCACCAGGTGTTGTAACACCTTCAGCGTGGTGCACAGCACCTTGTGTTTCCGCATCGCCAGGGCGTCTGCAATCATCATTAATGATGTCATGAATATTCATACTGACCACCAGGTGTTGTAACACCTTCAGCGTGGTGCACAGCACCTTGTGTTTCCGCATCGCCAGGGCGTCTGCAATCCACAATCATTATTAGCGTTAATGATGTCATGAACATTCATACTGATCACCAGGTGTTGTCACACCTTCGGCACCTTGTGTTTCCGCACAGGGTGTCTGCAATCCACAATCATTAATGATGTCATGAATATTCATACTGACCACCAGGTGTTGTAACACTTTCAGTGTGGTGCATAGCACCTTGTGTTGCCGCATCGCCAGGGCGTCTGCAATCCACAATCATTATTAGCGTTAATTATGTTATGAATATTCATACTGACCACCAGGTGTTGTAACACCTTTAGCACTTTGTGTTGCCGCATCGCCAGGGCGTCTGCAATCCACAATCATTATTAGCGTTAATTATGTTATGAATATTCATACTGACCACCAGGTGTTGTAACACCTTTAGCACTTTGTGTTTCCGCATCGCCAGGGCGTCTGCAATCCACAATCATTATTAGCGTTAATTATGTTATGAATATTCATACTGACCACCAGGTGTTATAACACCTTCAGCACCTTGTGTTTCCGCATCACCAGGGCATCTGCAATCAAATAATTAATTCGCCATAATTATATTTCAGAATCAAAACATAAAATAAGATTCTCTTTCTGTCTATGCGTGTATGTTTGTCCGGGCCGTAGCACAAAGACCGTTGGTTGGAGACTCCTGTAACCATGTATATTCTTCATGAGCATCACCTCACCAACTCAGATCCTAAATTTTAAGCCTCCAGTGCAAGCCTCCGCCAAAGGAGACTCATTATGTATTTTGGGTCAGCACTGACCACCATGTGTTGGTACACCTTGAGTCGCCTTGGCTTAAGGCTGTGTCGGACCAACTGACATAGGCTAGAACACCAAGGCTACATCATAATGTTG
This sequence comes from Phymorhynchus buccinoides, assembly GCA_017654935.2. NCBI lineage: Eukaryota > Metazoa > Mollusca > Gastropoda > Neogastropoda > Raphitomidae > Phymorhynchus > Phymorhynchus buccinoides. The sequence continues at coordinate 497,664 of JAGGCT020004096.1, read as the reverse complement.
TTATGCTATGCATAGCTATGCGGGGATTGCCTTTAGCCATGACAAGCTCCTAGCATAACATCATCAGTTTCCAGGACCCTCTAAACCTGAAGTGAAGGAGTCCCTGGGACCCCTTGTTTTGAGGGACAATTGGGAGCCCTGCACACATACACACACATTCTCTCTCTCTTTCTCTCTCTTCTCGCACACACACACACACATTCTCTCTCTCTTTCTCTCTCTTCTCGCACACACACACACACATTCTCTCTCTCTCTCTCTCTCTCTCTCTCTCTGTCTATTTTTCTCTCTCTCCCTCCCTCTCTCTTTCTCTCCCTCACTCTTGATGGGGATGATGAGCTGCGGGATGACGGGCAGGATCTTGGAGCCGCCGTGCTCCAGCATGTCGTGGACTCCCTGCCGCGCAAAGAACTCGTAGGGGTGCTCCGTCTCACAGAGGCCGTCGAAGAACAGGGGGAGGTAGTGATGGTAGTCCAGCTTCTCTATCTCCACCTGGCCCACAGGACAGAAACAAAGGATGGCAAAGATGTAGTTGAGTCACTGACACACACCAGACCTGCTTAGCCCACAGGACAGAAACAAAGGACGGCAAAGATGTAGTTGAGTCACTGACACACACCCAGACCTGCTTAGCCCACAGGACAGAAACAAAGGACGGCAAAGATGTAGTTGAGTCACTGACACACACCCAGACCTGCTTAGCCCACAGGACAGAAACAAAGGACGGCAAAGATGTAGTTGAGTCACTGACACACACCCAGACCTGCTTACCCCAAATCTTCACTGTCAGTAATCCCAAGCTCTGAAAACAGTGATTTCAGGCATCTGTCCATAATTTTGCTGAAATCCTTTCACCAGAATTTTTCGCGTTTGTTGGGGGGAGGGGGGGTGGGGTGTACACGCATGCTGCAACTTCCCATCCAAACCCAATTTCGACAACTGCCGAAATTTTGCACCTAAAAAAAAAGGCGGCATGGAGAAATAAACCGGAAGTATTCATTCAAGGGACATCACTCGAAGTGATACCTTTGATAGCAGACAACACAGTAGCGAGTACGGCTCAAACGCCATGCCTTCTTTTGATTTGTTCTTCTTTCTTTTTTTCGCACTCGTTCAGCGGAAATACAGATTTTGTTGTTGCTGACCATAATAGCGTAATCGGAGGTCTCAAAACATACAAATTATGGACAAATCCGTAGGGAAAACATGTCTGCACACACCCTTCTCAAGTTTACGACTCTCAGGCCGGGTTCACATTAGATGCGTAAGTTCCGTACAGAAAACCCTAAGTAAGTGGAAGAAACAAGGATAAAAGTTTACGCATATAGGGTAAATTCGGACACGTGCGCAAATCTTTTCCCTTCTTTATTTCACTTATTTATGGATTGCGCATGGGTTTCCGCATGGCATATCCGCTTATGTAAATTGTGTACACGGCCTTAATCTCAATGTGTGGTTCTTTCAGTTTCGTGACAATAACCCTAGGCTGAGCCCGACCCTATCTCTTTGTCGAGAACTGCCACTAGTCATGAAGATTACTGCTTTGAAGATGTATGTTGCTTATAAATATGAATGCAGATATAGCAAGTATGTGTGTGTGTGTGTGTGTGTGCGTGTGCGTGTGTGTGTGCATGCGTGTGCGCGCGTGTGTGTGTGTGTGTGTGTGTGTGTGTGTGTGTGTGTGTGTGTGTGTGTCATTTGAACACAGGTGTTTATAGCAAAAATTCATGTATCAAGTGAGCAAATATGTGTGTGTGTGTGTGTGTGTGTGTGTGTGTGTGTGTGTGTGTGTGTGTGTGTGTGTGTGTGTGCCACATACATACCACATTATGTATTATAACCATAACAGGACAATCAGGTTTGGTATTTTCATGTTTATTTTCTTTTGTATTTCTCCTTTGTCGCATTTCTGTGGATTTTTTGCAAGATAGTATTGTAACCCACAAGGGCTTTGTAAGCTAAAGGCAATCAAATATTGTTGATTGTTGATTTCTCGAGAACGGCAGAATATGGCTTCTCATTGATAATTTTCAATGCGAAAATTTTAGGGGGTTGGGGGAGATAGGGCTCCTCCTGGTTTTTGCTCTTAACGCATTTTACCCCGATGCGTGCAGGCCGCATTTATCTTCCCTGGCCCAGCTGTGCATGAAGCTCTGAGCATAACTATAGAAGTATTTAGAAAACAAAAAAGTTCTTATAACTTTCAAACTATTCGCTGTATTGCATTTTGGGGGAAGTGGGGATGGTCTAAACAACAACTGAGCCAAAATGACACAAATGAAGACACTGGCTCTTAGCGGTGCAGCCTTTGGGATTAGTTGGCCTTTGGGGGCAATCTCCAAGTCCAACACCCAACTGTTGTGATGTTTTCTTGGGCAAGAGAGTGGGGATGTTCCCCTGGGCAAGACTCCTCATCCTATTGGCAAATTTTAGCCCAGCCCTTTAGAATAGCTCAACTTACATGCTCACCTTCCCAGCAATTTTGTTTCCTTTGGTGTCGTTCGTGCTCAAGTGCGATGGGGAACTTGTCTCCTCTCTCATAGAAACCATGATGATGATGATAACAATGATGATGATGTACATGCTCACCTTCCAGGCAATTTTGTTTCCTTTGGTGTCGTTTGTGCTCAAGAGCGATGGGGAACTTGTCTCCTCTCTCATAGAAACCATGATGATGATGATGACAACAGTAATGACAACAATGATGATGATGTACAAGCTCACCTTCCAGGCAATTTTGTTTGCTTTGGTGTCGTGCTCAAGTGCGATGGGGAACTTGTCTCCTCTCTCATAGAAACCATGATGATGATGATAACATGATGACAACAATGATGATGATGTACAAGCTCACCTTCCAGGCAATTTTGTTTGCTTTGGTGTCGTGCTCAAGTGCGATGGGGAACTTGTCTCCTCTCTCATAGAAACCATGATGATGATGATGATGACAACAATGATGATGATGTACATGCTCACCTTCCAGGCAATTTTGTTTCCTTTGGTGTCGTGCTCAAGTGCGATGGGGAAGTCACCTCTTTCATAGAACTTTCTGAAGCTGGTGGGGGCCACGTCTCGGGAAACAAAGGCACCGGCCACCGGGGGCCCCGGAACCTGGATAAACACAGATTTGATTGTGAGCTGAAGGTTGTAAACCTTTCATCGGCTCACTATAGTTGCACAGATAGTGTCATAAGAACGCCAAAGTAACTCACTGCATGTTACCACAAGCATGCTATCACTGTATCAGCCAGTTGCTTTTTGTTGTTTTTGTTTGTTTGTTTGTTTCCGAATAAACAAAGATTGTGAACTGAAGGTTTTTAAACCTTTCATCGACTCAAAACCAAAGTAACTGATGTGTGCTTGTCACCACAAAAAGTATGCAGTGGGTCAATTATTTGCTTCTGCGTGTATTACTATTAGTCCTCTGCCTGAGCACTTCCAAAGCGAAATATCAATACAACTGTCTGTTTAGAATATATGTTTGTTGGTACCGTGTGAGATTTTATAATTGCAACTTGGATTATTCTTACCTAAATGCATCACCTTACATTTACTATCATTAAAATACAAATTCCATTTCTCTGTCCAGTTTATTAGTTTGTCAATGTCATGTTGAATTCTTTTAGAATTTTTTGAAGTATTGTAAATTTTGGTATCGTCTGCAAAAAATTTACATATACTTTCTACTTGATCCGGTAGATCATTAATGAAAATTGTGAACAGAATGGGGCCTAGGATGCTACCTTGTGGAATGCCACTCAACACTGCTGCTTCAGAAGAATATTTACTGTTTATTCGTACCTTTTGTGTTCTGCCCGTAAGAAAATGTCCTATCCATTTTGACCGCTAAAAAGCTTGACGGTTTGATTAGTCCCTATTCTACTAGTACTACTACTACTACTAAGTGTAGGTACTAGGTATGCTAAAGAAGTTGCTTCCCTGGGATTTGATCTCTGAGCTTGTCTGGATTCAGGACACACGCGCAAAAATGGAGTCGCATGTGCATGCAGTTATCACACTAAAAAGCAAGACGATTCTTAGAATTAAAAAAGAACAACGGTGGGAATAAATCTACATATCCGTTAGTTTGCTAGATCGTTGAGCTTGCGAATCTATCGTTGGGTCGAAGAGAAGTAGATTAGTCAGAACAAGAAGCTTCGCTCAGCGCATCGATCGTTGACAAGCTATACCCAAGGCCCACTAACAAAGATAACTTGCAGTAAGATTAATCATCGGTGTGAAGCTTGATCAATTTTTTTTAAAGATTTGGGTTACCCCAGTCATAGAAATCGTTAACCCAAAAATCGAAGCGTATTCACCGTTTTATTTCCACACAGGAAATGACGCGTGTGAAAGGTCAAGGTCAAGGCCGATGGCAACGCATGCGCACTTCTGTTTTCAAACTGAATGACGGACTCAAAGACAACAATACGATTCTTGCTTGTAAGCTGATTTAAGTGCTAAATCTTACAATATTTTACTTCATTCGACCAGCGGCATCAGAAAATTACATACGTTTGTTTCGATGCTTAAAATGTAAGTGTTAATGTTGCACATGTGTGGTTTTGAAATGTCCTAAAAATCTAGAACGATGAAAGTTTGTTTGCTTATCTATGGATCTATGCACGGACAACTGACGTATTGATGACGATTACACTAATAAATACGTCAATGCACGAGACGAGCACATGGCAAGGGGGCGCTGGAAAGCCGAAATAAGAAGCTTTCTTCGACTGAAAGATTTTTTTATGCAAAAACAAATATTTAAGAGCTTCTTTTCTAAAAAAAAAAGCTACATTATAGTTTCTACAGACAATACACTATCTGTGAATACTGTTTTTCTAAAAAAAATAGTAGAGTTTTGTTCAGCTTTCAATCATCTTGATTGTTGGAAGAAAGATGTCACAAATTTCTGTATTTGAGTCATGAGTGAAAAATAGACCAATGTTCCAACAAAATTGTACCTATTTTCGTAAACTATTGACAAAAAACGCATGTTTACACCAATTTAGGTATTTTTCTCTCATTTTATTAGTACAAATCTGATAATTACGTAACTTTTTTTTCTTTCTTGTCGTACCTACTAGAGTAACTCTTCAATATTCCGAACGGTGTTGATACTACGAACACTTTAGGTTTTTACCTTCTAGTTGTTTTCGTTTCGTTCATACGCTTCCTGCATTTACTCAGAGTTATCTTCCCTTTTGACTCCAGAACTGTGTCAACCGTTAAAAATAACGACCAATAAAAATACTACAACGAGATTGTGATGTAGGGCACCCTCATTTTCATACTGACACTTCGCGGAAATTTTGAGAAGTGCTTGTGCACACGTTGAGTTCAAGGTGACGTCGACTTCAGTTTTCACCATCACCAGATAAGCAGACCGTGTAAATTATATTGGTTGTTCTGCTGATGGGTACATTGAGGCTCTGTTTGGGTTTGTGAAAAAGAAGATATTGTGTGTATCAAAGCTTATATTGGCATTACAAACGTGCGTTCAGAGTTTCAACAAGATTTTTGCACTGTTCATACTACGAACTACTAATGTTTGAAACTTTGAAACTATGATTATGGCATTACACAGGTGACTCTAAACAGGCACTGACTGGTTGGCCAGCTCACATAATATATGTAGGGTTATTTCGGACCGTTATTTCTATTGTATTTATCACGTTTTTGTCAATGATATAGTATCCCTTTTGACTGTTTATCCAGATCAAGATTAAGTTGTTAAAACGTGTACTTCAAGTAATGATAGCCCTGTACGAAATATCAACAACTCCTGTTCGTGATTATCAACAAATGTTCGAAGAAACCCACACAGGATCTCACTGTCTTCAAACAGTCAAAACGGATGTGTTATGTCGAAACGGGTGCGATCTATTTTTAGCCGTTGATTCGTCAGTTACGCTTCTCTGCTGCAGATCTGCAAATCTAAGCATTGGAGAACCAGAGACACAAGAATAATGCTTGATTCCTGGAGGCGTTCGAAATACCCATTACCACTACACGTTTACTCTAAGTGTCGTGAAGTGAATAACAAAAGTTATCAATCAGAATTCAAATTCAGAATCTTGACATGGAAATTGAAATACGTTGGCAGGATCCAATTATGGACGTGAACACCTGTCGCATGAAAATAGGTAGCTCGTAAAAATAAGTAGCTCGCTACCTATGACAGTGTGTATTTGCGACATTAAGCATGAACCACAAATTTCACTTTTTTCTAGGGTTAGGGTTAGAGTTAGGTAAATGGTTAAAGTACAGAAAAAGTGAAATTTATGGTTGTCGCAAATACACTCTCATAGTATAGCGACGTGAATTAAAAAAAAATGTAAGCAATTCTCAGAGTAATTGCTATGAAATGAGATAAAAAAATAGTTAACTTACTGTAAAAATGCGTTTTCTGTCAATAACTGGCGTGATTTATCGAAACATTGGTCTATTTCTTCATACAATGCCGATACAAGGCTGAAGAGACATTTTTGTTGCAAATTCCTTCCAAGAATCAAGATGATTGAAAGTTCCACAAAACTCAATTAATTTACAGAAAAATAAGCATTCAAAAGTCGAGTACTGCCTGTAGAAACTATGCATATGTTTTTATAAGAAAAAACACTCAAATATTTGGGTTTTGATGATACTGGTATTTGAATCGGACATAAACTATTTTCGCTTTAGTAATGGCGTCTTTCCATGATGTCATCTCGCGAGACAGGCTCGCGCAGTAGCAGACATTTTTGTTCCCCAACGATTTTCAAAAAGTTTAAAACCACAAAAATTATTGTGTGCAACATCGTAAGCTTAAATTTATGGCGTCGAAGCAAACATTAGTGATTTCCTGATAAAGTTAGTAGTGTGGAGCAAAGCATTGTTAGATTCAGCGTTTGACGATCGTTTCCACTTCGCAAGGGAAGCCACTCCTTTTGTAAGAAAACGAGGCAAAATGTCGCCAAATCGGTACGACGGTAGGCTTACCGGGGTGGATGTAGGACAAAAATGGCACGGTAGATGTTTAAGGCTTCATCTTGTGCCCGGCACTGTTCATTAGCACGGGGTGGACTTAAATAGCGAGCGGACAACTGATTATGTCAACGCTTTTCAACTCGGTAAACTCCGCACCGCCGATCAGTGATCTGTCTGAAAGATGAAATTTTCAGCTTGAAAGCGAGGAAGCTGAATCCTCTGTACACCCGTCACGACTTCTTTTATGGTAGAAATAATGCAGCAACAAGAAGAAATTCTTCTTTTTCCATATTGGCCCGCTTGCAAACTCGAAAAGTTTATTATTTTTTGATTAGCTTAAATTTAAACAAAGGGACATAACTCTGTGTCAGACTGGCACAAATACCATCGTCGCTACATAGTAGGAACGACGGAATTAGGTCAAGCCGCAGCGATTTTTCTCGTTGAAAATCCGAACCGTGATTTTGGCCATGTGCCAAACGTGCCAAACGGTCACTTCCTTTGCTTGTTTTTATTGGTGGTTATTCTTGGCGCTGACCATCCGAGTTTCTTTCTTTCGGGAAGCAGACACCTACTCGGTCATTCGGGAACGATCTTTTTTTACGCGAAGACGGCCGATCGCGAGAGACAAGCGATCCAATATTTGGGTCCAATTCATTCGTTTATCATTTCTGAACGGTAATTACATAATTCTTTAAAACAAATGCGCAGTTACATTTAATTATTTTTCTACAAGTACACCAAATTTGGTGCATCTACAATAAATCGCAATGCTGCTCAAGGTCTCCACAAGTCGGGAGGTGTTACGTCGAAGCCTGTCCGACATGTTTTCTGTCATGCTCACGTTGATGTTGCGATCTTGTGAGTCGCACAAAAAGCTTAGGCCTAATCTGTCTAATGTTTGGGGTTGATGTTGCCCCTTTGAATAAGCTTTATTTTGGTACCAATGCTTTGTTTATTGGAAAAAAAAAAAAAAGTTATGGCTGTTTTATTCATCCAAACATTAATACGGTAAGGGCCGTTAACCTTGATCAAAATTTTCTTATATATAATTAGTTATATAGCTCATGTAAAAAAAGCTATCATTTTAAAACGTCGTAACTTTCTCAATTTTTGACCGATTTTGATCATTTGGGTATCATTTTAAAGGTCTTGTCGGGCTCTTTCTATTGACATAATTTCGTTAGGATTTGACAAAAATACTATTTTTTTAAATTTGTATAACCACCCTACTACATAGAGAATGATAGACTCATAGTAGCGAGCTACTTATTTTTATGAGCTACCTATTTTCATGCGACAAACACCAAGAACCATAATTTTTAGGACACACAATCACAATGAAAACATACACAGATCCTGGTCTACAAATGTACAATTCAACTCAAATTCAAAACTCACCCGTTTTTGCAGCCTGTCGCAAACTTCGTTCTCCATCGTGAACGGAATATCACTGCTAGCTTTCATGTCTCTCGACCGCGTCACTTTCCCCTTGAACTGCTCCTGCTGCTTGCTGTTCGTCTTCAACATTTTGCTGGAAACACTCTTCCAGAGCAAAACAGAAGATAAATACCGACAACTGTCCGAAATCACTCGAAAAAACTTACCGCCGTCTCCTACTAGCAACTCAAGATGGAGGTCGAGTGTCTGTATCTTAGCAACGCGAGTTAAAGCCCCGGATGAAAATGTTTAGTTGACCTTACTCCCAGACAATGACCCTGTAATCTTGTTTCCGGCGGAAGTTGATTTATTCAACCTCAACATGGCCTTCGCAGGCGTTGCGAGAAATGAAATTGTTGCATTGTCTCGTCTGCTAAGAGGTTTGAGTGTCAGGAATCATGGCTGCGATGTGGCCCAAAGAAAGTTTAGTGGTTTAGCGTCTTCTGTGCAGCAGAAAAGCAAGTTTACTTTACTGCCAAGGCCCTTGACGTTTCCAAGTCCCAGAAGATCAAGCTCGGGTCAACTTTTTCGTCATCAAATTCTGCCAGCAGTTTCAGTGGATGGTAGAATACTGTTTACTTCATTTAATTTGTTTCTCAGAAAAAATGTGATTAATTCATTAGTAACACCAGCAAATGTGTAGAAAATATCAGACCTGCTATTGCGCATCATGTGCTTCAGGGTTTTCGTTCACTTGATTTAGTTTCACACACCCACGCACACACGCATCAGCACGCACACACACTCAAACACACTCAAACACACACACACACTCAAACACGCACACACACTCAAACACGCACACACACACCACACATGCACGCACACGCACACGCACACACACACACGCACACACACACACACACACACACATCTACAACAAAAAGCACACACACACGTGCAGGCTTTAACATCACACACACACACACACACAGAGTGACACATGTATACAGTAATGCACATACACGCACGCTGTGGAAGAGTGCGGTTGGATGTAAAGAGCAAATGGTGTGTGAGGGAGCACATTGTGGGGAATGGGGAAGACTCAAAAAGTACATTGGCTCTGTCACTGTGTGTTGCCTAATTCTGTTAATAATTTGTACGCAATGTAGGAGGGAGAGGATTGAAGGGGACGGGGGAGAAGGGGATGGGAAAGGGGGTAGGGTGTGGTGTGGTTCATTTGTTGACTATGAAGAAGATGTTTGTTTATTGTTAAGTAACTTAAGATGAGCTTTTATCATTTCCTTGTGTACATGTATACCTTGATTTTTATTTGATTTTCCTTTTCTTTTGTCCAAATGCATGGATATTTTGTTTTCTGTGGCCCTTGTATCATGAGACCACATTGTAATTTCTCTTGTTGAGATTTAAACTCAAATTAAAGTAATTTTGACTTTGACACACACACACTGCTCTCTATTTTGTTCATTGACAATAATCTTGTCAGAAATCAGATGAACAATGAATATTCTGAATGTGTTTTCGATTCTTTTTAATATTTATTATGTTATACTTATAGTGATGATCTTCATGATGTTCATAACACATAGACCTAATATTAATAACTTGTCTCACTCATTGTTTCAGTACCACAATGTCAACAACAAAGGTTCTATGCCAAGGGAGCTCCACCTCAGAAGAAACCACTTTCTTTTGATTATTCAGGTAGGAATTAACTAAGGAAAAATTCCAAAGGATTCTGTAATACTAATAGGGCATTTGCCACGTGAGGGCGACCTTGAATTTCACCGAGTTGAATTTGGAGAGCTGAATTAGAAAGGTCAGCGTAACTCGGCAGAACGAGTGCGGGCAAATTAGTAGTCTAGTATAGAGAACGAACACTCGTGGCAAATGCCCTATTCTTGTGGTGTATTAATATTATATAGTCTTTCAATTGGTCATCTCTATGTCAGTATGTGTGACCTAAAACTTTTGTAATCTGCATGCTGACATGAAGTTGAAGTTAGTTCTCTTTGCAAAATTTTTAAGACATGAAGAAAATTACCTTTGCAAGACTCAATATTAAATTTAAACGGACTGAAAAAGCTTTTTTTTGTGGCTGTCCCATCTTCTGGGCCGTACAGTGGCGTTGCTCACACGCCGCTCATTCCGTGCCCCAACTCACAGCTACACCTTGGTTTGTCAGGTTTCAGTATCTTTAATCAGCAGTCCCAGGGGAGTGAATCTATTGTTACTAGGCCATTGATCATGGTATCACATCAGGAGACAGCCAACTAAGGAGACTTTGGTGGAGGACAGGACTAAAAATTGTTACAGTGGAACCTCCCCTTTAGTTTAAGACCTCGAAAAATCATCCAAAATAAGGTCTTAAGTGGGAGGGAGTTGTAATACAAAGAAGGGCAATGTCTCCGAGAAGTAGGTCTGAGCCCTCTTATATTCGGATTTTGTTTGAGACCAGACTTCTGCTAGATTTCATATTCTTTTGGCAAATGTAGCCCCAAATGGGTTAGTGTGGTTTATGCTTCACCATTGCTAGAAATAAAAATGTCTACAGCCATGAAATTTTGCATGTGTGGTCATGAGGCTTTGTTCTCGGGTGTGAAGTGTGTTTTGTGTGTCTCAGAGTGAAGGGTCATGTCATTGTCAACTAAATGTCACCAAATGTGTCATATTATGGTTAACATTGTAAAACAGTGCACTGACATGCAGTTTACTCATGCGCATGCACGTTAGTGGGGTGAAAATGAAAGCTGAAGCCTACCTGACCTAGTCTGGTCTCTGTCCCTCGCTTCAGTGAGTGACACAGAAAATGGTCAACTGTCACCAATAAAACCTATTTGGATGTAGTTCAAACCACAACTGTACATTGTTTGTATACACTTTCACACACTGCAATACACTTTATAATCATACAATGAAGACACTCGAACGCCCACTTAAAAAACGTAAATATGTAGAATTTTATTCTTTGTCGCATACACCCAACCACGGACACTTTATAAAATGCACACACACACTCAACCAGAGCTGTACACAGTACAGTGATAAGTCACAGTGTGTGCCACCCCTGTCGTTGTGTCATTGGTGTCACCCCATCATATAGGTGTGCATACCCTACCCTCCACCCTACACCCTACACTCTACTAGTAGTCCTCTACTACTGTGTCATGGTAGTCACAAAAACATTCATTCTTGCGATAATAGAGAGCTAGCTGACAGAAGAGCGCAGTCATGTAGGCCCAAGACGGACTGTCGCTGTCGCTTGATGCCCGTCACAATCAACATGTAGGCCTACGCATTTCGTCTGCTGTGACCCTCCAAAGTGGGTCAAGTGTGGGCCTTTGTTTACTTGCTTGTGTGTTGCGCATCTGTTTGTTTTGTCTGCTGCTGTTTTGAAGAATGGGTGGGGTAAGACAAAAGAAATAATCAAGAGGGGCCGCATTGTTTGGAAATGCATGTATGGGTCAGTTGGTTATCGAAATGCATGCCGTGCTGCATGCCGTACCGAGGCCGGAATTGCTAACGTTTTGCTCTACACCACCTCCTAAATCCACATCTGATTCTTCTTCTAACTCTTCATGGTCATATTTTTCAATTTCTTCAATAATATTATCCTACTCATCTCCCGAAATGCCGAGAAATCCTTGCAATCACACAGTAGCGCTGCAGCAGACGACAAATTCAGACCCAAGCTTTCATTTACAACTGCTACGCTGACATGCAAGCAGTTTTGGCTCTTTGTCTGTGAATGGACGTGAATTACTATCCCATAATACTAGAAGCAGTTTCATTGGTCTGTCCCAAGGATGCTACCAACTTTTTGGTTCATTCTACACACTTTCACGGGGTCTACACGTGACGGAAAACTACCAGATTGAAGGTCACGGCCAGTTACGCTGTGGAAACATAGGGGGGTATTGGGGAATACCCATAACATTACGATGTGAATGCAAGAGGGTTAAGTGGGAGGGAGTCTTATAAGGGGGAGGGGGTGTTTAGGGAGGTTCCACTGTATTACTGTGTATGTGTGTGTGTGAGATAGAGGGTATTGTATACATGTGTGTATTTGTATGTGTGCGCGCATATATAATGCACTCATCCCTCATGCGTGCATGCATCTTATGCATGTGATTGTGCAGGTGATCTGGTGACTCAGAAGCCCCTGGATCCTGAGGTCACCCACGTGGACTTCCAACAATTCAAAGAGCTGGACAGGTAACAAACAGTTAACAGGCTCAGTGTTTCCCATCAATAATAATAATAAAGAATATTTATATAGCGCGCATTCTAGGTGTACTACTCATGGTGCTTTACAAAAACTAAGAATCGCTCCACATACAAAATTACAGTCATATCAAACATACTCAGACGCACTCGCATACCCACCCTCACGCTGTGACATACTCATAGACATAAAAACATGCACCTACGCATAACGCACAAACGCGTCCACACACGCACGTATGCGCGCATGCACGCACGCACACACGCGCTCACACACACGCTCCCCAATCATCTCCTCCCCATCTGCACACATCATTCACGCAGACCCATAGCATTTCAATAAGTGAGGCTGAGATTGCGAGCATTATTGCTGAGAGAAGAAGTGTGTTTTCAGATTGGCCTTAAAGATTGACATCGAGTTGGAATGTCTGAGAGATGATGTGGTTAATACTTACAAAGAAGGGCAATGTCTCAGACGAATAATACTAATAATAAACGGATATTTATATAGCGCTTTTTATCGAGCACAAAGCGCTTTACAATCAGCATTGAAACACATGCACACTATGTACACACACATGTAGACACACGCATGCGAGTGAACAAGCGCTTGCACACAGACATGCGCACACAGACCCACATACATTTCATCAAACACACAGAAACAGATTCTCACTGACACGCGCACACACTTACACAAGCATATCTCTTACACAGGAATACTGAGAATTTGCTGGCAAATTAAGTTATGAGCATTTGTATAAAGTTTAGTCATCAAAGCATAGTTCTATGGCTTGTGTTTCTTCTTTCAGTGCTGATGATGCCGTGCAGAAGCTGTGCAGCATTGATTTTCAGTCTGGGGTGAGTTTGTGGCTGAAAGGCTCATGATTTTTATTTTTTTATTTCTATTTTATGGATGGCATTTGAATGTAAAAAGACATTGTAGGCCAACACAGTAACCTATGTTCATCTAATCTTTCATGTAGACAATGTTCTTCAAAAAACAATCTGAAACTTCCCTATTAAACAGCTATTAAAATCACCTTTTTTTTTTAACATCAAACTATAATGTACCGTATTTTACGGACTATAAGGCGATACTTTTTTTTCCCAGACTAAGACCTTTGCGCCTTATAATGTGACTAATAAAATAGTAAGAAAATACAGTAACAAAATCGGAATTTTGTGATAAATTTTCGCCTTTTCGAAAGAAAATGGTTGTGTTAACTTCTAAAGAACTGCAAAATCAAAACCTACACACACATTCAAATTCTGTTTTCTGGATACATGACATTTATCTGGGGTCTTCAAAAGTTTAGAGATAGCATAGCCATTTAAAGACTCACCACGTCATGTGTCAAAATCACGTTTTTCACGTGTTTCCCTCTCTCGCTGGTAAGAAATCTTATTTTTGGCCAGGTGTGACTACCCATACAAATTCCCCCATACATCAAAACGAGACATCACTTTGAAGAGCAGCCTCGTTTGAAGTTGGGCACATGTATTTGCATGTGGGTCACAGCTATGCCAGAAAAAAACAAGGGACTTAATCTTGATGGGTCTTTTTAAGGCCCTAGCATGGCGATTACTTCCCTGGAGAACCCTTGAAGCACCATTACCCTCATTCAAGTCGTTCAGGCCATATATATGTCTGGAATTAATAGATAGCTGGCAATTTGATGCAATTGCTTTAAGGGAAGTAAATCTATGTGCACATCATACCTTGGTCACTTCTAAACTTGCTTCGCTCCCTTAGACCACAATTTTGCCTCTGACTTTGCTTTTGTTGTAGTGGTTCGTTGTGGGGGGAACCAATCGGTGTAGAGAGTTTTTATATATAAAGTCTATATATAAAAAAAAGTCTGATCTAACACTTCCCTATGTATAAACCTGAAGTAAAAACCTGTAATCTTCTTTCATTTCTCCTTTTGTTTATGTATGTTTTGTTTGTGTGTATGGCTGGAGTGAATTTGTGAGTTTTTTTAATAATTCAAAATCGTTGCGATGCGAATGAGTTAAATTTGAACCCAGACAAAAAGGTGCCTGAAAAACCCTTAAAATGTCTCTCATCCCTTGAAAATTGTTTTTTGGGTTGAATTTGTATGTGAAGTGTGAGATAAAATTGTTTGAGGCCTGCTTTTGTTAATCTTGAAATGTTAAATCACGGAGAGTCTGCAAATTTTACTTTGCTCAGCGATGAACAGTTGTCCTCTTGCAAGGAAGCCATATCCAGGATGACCCCTCCCCCCTAAAACTTGAGAGACATTTTCGCTCTGACCCTGATTTTGATGGATGAAATTCACACTGATGTTGCATATGGTGTCAATAGTTGTGGTTAAGGTAACATGGTCCCCCCAAAAAATAGGGTAGGTAGGTAGGCCTAACTTTTAAATTAAAAAAAATAATATTAATTTTAAGGTCAACGAAATTGTAGGTTCTTCACTCCCCACTCTTGAGATCTCGGAGTGGTCTTGAAAAAGCTAGTTCGGCAGTGATAATGTTTTCCTTTCCTACATCCGGATGAATTGAATGTCCCAGAAAACATCCACGAGCGTGTAAGATGCTTTGAAAGTGCTAATCACCCTCGTATTTTCAGAAATATAAGCTCCATTGAAATGGCAAATAAAACGCCATTTTGCAACGACACGTGGATGTTCAGCATGTTAGAGTTATGTCCCCTGATGGGCATTCCCCGATTGAACTTGCCTCTTTCTTTCTCCCTCTCCCTCTCTCTCTCTCTCTCTCTCTCTCTCTCTCTCTCTCTCTCTCTTTTTGGACGAGGCAAAAAAAAAATCATAGGGTCGGCCGAAAAAAATAAGGTAGGTCGGGATACTGTAGCCACAACTTTCTTAGGGAGGCCTTATATGTAGTAGTAGTAGTGGTGGTGGTGGTAGTATTTGTGGTGGTTAGTAGTGGTAGTAGTAGTAGTAGTACAGTCAACCCCCTCTTTTAAGACCTTCAAAAAATCTTGAAAAATCGGTCGTAAATAGGGGGGTCTTAAATCAGGGGTGACCAAAACGATGCACTCACTACACCGTATATGACGCACAGCACAAGCATATGTCTCCTCAATACTTTCACCCTTTGCTCAAGAGTGAGCGTCACATGTTTCCTTTTTTTACCCACATCGCTACACTATACTTTCTCCGCCATTCTTGAATGAAACAACCGGAGTAGCGCGGCTTGAATTAGCGCAGAGAAATCTCGCGAGATCGGACCCTCGCGAAATTGACATTGGCTAACAACAGTGGTACCCCAGCTGTGCGTCGGCTTGAACTGAGGCCAAGAAGGATAGATATACGTTTTTGCGACTGTCAGAAAAAAAAAAAAAAAAATTTGTGTTGCATCGGTAGTAAAATCAACAAGATTTACGGTCGTAAAAACCAGGGACCTGTTTACCATTCCGGTTTAACCGGAAGTATTCCGGAAATTTGCTAAAAAAAAATCTGGGTAAAATAGTAAATTCCGGGTGAAAGTTGAAAATTCCGGGATTTCGAAAAACCGTTTATTATTTGTTTTCCGTTCTTATGAAATGACGCAAGGGTTGACCGAAACCTTGTGTACTTAACACACTACGTCATCAAAAAAGGTGTTGCACTTGATATCACATGCATTAATTGCGGTATTTTTTATTGGTTAAAGGGGTGAAATAATGTTTTTATTTTGGTCGATCTATTTCGGGACTGAGCTGAGCAAATGGCGGCCAGACTTTTACTGTCAATTTGAAGAGCTTTCCAGGCAGTGTTTTTAATGGTAAAGATTGTAATTAGGGCTTGAAATGAGTCAGTTTAGATTATATTATCACTGGAAAATTCGATGATGTGAGAATTTTGAAGTTGTCAACGGAAAATTAAGTCAAAATTGATCGCGATGGCGCCGAGT
>JAGGCT020004096.1:461924-480691 GCA_017654935.2 Phymorhynchus buccinoides | reverse complement strand
TATTTAGTAAACACTTTAGTAAGAAGTAGATTAACTTACGGAATGGAAGTTTTCCACTCCTTGAGTAAAGACCAAGCCCAACGGCTGCAATCAATGGAGTTCAGAGCACTCAAAACAGCCCTAGGTATGCCATCCTACACGATTAATAAACTGGTCTACAGAGACGTGGGATGTCTGCCACTCGAAAACTTCATAAAGCTAAATTGTGCCAAATTTATAATTAGATGGTACGCGGTAAAAACAGATACAGACCAAGAATTTATAATGGATATCCAAGAGCCTTCCTTGGATTATTCAAAACTACAAAGGAAACAACCTCTTTTATATTAAAAAAACAAAAGACATAATTAGTTACTCAAAATGTCTATTTACTAAAGCAAATCTCGAACTAAGGGATGTTGCCCCTCATCCCGTAACAACCTTCCCTATGTGGGAAAGAGAAGAAACCACATTTGATGTAACATTACACGAACAACACTCTAAACAAGATATAAATGTAATTGGCGCCGCAGCCAAAGAAAAATTTCATGGTTTAAGACACTATATGCAAATTTTCACTGATGGCTCCAAAATTGAAAACAAGATTGGATGTGCGTTTGCCATCCCCTCACTCAAAATAGTTAAATCATTTCAACTAAATGACCACTTGTCAATTTTTAGCGCTGAACTGTGGGCCCTGTTAGAGGCCTGCAGTTACATAAATAATTTACCAAACCCACCGATAAACATGACTATTTTTACAGATTCACTATCTTCAATCCAAGCTATTCAAAACAAAACATCAAACAGATCTGAAGTGATAAATGAAATTAACTTATTGTTACATTGTATCAAAATAAAAGGAACAAACTTACAAATAATATGGATCCCATCCCATACAGGTATAAAAGGCAACGACCAGGCAGATAGGGCTGCAAAACAGGCAGCCCAGGGCCACGCAGGGACAAAAATAGATATAAAGCTATCAATTAAAGAAGCGAAGGCAAAATTAAAAACATCAGCTTTTCAGTTGTGGGCAGAAGAGCTAGAAGAATATACTAAAACTCACCCACAATATCACAAGATAGTTTTTCAAGGCCTGTTTCTAAATATACAATGATCGTTACAGTCAACAATATTTAGATTAAGAACAGAATCAGAACGCTGTAAATTTGTAGAAATAAAATGTAAATGCAATGAGGCATTGAACGTAAACCATCTCTTCAACCCATGCGTAGAAATAAAAATAGAACTTAGATTTACTAGATAAATTGAAATTACATAATATTAATTATACTAAAAAAGATATTCTTACTAAGGGGTCGAAACCTATTATAAGAATATTCACTCCCAAATCCTCGAAGCTAGTTATATGGCCATCCCCATGACTTCGGGGAATCAGGGCCAAATAAAAACAACTAGAAATAATCCATGGTGGAGGGAAGACTGCGCAGAGGCGGTTACAGCAAAACACAAAGCTAGTAATACATTTAATAAATTTCCCACCGTTGAAAATTTTGACAGTAAAAAAAGTACAGAAAAATACAGTAAAAAAAATAGTAACCCAAGCCAAGTTGGAATACTTTACCCAAGAGAAGTTGGTTGATTACAAGGACTTGGGGAAAGCCTGGAAAAAACTAAGAAAACTGAAACTTAGTGGTCACTCTAGGAAGACCAGAGTAAAAGTTAATAATAAAATGACAGAGTAATTTAGAGATGGTGAACGCCCTGGCGGAAGTCTTTGGTACAGCCAGCCAAAGTAAAAACCTTACACAGGCTGAGCAAGACCGAAGGAACAGTTAACCAGAAACTGAAACTAGTGCAGACAATACTAATTCCATAAACGCCCCATTTCAACTTGCCGAGCTTGCGAGGTGATCCCATCTCCTATACAATTCTGAAACAACTACCCCCTTCTTATTTAACAATCTTACACCACTTTTACTCCAGATGCTGGGAGGGTGGGGAGATTCCACAAGCATGGAAAGAGGCCCAAGTAATTGGGATCCCCAAACCCAGAAAACTGAGGGGGGATCCCGCAAGTTACCGGCCGATCTCACTCACCCCGCATCTGGGTAAGGTGTATGAAAGAATCGTGAAAACACGACTAGAGTATTTTCTACAAAAAAATAATATTTTACCCCTGTTCCAGGCAGGATTTTGTAAACACAGAAGCTGCATGGAACAAGTAGTGAAAATTGACTTCCCATGTCAGAAAAGCATTCTGTCGTAGGAAAAAAGTTTTAGCCACCTTCTTTGACATCAAGGGTGCCTATGACTCCGTTTGGCATGGGAAACTACTTCAAAAAGTTAGCAAGCTCGGTATTCAGGGCAACATGTTTAATTTTATTAAAACCTTTTTAACCAACAGAAGCATGAGAGTATGCGTAGGACAATCCCTCTCAGAAACTTATAACCTGGATATGGGAGTTCCCCAAGGCAGCATAATTGCTCCTACACTCTTCAATATTATGTTGCACGACATCCAAAACGTTTCCTTGAAAAGATCCCACATATCTATGTATGCAGACGATATTGCTATCTGGACCCAAACCAATAGGTCAATTCAAAGTGAATATTTTCAAACTTGCGTAAATATCCACCAAAATAATTCAGCTATGATCGAAATATACTTACATGATAATGGGTTTAGACTCTCCCCCAACAAGTGCAAATTTATGTGTTTTTTCCAACTCCACTACCACTAAACTTTCAATAAATATTTCAGGAGTAGCTAAACAACAAAGCTCCCAAGTTAAATTTTTGGGAGTCATTTTGACTCCAAACTTAAGTTGGATGAAACATATTCAACATACAGTTAATAAAGCTTCTAGTGATTTCTAAAGAGAGTTGGGCCAGGGATCCAAAAATCCTCACTCAACTGGTCAGGTCTTTGGTACGTAACAGACTTACCTATGGGATGGAAGTTTTCCACTCACTAACACCAAGCCAACATGGGACCCCACCCAAGTCAAAGACAGTAAGGAAGGAAACATTCTTTATAATGAAATACTAAATTCAAGACTTTCAATACTAAATGATGGCAGTACAACCCGCCTGTTAACTCGTACAAAAGAAATCCACTTCAATTGACCTAACTTTGGTAAGCCCCGAATTATTCAATAACTATAGTTGGACGGTGAATACGGACCCTCTGGGCTCCGACCACTGTCCCATTATAGTCAAGATAAATCATAGACCTGAAACAACAGAATCCAATAAACAACCGAAATTTAACTATGAAAAAGCCAACTGGACCATGTTTCAAACTATTTTACTAAATAGAGATACTGAAAAACTAAAAAACAATGACATAGGAATTTACTATGATAATATACACTGCCATTTATACAGCTTTTGAAACAGCCATTCCAATTATTTACCCATCAAACCCAAAAGGAAACACACACAATAAGCCATGGTGGAATGATGAATGCAGAGAATACATGCAACGTAAAAAAATAAAGCCTGTTTTCAGTGCTATAAGTGCCCAACTGAACCTAATTTACTACAGAAACAACAATCTGAAAAAGAATGTTATCACACGATTTTAAAAGCTAAAAGAGATTATTTTATAAGTGAAACGGAACAAATAAATTTTAAAGATACTAGTAAAGTGTGGAAAAAGGTAAAACAAATTAATAATGATTATCATCGACCGGAAACCCCACTAACATTAAATGGACACACAACAAAAAATAATAAAGAAAAAGCAGATACGCTGGGCCATGTTTTTGCTCGGGTAGGCCAAACCCAACATCTCCCCAAAGTCGAACAAAAACGTAGAAAAGAGAAAGCTACAGCCCCTAACAAATCAACTGACAATACTGACTTTATAAATGCCCCTATCACACTTTCCGAATTAACAAATGTTCTAAATTATATCCGTAATGTTAATAAAGCTACAGGACCAGATTTAATTTCATATAGAAATTTGAGACAACTACCTACACCTTTTCTTCAAGTACTTCACCAATTTTATTCCTTGTGTTGGGAGGAAGGCACTATTCCTAAAGCTTGGAAACAAGCACAAATAGTTCCAATTCTTAAACCCAGTAAATCACCTAAAGATCCCAAAAGTTTTAGGCCTATATCATTAACCTCCCACTTGGGCAAACTATTCGAAAAAATCACTAATAGTCGATTACAATACTTTTTGGAGAAGAACGATATTATTCCCTGATTTCAAGCTGGATTCCGGAAAAATCGTAGCTGTGCCGAACAAATTGCTAAATTAAGCTCCCATGTACGTAAAGCCCTGATAAAATTAAAAAAACTATTTGCTACATTTTTTTACATTAAAGGCGCCTACGATACGACAAACTGCTATGTAAAATAGGTAAAATAGGTATCCATGGCAACATGTATAATTTTATCAAAGAATTTTTAACTGATAGAATAATTCAAGTAAGAGTGGGACAAGCTACCTCAGCCACCCACCATTTAGACATGGGCGTGCCTCAATGCAGCATAATTGCGCCTGCCCTATTTAATATTATGATCCACGCATTGATATATTTCCCTTTAAAGACTGTGAACAGTCAATGTACGCTGATGACGTCGCAATTTGGACCAAAGTTAAAAATAGAGAAAGGAAAACAAACTACAAAGAATCTCTCAAAAACCACCAAAGAAATACTGACCTTGTCACATTTTACATGTTCATAAACGGCTTTTATTTGGCCCCCAACAAATGTGTATTCGTGGTATTTTCAAGAACAAGAAATACTAAACTGTCGGTTTTTATATATGATGACGAACTTAAACAATCAAGAACTGTTAAATTTTTAGGAGTAATGTTTAACGAAAACTTATCTTGGAGTGAACATATACAACATCTAGCAAAAAAATCCTATTTTGCTCTACATATCATTAAAAGCCTAACTACTCAGAAATGGGCTCAGGACCCCAAATTATTGACATACCTGGTACAAGCACTAGTAAGGAGTAGACTACTTTATGGCTGTGAATCATTCTACACAACCTCAACATCACAACTAAATATACTTGAAAAGATTGAAACTAGTGCCCTAAAAATAGCTTTAGGCATACCAAAATCGGCAGTAAATAATCTGGTTTACCGGGACATTGACTGGATACCACTCCGTCACATTATAAAACTAAGATGTGCGAACTTATTAACTAGAATTACTGCTACTAATATTTATTCCAAGGACGAATTCAACAAACTATTTGGCACCTCGGAATGGGGTATGCAGTGGGAGTCACTGAAAAATAAAGCCCCAAGAACCTACGATAGAACTAAACACATTGATGAATTCACCAAATCTTTATTTCAAAAAGCTAATGTATCAACAAACCAGGTTGATATCAATCCTAAATGGAAAGTCCCACAATGGGAACTGGAAGAACCAAATTATGACAAAGACTTACATGGTATTCATTGTAAGGCCAAGGCCCCTCATCTGCTAACTTTAAAAGCCAAAGAAAAAATACACGGCTTACAACAGCATTTATTGGTGTACACGGATGGCTTTAAATTAACCAACGATCAAATAGGGTGTGCTTTCTACATCCCATCACTAAAAATAACTAAAAGTTTTCAACTTAATAGAGAAATTTCAATTTTTAGTGCCGAACATTGGGCTATTTTACAAGCCTGTGTATTTTTAAATGACCTACCAAAATCCCCAATTAGTGTTTATATTTTAACTGATTCCCTGTCCTCAATTCAAGCTATTCAGAATAAAACTAATAATCGCCAATCTATAATACAAGAAATTCTACATATAATTCATCAAATTAAACTAAACGGTAATGACGTTACTTTGTCATGGATTCCTTCCCATAGTGATATTTCAGGAAAGAGCTGACTGGGCAGCCAAAAAAGCGGCTAACGGTCAACTAGGTCTCAAACATGACATTGGACTATCCATTTCCAAAATTAAAAACGCACTTAAAAGAACAACCAAACAAGTATGGATCTCAGAACTTAATAATTATACTCAAAATCATCTTTGGGATAATGAGATAGCTAAAGGGGGCTTGTTTTTACCAGTCCCACACTATCTATTATCTTTGATCTTTCGACTCCGAACGCAATCTTACCTCTGTAAATATATTTCTACCCTCTGTACTTGCGGAGCAAATCTTTCCCTAAAACATTTACTTAGTTGTGATAGGTACCAAAATCAGTTTTGTACTGTTAAGAGCATTCTTGAGTTGTATAATATCCCATTCAACGAAAACACCATAATAAATAAAGGACCTAGAGATTGGTCTACCTTCATACTATTTGTAAAAACTCTCCACCAATCTGATTTAGGACATTTCTTTTAACCCCTTGTTTCTTTTTTAAAACTTAAATAATATTTTGTAAAAGAAATGTTATAATGGGATCTTTTCCTTTCTTTTTTTTAGGAAAGAATCTGTATATTGATAAGGATTTTAAATGTAAATTCAGGATCATAGACAAGAAGCCACTTTTTAGTCAGCTTTCGACGTCAGGTCTTTTTTAATAATGTACATAGGGATCCTTGATACGGCACGGCCGTTCAATTTGGATCGTTTAGTTCCCACATATGCGCTATCGTGAAACCCACTCACCTCCTCCTCTTTTGCATCTCCTTCCTTCCCCATCCCTCCCTCCCTCCCATTCCTTGACCGTAGCAAGACTTCACGCGGCAGCAAAGGTAGCACGCAGGCAGGATTTCACAAATGGGCTGCTACAGCCAAAGTTCTATTTGGTCGCTGGCAGCTTGCTTACTACACACGCGCGCAGCAGTGCAGCAAGGCTTTGTGGCTTGAAGAGTATAGCCTAGTAAAGAGTGTTCCTCTTTGCTTTGTGCTGTGGAGAAACTACACACTGACACTAGTTGTCTTTCAATTTAAATTGCTCAGCTACCGTTCGACTGAGCACCTAACTAACTACACACTTTAAACACAAGATGACTCTAGAACTTATATGTAAAAGCACACTTATCAACACTGGCTACTTTAGACAGAACACGCCGAGGAAAATGCCACATAAATCTGTGGTACTGAGGGAAAAACCTAGGCCTTTAAAATAGCGCGCACTGCTGTTCTATTCCAACCCTGACTGCTATAATGTACACAAAGCGTGGTTTATTAATTAACACTAATTACACCACAACTAGCTTTTGGTTCGAATCACTGTTCACACAATGCTGTTCACCACACACACCTATGTATGCTCACACCAAAATGTTTGGCAAATCGAAAGTCTGTTTAGAAGCAGTGGACGAAAACATACGGAGCACAAATTCCACTCTGTTTTCCCACTTGTTTCTGGCGCTTCCAAGAGGTTGAGTCATTCGCATTTCCCGCCTCTGGAAGCCTAGCCGGCAGCAACTAAAGAGTCTGCAAATGCCAGTTTTGTAAAGCCGTGACGGAACCGTATTATGTAGGTATCCAACATCGGATCTTTTTATTAATAAAAAGACTATATGTAAATATTTTAACAAACAAAAGGCCTACTTTTGATTTTTATTCATATGTTATTATTTTAACTTGTGGCCCTGAAAATTTTAACCCAGAAGGAGATCTCGCTCAACTCACATTAACATCGGAGGCATAGCTAAAATTAAGACTTCTTAGCGAAACAAAAATAACAGCTACAATCTTTCGTTAGAATTTCTTATCACAATTTCGCCAAACTTATCTTAACTTCAATTTTATCTATTGTTTCTCTCTCTTTTTTATACAAAGTTCTGATAAAATGTCCCATATGGGCTTTTTTAAGTCAAAGAGGACGTGAAACAACAAAAGGCGAGCACCATCTAAAGAGGGAGCCCCAGAGCAAGAAGACCACCAAGACAATCCATACTTTATCTACAAAATTATGCTTTATGTAAAAAATATATCCTTACCAATTATCAACTTTATTATTGTTTCAACTAATAGAACACCCAAGGGCGCAATATTACCAAGATTAATCCCGATTTTAAATGTTACAAAATTGTGTTCAACTAAGTATTTATTTCAGGTATTTTAAATATCTTATATAATATTAGTTCTTAATGTCTTACCACTCAATACAGTTTTTAAATTTAATTTTTTATTTAATCTATCAATTCTTTATTTTATTTTAACAAAACTTTACATTTGTTCTTTTTCTTCTGAGGAGGATAAGGTCTACACCTATGTGAAAGAAGTTCCTATATTCTAAGTTTTTAAAGTCTTACACTAAACTGGTTTAGTTGTTTAGCTTGTGCACAAATCCCCCAACAATTTAGGGGGCTGGCAAGAACAAAACAACCCTAAAGAATGAAGAACTACCCTACAGAACCTATACTTTGATGACCGAGCCCACTGGCAAGAAGCCTACGAGTGGGGGTTTTGGACAGTCCGATGAGAACGACATGCATATGTCGAAAAAAAAAGATAGTGGAGGAAAGATCCAAAAATGAAAAAAACAGTGAAATCTAACTTGCTAAAGTCCTAGTCCCTAGACCTGGGAGTTCTGCTGTGCAAGGGCGCGGGTGGCCAGCGCAGTCCTCCCAGGGATACCACTTTTGTGGTATGTCCTACGACCCTAGCAACTAAGCAGCCGAATAAAACATCGCACTGCTAAAAACAAATGAAAACAAGGGCGTCGCCGGGCGGCAGACATGTCCGTCACCAGCAATGCCACGCACTTGTGACACCCCGTCGAGTGTCACATCCTGACACAAAATTGCAAGGGATTCTGTCTTCTAGTTCACGAGATACAGCTTGAAGAAGAAATACATAGCGCAAAGAAGGACATTTCGGTTTTCAAGGTCAAACTTCAAGGCCAAGGTCAGCATGGCGATAATTTATGCTGGGATGTTTTCTACTCTAGGGTATACCATACCACATACAATCTGAAGCGCTTCTGTCAAGCACCAATGTGGAAAATAAAGCTTAAAACCCAGTTTGTAGACCCCTACCACATTCAAGGCCTACCAATCTCCCGGACCGTGACGTTGACCATCAGAAGAGGCATAAGCCAAAGTACCTACATGCCACATTCGAAGACTCTAACACGAATGGTGTGGGAGTTATGGCCCCTTAAAGATTTTCGGTTTTCAAGGTCGTAAGCCAAGGTCAAGGTCACGACGGCGAAACATTTTGCGCGGATGCCTTCCTGTCATGGTGACACACCAGCACACAAAATTTGAAGCGATTCGGTCAAGTGGTTCGGGAGATATCCTTGGGACAGACAGAAAAACAAAAAAAGAAAAAAACAAAAAAACAAAAAAAATACAAACCAACCCATGCAAAGTCCGATCACCTATTTTTACGGACAAATACAAACCAGACGACCACAAAGTCCGATCACCTATGGTGACGGACAAAAACAAAAATACAAACCAGACGACTGCAAAGTCCGATCACCTACGGTGACGGACAATTATGCTACGGCGTGTCGCATGGCATTGCTGGTGACGGACATGTCTGCCGCTCGGCGACGCCCTTGTTCGGGAGAGCGGTAGTTGGGGAGGGGGGGGGGGGGTGAAACCGAACGTTGCCCGTTCCCGTAATTTGATCTTCTGTCGCCATGTTCCTCTGGGTGAGCTCTCTGTGTATGTTTGTCTGTCTGTGTCTCTCTCTCTCGCTTTCTGTTTCTGTTTCCCCCCCCCCCCCCTCTCTCTCTCTCTGCCCTTGTCTGTAGGGCCTATGTCTCGCTGTCTGTCTGTCTCGCTGTCTGTCTGTCTCTCTCTCTCTCTCTCTCTCTCTCTCTCTCTCTCTCTGTCTGTCTATCTCTCTCTGTCTCTGTCTCTCTCTCTCTCTATGTGTCTCATGTATCTGTATGCCTATGTGTCTCTCTCTCTGTCTGTCTCTCTCTCTCTCTCTCTCTCTCTCTGTCTGTCTATCTGTCTCTGTGTCTGTCTCTCTCTCTCTCTCTCTCTCTCTCTCTCTCTCTCTCTCTCTCTCTCTCTCTCTCTCTCTCTCTGTGTCTGCCTCTGTGCCTGCTCCGGGGCGGAGGACGTTAAACAAATTTTCATTCATCCAACTGGAACAGCAGTTGTCCTCTTTGCTCTCTGTCTATGTCTCTCTGTCTGTCTTTCTTTCTTTGTGTGTGTCTTTGTCTGTCTGTCTGTTTGTCTGTCTGTCTGTCTCTCTCTCTCTCCCCCCCCTCTCTCTCTCTCTCTCTCTCTCTCTCTGGAGGACGTTAAACACATTTTCATTCATCCACATCCTGACACAACATTTGAAGAACCTTATGTATTGTAGTTCACGAGATACAGCTTGAACAATAATATATAGCGCAAAGAAGGAAATTTCGTTTTTCAAGGTCACACGTCAAGGTCAAGGTCAGCATGGCGATAATGTATGCTCAGGTGTTTTCTACTCTAGGGTATACAGTGCCAGACACAATATGAAGCGCTTCTCTTAAGTACAAATGTGGAAAATATGGCTGAAAACCCAATTTGTAGACCCCTACCAATTTCAAGGCCTACGATCTCCCGGACCATGACCTTGACCTTGATCAGTATGCCACCATCAGAACGGGCATACGCCAAAGTACCTGCATGCCAAATTGGAAGACTCTAACACCAACGGTGTGGGAGTAATTGGCCCCTTAAAGATTGTCGGTTTTCAAGGTCGTACGCCAAGGTCAAGGTCACGACGGCAAAATGGTTTGCGCGGATGCCTTCCTCTCATGGTGACACACCAGCACACAAAAATTGACGCGATTCGGTCAACCCGTTCGAAAGATATCCTTGGGACAGACAGAAGGAGAAAAAAATGACCCTCCGATTTTCAGGCTCCAGCGATCTTTTTGACCTTGACCTTGACCTTGATCGGTATGCCATCATCAGAACGGGCATAAGCCAAACCACCTTCATACCAAGTTTCAACATCCTATGTCGATCGGTGCCCGAGATATGGCTAAAAATATATTTTCGGTTTTCAAGGTCGTACGTCAAGGTCAAGGTCACGACGGCAAAATGGTTTGTGCCGATCTCTTCCTATTAAGGAGGGACACCTTCACACAAAATTTGACGCGATTCGATCAGGAGATATCCTTGGGACAGACAGAAAATAAAATAAACAAAAAACAACAACAAACAAACAAAAATACAAACCAGCCCATCGCAAAGTCCGTTACCTTCGGTGACGGACAAAAACAAAACCTTAGTGCCCTATTGATGCTCACAAAGATAGTTCCAACGACGTGAAGTGAAGAGCAGAGGGAGACGTCGTTGGTGGAGACAGAGGTAGAAGACAGTCGTAGAGGGAGGTGGTCCTGAATCCTCCTCAGAGTCCTAGTTCAAGGATCAGCTCAGCGGAGATAATCCATCGTCGGACAAGTGCATGGAATGGTCATCATGCAATGTCAATGTCGTGCGGCGGTGCTGGCAGAAGGGGCCCAAAGAATGGTGGTGGTGTCCTCTCTTCTGTCAGGCAACCGCCATACTGTGCTGTAGTGTGGGTAGAATTGTTTTTCTCTCTGAGATCGCACCCTCTCGGCTCGGCTGTCAAGCGCTGAATGAATGATGATGACGACTAACATAGGTGGCCGTATATACAACAAGCAAAGTTAAAGCTTTACGTCCTCCCGCTCTTAAAAAGACCATATGGGACATTACTTATTTATAAAGTTGTGGGGATGGGGAGATGGAGAAAAACATTTAATTCTTTTTTTTTAATGACGTTTTTGGGGGGTTTTAGGTGTTTTTTTAAATAGGTTTGAATATAGGTGCCATGGCTCGTATTTGTTTGACCCGTTAACTAGCTAGCTGGTTATTATAATATTTATTTTGGTTCTTAAAATTTGTGATAAGATTGTATTTAGGCATCTTCTGATTAAAATTTCCAGGACCACCGTTTAAAATGAAGTCAAAATGTTTAAAAATCAGTTAAGGTCTGTCCTACTAAGAGGGCACAATTATTTACAGAAAATACTTTATTTTTCCAAAAGAGTTAAAACTGTACATCCAAGCCGTTGACTCCATGACAATTAGTGCCATCAGCCAAAGACTACTTTTAAAATGAGCCGAAGCTGTCGCATTGGTTTTTACTGAAACCGATGCTAGTATTAAAAAGTTTTAAATGGGTCCCTGTTGGATTTTATTAAAAAGTAATTTATTTTTAACCTCGGACTCTAAAAGGCACAAACAAATGAGGCCGAGTCCTGGTAAGCTTAGTTAAGAGATGGGGGATTTATACAGGGGGAGAACGGATCAAACGGGGGGGGAGGGGGGGGGGGAGAGAAAACAGACACTGGTGTCTCCTCTCCCCCACCCGTCCCAATCTTAGAGTCCAACAGGGATTAAATGTTCGATAATGTTTGTTCATTACTTACATTTATATAATAGTTGTTAAAAGGCTACGATTCCTACTTGTTTGGCCGGGGGGAGGGAGGGAGAGGGACCCCTCCTCCCCGGAACAAACAGAGGCAGGTCGTCGTGAGCAGAGTCCTTATGCGGGGGAACTCTGAAGCTTATTTACACTTTAAGTTAAACGCGGCTACAGAGCGGTTAAAATAGTCAAAATTTATTTTACTTTGTTAAAAAGTTAGTTTTAAGAGACGGGCCTTTTATGTTTTACATTAGCCGATCAAAAGTGACGGCCAAGGGGTGACTGTCTGAGGGTCTCCGCCAGCCATACAGCTGGGGACCATCGAAGTCTTCCCTCCACCATGGATTATTTCTAGTTGTTTTTATTTGACGCTGATTCCCCGAAGTCATGGGGATGGCCATATAACTAGCTTCGAGGATCTGGGAGTGAATATTCTTATAATAGGTTTCGAGATCTTGGTGGGCAACCTCCTCTGTTGTGTGACTACCTAATGTTGTTTTTAAAAGTTGCCAATTGCTTTTTCGTATATAAATTTCTTTGGGGGTAGTTCTTCTGAAGAATCTAGGGGTACGTTTAATATTATTGCAATAGGTTTATGGTCTGAACCTAATGGATCTGTAAGTGGAGTCCAGTCTGAATTCACATAAAGCTGAGGACTTATTAGAGACAAATCTATAGCCGTTAAATCATCTGTAGACCTATCTGGGTAACGGGTCATAGTTCCATCATTTAATAGAATCAGATCTGCATTATTTATTTCTTGTAAAAGTTGAAGTCCTCCTCCAGAAATCGGGGTGTTTTTAGTTTCCCAAAGTGGGTGACGGGCATTAAAATCTCCCGTCACCACCCATGAGCAGGGGGAGGACAAGGTGGACATCCAGTCTGTTTTATAGGCTTTATTGTAACCTTGAGGGTAGTACATATTTAGTATATTTATTGGTTTATCTTTTAACGTTATTTGAACTGTATTGGAGTAAAGAATTGAATCTATGTTATCAACAGGGGACTTCATTTTAAAATAATGACGGTTTGTTTTAACATAGGTTGCGGTTTTAATTAATCCTATTACGCTACTAGTCTCAGGCAGATAACAATAGCCGTCTATACGTGGTAAAGACTGACAGTCAACATTGATGGACTGTAAACATAACACATGAAATTGAGTAGGGCTTGTAGCCAAAAAAATTACCAAAAAGTCTTTAGTTGTAGAAAGAGATCTACAGTTCCACTGCAAAATATTAAGACCTTCGTGGGTGATGTTAGAGGAAAAGTGTTCTATCTATAGCACTATTATATTAATATTCATTAATAATAATAATAATAATTGTACATTTATATAGCGCTTTACCTCAGATGAGCCCAAAGCGCTTTACAATCAATGATTCATCAACAAGCAACAAAAACAGCATTCAAGAGTGACACCAACCAGCAACAGCACATATACAAAGCAACGCTCTCTCTCTCTCTCTCTCTCTCTCTAACACACACACACGCACACGCACACGCACACGCACACGCACACACACACACACACACACACACAAAATAATTCCAAAGGTAGGACATAAGACCATATACTATAGAAGCTTTAAAAATTTTAATGAACAAGATTTCCTAGCAGACTTAGTTAATTCTCAATTAAATGTTATATATCAAATTAGAGATCCTAATGAAGCAGCTGATTATTGGTTAAATACTTTTATGGTAGTGTATAATAAACATGCTCCCTTTATAAAGAAAAGAGTTAAACAAGAAACTAAACCACCAAAGATATCGATGATGAAAGAAATACACGAACTCACTTAAAGAACTCAGGGACGCAGCAAGAATTTAGACAACAAAGAAATAAGGTAACTAATATGAAACGTAAATCTAAACGCGATTATTTTCGACAAATGTTAATTTCCACGAAAGATTCCCGCCAGATATGGAAAGCCATAAGCATGCTAACTAACAAACAAGTATCAAGAAGTCAGCAAATTGTTTCAGATATCTCTGCTGATCAGTTAAATAACCATTTTGCTAGCATAAAAGAAAAAGTTATAACATGTGATAGATCAAATGAAAATGATTTATCCTATTTAAAACAGTTCCTCAGTTCAAAAGATATAATTTTCCTTTCAATCTCCAGCCTATGACAGTATTTGAAGTCAGCAGAAATCTTTTATCTTTAAAGCATTCAAAGACACGCGATATAGATGGTTTGGATATTAACATACTACAGATTGCGTGCCCAGTTATATGTGACTCACTAACTTATTTATATAACTTATGTATAGAAAAACAATGTTTTCCGTTAAATTTTAAACAAGCCAAGGTAATCCCTATCCATAAATCAGGCGATAGATCTAACCCTTCTAATTATCGACCTATTTCTATTTTATCAGCTTTATCTAAGTCTCTAGAAAAGCACATACAAAAATCCCTATTCTCTTATTTAGATAAAAATAATTTACTTCATGATGATCAGTCTGGATTTAGAAAGAATCATTCATGCCACACTTCACTAATACAGCTTGTTGACAGTCTGCTATGTAATATAAATGAAAATAAGTTTACTGGTATACTTTTCCTTGACTTTGAAAAAGCGTTCGATGTTATTAATCATTCACTCCTTCTGCGTAAACTAGAACTGTATAACCTTCCTCCTGAATTTTTAAATATTATGTCATCTTTTTTGTGTGACAGAAAACAACTGGTTTCAATTAATAACAAAATGTCTGAATTGCTTCCAATCCACTATGGAGTACCTCAAGGGTCTATCTTAGGTCCACTATTGTTCACTGTTTATATAAACGACCTGCCATGCTTTGTCAATAGTAAATGTGAAATGTTTGCAGATGACTCATCCCTTCATACTAGTGATATGAATGCTAACAGGCTAGTAAGTAAACTTCAAAATGATGCTCAAAATGTTTTTAACTGGACACAATTAAATCACATGTCAATTAATGCCAATAAAACGAAATGCATGTACGTATCAACCAGACAAAAAAGACAAAAGATGAACTCCCAATTTCCACCACTATTTATTTGCAGCAACAAAATTGAAGAAGTTGATTCACATAAAACATTAGGTGTTGTCATTGACAAAGATCTGTCTTGGACAGACCATATAAAGTCTTTAGGGAAAGGTCTGTCTAGAAAAATACTCCAGCTATCTAAGATTAAACATTTCCTTGATAACCATTCTCGTAAACTATTCTTTAATGCTCACATACTCTCCATGATCGATTATGCTTCAACATTATGGGATAGCTGTAGTGATACAAATTTAAAGATTATCAATCGTATGTACAAAAAAGCAATTAAAATAATTTTATTAAAATCAAGTTCACTTACCTATGAAGACTACAAACAACTAGATATACTAACTTTTCAAGACAGACTTTTCCTCAAAAAGGCAATCTGCATGCATAATATTGTCAACGGAAATGCTCCAAAAAAGATAACAGATACATTTACGACAAACACAAGCAGACACACCCATTTACTCTCATTCCCTCGACCAAATAATAATCTATTCAAATCTAGTCTCCTCTATTCGGGTGGAGATTTATGGAACAAACTACCCTCCATTTTAAAAAACATGAAAAACAAGAACTACTTCAAGAAAAAAATGAAAATGTATCTCTTTAACAGAACATAATTGATAACTTTATTCCAATTATTTAAAAGAATGGAAACGTAGCCTACATAACATATTTTGGTAAGTAAATGTGATGTTTTAAATGTTTCGTTATTGATGTTGATGTATATATTGTACATAATATGCTATTCGCATATGTCCCCATCCTTTTTCCTGTTTTGGTGTGTGGAATATTTGCTTGTTTCTTTAATTAATTGTTTACTTGTATATTTTCCTTTTCTTGTTCGCTACTTTGGAATGTTTAGTTCTTTATTTTTTCTTTATATCATTTTTTATGGATGGCTTGTTGAAAAAAAGCATGTTTTGCTTATACAATGTTCCCATCTGGAAATAAAATTTTGACTTGACTTGACTTGACTTGACACACACACACATAAACACACACATTTATCGAAGCCAACTCGTTCATACCCCATTCGGTAAGCCACAGCAACCGAGCCGCATGGACTGACCACATACACCAACACACATACACAAACACCCTCACACAAAAACGTACGCACGCAGACAGACACACACAAACACGCACACAAACACAGACACACACACACACACACACACACACACACACACACACACACATAGACACACACACACACATGCGTGCACACACAACCCACAAAATCAAAACACACACAAGCACACATGTATGCACACATTCATGTTCACACACAACACACACACACACACACACACACACACACACTCACACACACACACACACCACAAAACACAGCACAAACCTCTTATTCAATCTTCCCTCACGTGCACACAACGATAGACAACTGATCAAATATTTAGGGCGCAGCAGGAAAAAGATGGGTTTTAAGAGAGGTTTTGAATGAGGAGACTGAGTTGGAGTGTCGGAGAGGAGAAGGCAGAGAATTCCACAGAGATGGTGCTTGACTAGAAAAAGAACGTTGGCCAGCAGATTTGAGACGGATGGAGGGAATGGAAAGGAGACGAGAATCAGAAGACGAACGTAGTTGGCGAGCTGGGACATAGAGATGAAGAAGATCAGAGAGATGCACGGGAGCTTGATCATTCAGTGACTTGAAGGCAAGGAGGAGAATTTTGTAGTCAATACGTGATTGAACTGGGAGCCAATGTAGGGAACGAAGAACCGGAGTGATGTGATCGTACCTAGGGGAGCGAGAAATGAGACGAGCAGCATTATTCTGGACCCGTTGGAGCTTAGAGATGAGAATTGATGGACAGCCAGCAAGAAGTGAGTTACAGTAGTCAAGGCGAGACAGGACAAAAGCACATACTAGAGTCTTCAGGGCATCTTGAGAGAGGAAACGGCGGATGGAACTAATTCTTCGAAGTTCTAGATAGCAAGCCTTGCAAACATTGGAAACATGCTGTTTGAAAGAAAGGGTTTGGTCCAAAGTAACACCTAGATTGCGGACGGATGCTGATAGCTTGATCTCAGTGCCATCAATGTCGACAGAACCTGGCAGAACCTGAGTTTTAATTTGTGGTTGGAGGCTACAAGAATCATCTCTGTTTTTTCATCATTTAGTTGCAGTTTGTTGTAAAACATCCATGTTTTAACAGCAGAGATGCACAACTTAGAAGAAGAAATCATTTGATCTAATTGACTCAGGTGGGCAGAAATGTACAGTTGATTGTCATCAGAAAAGCTATGATGTAGAATAGAATGCTGGTTGATGATGGCGGAGA
Organism: Phymorhynchus buccinoides; assembly: GCA_017654935.2. NCBI lineage: Eukaryota > Metazoa > Mollusca > Gastropoda > Neogastropoda > Raphitomidae > Phymorhynchus > Phymorhynchus buccinoides. The sequence continues at coordinate 463,125 of JAGGCT020004096.1, read as the reverse complement.
GAGGTTGGGTATAAAGAACAAAAAGGATAGGGCCTAAGACTGAACCTTGGGGCACACCGAACTGAAGACCTTTTGGAAGAGATGAAGAACCATTGACAACAACTGTCTGTGTGCGATCAGAGAGGTAGGAAGAAAACCAGGAAAGAACAGCCCCAGATAGACCAAAGGAGGTGTGAAGTCTATAAATGAGGATGGAGTGGTCGATAGTGTCAAACGCTGCAGAAAGATCAAGGAGAGAGAGAAGAGAAACCTTGTTTTCATCCAAGGCAGTGAGCAGGTCGTTCGTTATCTTTAAGAGGGCTGTCTCAGTACTGTGACCTGCTCGATAAGCAGACTGGTTTGGATAAAAAAGATCGTTTACCTGAAGATGGTCAGACAGCTGTTTAAGAACCACCTTTTCCGTAAGCTTAATAATAATAATAATAATGGGAATTTATATAGCGCTCTTTCTCACATGAGCTCAGTGCGCTTTACATTGATAACAAGAACATTAAAGGCAAACAAATAATTAATCATTAGAAAGTAAAATAAGCACGATGCTTACACACAACGTTCTCTTACTTCCTTACTCACACACACACACACACACACACACACACACACACACACACACACACACACACACACACACACACACACACACACATACACACACATGCATGCGCACACGCACACTCGCACACAATTAATTATACAAGTAAAATAGTTACAACATGAACATTCTAAGAAGAAACATAGAGACCACATTCACATTCCCAATCAAGTTTGAATACAATACTGCAACTTGAAATAAAATCATACTGCCATCGACATACCAATTACATGACTAATTATAATAGACAAATTTTGCAAAAACAAAAATACCCTTCTACCTCATTTACAAGCATTTAAAGTTTACAAGACGTAGACATTCTACATACAAAATACGAATAATAAAATAATTGTAAATACATTTTTTACAAGATTTCTGCAATAAAACGGCCCCCCCCCCCCCTGTTTAGAATTAGCACTCACACACACACACACACACACACCTCACACACAAACACTAATCAATCATAATATGTCCGAAACAAGTGAGTTTTAAGGGCAGAGCGAAAGGCGGAAATAGAGTCAGATGAGCGGACATGTTGTGGGAGGGAATTCCATAAGTGAGGTGCTAAATAGTAGAAAGATCGTTCACCAAACGATTTCGTGTGGA
>JAGGCT020004096.1:379424-456924 GCA_017654935.2 Phymorhynchus buccinoides | reverse complement strand
CATAGTTGACAATAGGGACTATTAACGTGTCAAATAGACGCATTGTGACATTAATATTTAATTCATCCCCACGTAAACATCGTTTGAGAGCATATGATGCTTTATTTCCTTGTTTGGCTAGATGTTCTTCAGCTTCATGAAAATTTCCATTTCTGTGGAATATTACGCCAAGATATTTATAACTATCAACTATTTGAATGTAGTCACTGCCACATAAGAAATACGGCCCAATTTGGGGGCAATGTTTGGAAAACACTACTACTTTCGTTTTATCTCTGTTGATAGTAAGTCCCCATAGCTGGCAATAATTATATAGCCCATCATCTAGTTTGGTCTGTAATCCTGTTTTTGTCGTCGAGAGGAGTACTACATCATCCGCGTACAAGAGGCATGTTATTGGATTTTGAGTAAATTCATTTAAAAATGGGGAGGAGTCGTCATTTAGGACATCTTTTATGTCGTTTATAAAGATATTAAAGAGCGTTGGGCTTAGTACATTGCCTTGAAGTACTCCCTTATTAACAGGGACAGAGGCTGTATAACCATCGTTTGTCTTGGCACAAATAACAGATTCCCGATACATGTCCTTAATTATGCGAAAGCAATTTCCATCTATACCAATTTTAGTTAATTTTAGGAGCAGTGCATCATGCCATATATTGTCAAATGCCTTATGAAAATCCACAAAGCAGCAATAGAGACGTCCATTTTTTGTGCTTATAGTATGGTCGATTAGCTTTTTAAGAATGAATATGTGATCTGTTGTTCTTGATGATTTTCTGAATCCAGCTTGTTCTTTAATTAGTAGCTCATTTGTTTCTAAATATGTCTCTAGTCTTCTGTTAATAATTTGACAGAAGAGTTTTCCCAAAGTATTGCTAAGGGTAATACCACGATAATTATTGGGATTCATGGGGTCTCCTCCTTTAAATATGGGAATATTGATTCCATCTTTCCATTGACTTGGATATATACCTGCTTGCAGAATGGCATTAAATAATTTGTACAGAATATCAGTTATATTAGGTATGCTAGCTTTTAGCATTTCACTCGTTATGCAGTCTCTTCCAGGACTTTTTCTGTTTTTTAATGCTTTTGCTGCCTGTGTAATTTCTTTTTGAGATATAGGGATATCTAAATTTGATGTTTTATTTAAGGGCAACTTGTCGTGAAGTTTTCTTTTAACCTCTTCTTTCCTATCTTCGTGAACGGTGATTTCTTTGCTTAATAAGTTTTCTAAATGGTTAACCCACTTTTTCCCACTTAGTGAGCATTTCTGGTGTTGTGAGGTATCATCTGCGTTTTTTAGCTCCGATAATAAATAAACCAGAATTACTACTTGAAGGACTAGCCTCCCTCCTCCCACCCTCTAGTCAACCATCAAAAACTTTTATGGGTCCGAATAGCAATTTGATGCGCCTGGCCACACTGGCTTGTGGCCCCACGGGGGGTGACACTCAAAGGCAAAAAAACCGGCTTACCTCCCATTCTTCCAAGAGAATGGTTACACACATCCCTTAGTCATAGCTATAAATAGCATCTGTATCGACAGTAGCCTCCCTTGTCTTGGTCAAGTTCAACTCCCAAAAATTTAGTATTTTACAGTGGAACTGCCGTTCCATCAAACGAACGGCAGACCACTTAATACATTTTTTAGCCACTACTAAAACAACCTACCATATATTATGTCTGCAATCATTAAATATAACATTTTCAGAACTTCCTCGTTTATGGGGTTATCAATACCCACCGAACATTAGTAACGAGGAAGGTAAGGTATATACGGCCACCTATGTTAGTCTAAATATCCAATATAAAACAATTTTACCGCCGATTGCCACTAATAATGATACGTTGTATTCTGACGCAATACAAGTTAAAATTAATGGTAAAACAACAAACTTTTTAAATTTATATTACCCAAAAGGTTATCAAACCACCAGCCAAAACTGGCTAGCCTCCCTTTCCAACACAACCACGTGGGTGGTGGTGGGGGATTTTAACGCCCACCACCCCTCATGGGAATCCTTTGGTATAAAGCCCAATTCTGGAGGTACCAAACTCTTTTATGAAATTAACGACTCAGATTTAGTATTATTAAATGACTGTTCTTCAACTCGCTTCCCAGACAGCATTAAACAGAAACCCACAGCCATTGATTTAACCCTGGTTTCTCCCGATCTAGTGTTGAACCATGAATGGTATCCACTTTCAGATACTCTTTTTTCTGATCATAAACCAATTTCCATTGAACTGAATGTTAATTATGACACTAAAGAGCCCCCACCAACACACCCAAAGTATAATTTTGACAAAGCTAATTGGCCCCTTTTTCAAACCATTCTTAATAAATATGCAGCTGAAACTATTTCTGATCCTAACATAGAAACCTACTATGGCAATATACGGACGACTATTTTGCACGCCTGTAATATAGCTATTCCCATTTTGCCTCAAATAAATACAAACAAACCTAAAAGTAAACCGTGGTGGAATGAAGAAGTCAAAAAGGCAGTACAAGCAAAGAAAAAAGCCTGCAATCGCTTTGATTTACACCCTACCCCCCCTAATCATATTTTAAAGTTAGAGGCGGAAGAATACTGTGATGATATTATCAACCAAGCTAAACGGGACTTCTTTAATAAAGAGGAAATCCTCGATTACAGAGACCTCAGTAAGGCTTGGAAAAAGCTTAGAGGCATGAATAACCGGAATAAAGTAAGGGAGCCCAGAGTGATTAAAAACAATAAATTTACTACAACTAACTTAGAAACGGCGAATGTTATGGCAGAGACATTCGCCGAAGCTAGTCAAATTCAATTTCTTCCCACTAAAGAAAAAATTAAACGCCAAAGTAATCCCCATCACGTTAAATCACAAGATAACTCCCACTACATTAATTCCCCACTCAAATTTGCCGAGCTTGCTGCATCCATAAATCAAATTAAGAAAGTTAGTAAAGCAACAGGAGATGATCCCATCTCCTATCTAATTATAAAACAACTCCCCTTAGTGTTTCGTAAAATACTTCACGATTTTTATTCCAGATGTTGGGGCGAGGGAACCGTGCCGCAAGCCTGGAAGGAAGCACAGGTGGTTGGGATCCTGAAGCCAGGAAAACCGGCTAGGGATCCCAAAAGTTACCGCCCCATCTCCCTCACCCCCCATCTCGGAAAGATCTACGAACGTATCGTTAAAAACAGACTCGAGTATTATCTCGATAAAAATAATATTATCCCTAAGTTCCAAGCAGGTTTTAGAAGACACAGGAACTGTATGGAACAGGTAGTAAGGTTAACCTCCCACGTCAGATGATCTTTTGCACGTCGCAGAAAAGTCTTTGCCACCTTTTTTGACATAAAAGGGGCATATGACTCCGTCTGGCATGGGAGGCTTTTAGATAAACTCAGCAACCTCGGCATCAAGGGTAACATGTTTAATTTTATAATGTCCTTTTTACATAATAGAAGTATGCGAGTCAGGGTAGGCCAATCAGTCTCCGTTGCTCATCAACTTGACATGGGGGTGCCCCAGGGTAGCATAATAGCCCCCACCCTTTTCAATATTATGATACACGATATTTCAAAGCTAAAACTCCAGAATTGTAAAATATCCATGTACGCGGATGACATCGCCATCTGGTCTATTAGCACCACCCGCGGCCATAAAACCAATCTTAATCCTGAACTATTAATCCACCAAATCAACACTGTGTGTGTGTGTGCGCGTGTGCGTGTGTGTGTGCGTGTGTGTGTGCGTGTGTGTGAGAGAGAGAGAGAGTTGCTTTGCATATGCACTGTTGGTGGTTGGTGTCACTCTTGAATGTTGTTTTTTGTTATCTGTTGATGAATAATTGATTGTAAAGCGCTTTGGGCTCATCTGAGGTAAAGCGCTATATAAATGTACTTATTATTATTATTATTATTATTATTAACAAAATCACCGAATATTTACATATTAACGGCTTTACATTATCCCCCAATAAATGTGATTTTATGGTCTTTTCCACATATGGTGAATGTGACTACAGTCTCAGGATCCTTGATGAAGTAAAAAAAAACCCAGTCAAGTCTGTTAAATTTTTAGGTGTTATCCTGACTAAAAGTTTGTCATGGACTCAACATATTGAACATCTGACTAGTAAAGCTTTTAAAGCATTACATTTTTATTAAAGTAATAGCCAGACAATCATGGGTTAAAAACCCAAAATGTTTGACTTACTTGGTCCGTACACTCGTCAGATCTAGACTAACGTACGGAATGGAAGCATACTATTCCCTTACTAAAACCAATTTAGCTACTTTACAAAGAGCGGAAACTAAAGCGCTCAAAACTGCTTTACGTCTCCCAAGGTATGCCGTAACCTTACTATTATATAGAGATATCGACTGGTTGCCACTGACCCATCTTTTGAAACTAAATTGTGCCACATTTTTAACCAGAATACATGCATCCAATAATTTTTCGGAGGGAGAATTTCTTTCTTCCTTTTCGGATCCTTGGTTTGCAACTAACAGAAAACACATTAATATTTATGATTTTTCGGAAAAACTCTTTGAAAGTTTGGATATCCTTTTAGAAAATATTGCACCTTTCCCACAACATAGACCCCCAGAATGGGACTGGGATCCCCCTGACATAGATATATCCCTTCACCATTTATATGACAAACAGAATGATCTGAACTGTTTAACTGTAGCAGCCAAAGAGAAAATCTATAACTTAAGACACTACCTATCCATATTTACTGATGGATCCCTATTAAGTCACCATCAAATAGGATGTGCCTTTAGTATCCCCGACCTCAAAATTTCGAAATCCTTTCAATTGAATAAGAATATTTCTATTTTTTCCGCTGAGCTTTGGGCCAACTCCCCCACACAAATAGTTATATTTTCAGACTCCCTTTCTTCAATTCAATCCTTACAGGGAAATAATCAAAATCGGTCCGAAATAAAAAATGAAATAAGAAATATAGTTCAACAATTACACCTTAAAGGAACAACAGTTTTAATTGTATGGATTCCCTCCCATTGTGGCCTGGCAGGTAACGACGCGGCCGACAGAGAGGCCAAAAGGGCCGCCTCAGGTCAAGCCGGCAGCGTTGTTGACATCAATCTGTCTGTTAGGGAATCTAAAACTTTACTTAAAACCACAGTTGCCCAGGAGTGGGCTACAGAATTAGAAATATATGCCAAAGCTCATTCCTGGGACCATAAAATAGTCCAGGGAGGGCTATTTCTTACCGTAACACCCAAAATTCAGTCTTTAATATTTCGACTTAGAACCAGATCCCATTACTGTAAGTTTAAAAACCTTATTTGTGAATGTGAAAAAAACTTGAACTTAGATCACTTATTCAATCCATGTAACTATATTGAATTTCAATTTACAAACTTTTTTCAACAACTAAAAATTGCCAATATTTTATTTACTAAAAACTCTATTTTTGCTTTTGGCCCAAGGGAGTGGTCCCCACTTGTTTGGTTTGCCGAGGCAATCTTAAAATCATCTTTTGGCCACAACTTTTAAAAATAGGCTAAACTGACTTTATTATGTACATGTTTCGCATTGAGGGGTGGGCCCCCCCCCCCCCCCTCGCATTGAGGGGTGGGCCCTCGCATTGAGGGGTGGGCCCTCGCATTGAGGGGGGGGCCCGGGGTGGGCCCCGGGCCCCCCCCCCCCCCTCGGGTCGGCCGGCGCGCGTGTCCGCGCCCTACCCCTGGGGACTTGAGGCGCGGGCTTGCACGTAAAACGCCCCCGGGGGGGGGGGGGGGGGGGGGGGGGACGCCTTCGTAGTCGTGGCACCTTTTTAGCCTAGCAGAGTCCCCCCGCTCACTTAGTATGGACTCTTTACGACGACTTTCCTCTGCTTGAGTCGGGGGGGGAGGGGTTTTGGTCCCTCCTCCCTCCCTCCCTCCCGCTCTCCCATGATCGAATCGTTAACCATCCCCTCAATATGTTTATCTTTTTTATCATGTTATGTATGTTAATCAATGTAATAGTTGGGATGCCTCCGTAGTCGTGGCGCCTTTTTAGCCTAGCTAGGTCCCCCCGCTATTGAAGCATGGACCTAATATACGACGCCTTTCCACTGCTTGGGCGGGGGGGGGGGGGGGGGGGGGCTCTCCGTCCCCCCCCCCCCCCCCTCGCCCTCTCATGAAAGAATCGGCGGCACTCCCTACACTTTAAATATTATAATATAAGTTAAGTTAAAAATAATAAAAACCACAAATGGGCTCCCTTGCTAAACCAATATATAATATTACAATAGCGTGACCAAGACAGGGGGGCCACAAGTTAGGTAGTCTTGGAGCCCGTCCCGACCATAATTAAAATAATAATACAATAAAAATTTGATAGTTAACATTTGTTTTTGATTTCATTGGCCGCCGAACGGCGGCCACTTTATTTTATTTTTACATTCATACATAGGTCGCCATCTTGTCCTCGGGAGTCTTCTTTTGGGGTCGAAATTAATGACGACCATTATATCTCTAAATTTTCATTGGCTGTCACTTATGGCAGCCATCTCGACCTAATATTATTTTTGATATTGATTAAATGGAGGGGGTGGGGTACCTCCGGGCCGTGGGCCGGACACCTGTCTATACTCCAGCTCCCCTTCCCCCCCCCCCCTCTCTCCTTTTTAACTAAGAGTGTGCCCGAGGGGCTGAAGTGGCTCTCTTGAGCCCACCTTCTTTTTAATTCCCTCTCACCCCAGTAGACATGTGTCCGGCGTGCGCACCGGAGGCCACTTTCGTAGTCGTCTCGCTATTGCGTAGGTGCTCCCCCCCCCTTTTTGGGACTACTTAAGCGACGCCTTTCCACTGCTCGGGACGGGGAGGAGGGGTCCCTCTCCCTCCCTCCCTCCGCCTCGAGTACGTAAGAATCGTTAGCTACCCCCACCATACCATATTATAACATATTATATTTTATTATACTATAATTCTCATTACTATATTATTGTACTGAGTGCAACTTATCTAATTTTTGGCTTCCAAACCACAACTGTCTAATAACAGTTTATTGTTAAATAAAAGTTTATTGTATAAGCTAATCCGGTTAATGACCGGTTTGCTGGAACGTCGGTCGGGGGTCTATTAGTGCGCTTTTGCCGCACTTTGTACACACCGTAAAGGATAGTCCTTCTTTTATTTATCATCTTAATTAAAATATTTTTTATAAATTACACGTCTCCAACTGTATTAAAAGACAAATAAACTGTTTAATTACAAATACTGAACAATAATTACTATAATTTTACCAATATTTTTATTTTTCCTTATCATTAAATGTGAGGGTTCCTCCCCCTTAATACTAAAGACCCGCGAGTTGGACCTCCGCCTCGGGTCCGGGTTTCCCCCTTTTTTTCCTCCCCTTTCCCTTTACAGATCCCAGCTGAGTTATTAGACATCCCCCTTTCTTTTTGATTACATAGCAGCTTCTTCTTTTCCTTAGAATATATATCGCCGTAGTAGGAGTTCTCTCCCTCGGCATTTTTTAATAACATAGATGTATATAGTCTCCAATTTTGTATATAAAAACAAAATATATATTTACTGTAAATAACAAATCTATATCTGTAAATATAATTTTAAACAAATAATTAACGGCCAAAATTGGTTTTTATTAATAAATATAAAAATGGATATTTTTAACTCAGTAGCCTTGAAATTTTAATACAATCGGGAGGGTTGTACTCGGGCCAGATAACAAATGAATTTTAACTTAAATTTTATACATATACAGTTATTTAACAGGCATCTTTAGATATCACTAACTAATTTTATAATTTTTAACAGGATATTCCTCACATCACACGAAAAACTTGCGCTTTTAGAATCCTTCCCCAAAACTTTTTTATGTTTTGTCTTTGTTTTTGTATACGTCCTCTTACGTTTTTGTATTGTCTTTTGTTTATTTACAACTAACAAATGTCCCATATGTGCCTTCCCAGGTCGAGAGGACGTAAAATTCCAAATAACTAACTAACCTCCGCCTCGGGTGGCCCGCCCCCCGGGGGTGTGGCGCGAGGATGTCTTGCGTATCCTCCCTCGGGGGGTGCGCCCCCCGCCATGTCGTCGAGGTCCCCCGGATCCTCCCCCTCCCTCCCCCCACCCCCAACCCTCTTTTAAATAAAATAAACTTATAAAAAGGATCCTCCTACAAATTTTTAATTACCAACCTAAATAATAATACTTAAAAATAAGAAAAGAAATGTGTACCTATTTCGTCCTTGATGTAGATATTTCCCCTGTCACTGTAGACAGGGAAGTCCCGGTGGAGGAGTTTGCTCCCCCGGTTGGACACTTTTTTTTTTTTCTCTCTCCCCATCATTATGTAAATAAAAGAAATAATGTATATTTTTGTTAATAAAAGTAAATATTTGTACAAAACATTTATTTTAACATAATATAAGGGCCATATTTGGTTTTTAATAATAAAAAAAAGTTTGAATTTTAACTCATAGCCCTGAAATTTTAATCAACTTGGGAGGGTTGGTTGCTTTCACCTCAGGCCAAAAAAAACAAAGTAATATTTAATGTAACTCTTTTATATCTATTTTATCAACTATTAATTAAACCTTTTATGAAATTTAGACCTTTTCAAAACATCAACTTGACTTGCGCATTTTGAATTCTCCCACTACCCCATTTTCATGTTTGCTGTTTGTCCACGTTTTGTATCGTCCATTTTTTGTTGTGTCTGTTTTATGTTATTTGATAAATAACTAACCCATTACAAATGTCCCATATGTGCCCTGCCGGGACGAGAGGACGTAAAACTCTATATTTCATTCATTCATTCATTCATTTTACTGAGTCCTCGTTTTGTCTTTTTACGTTTTGTCCTGTTTTATTTTTAGTTTCTCATACTAACCCAGTACAAATGTCCCATATGTGCCTTCCCAGGTCGAGAGAACGTAAAACACAAACATACATACATTACCTAAGGACTGTAGATATGACAACTGAAATGTTACTTTATGCCCAAGTATTTTTTTCTCTTTTACAATATGTGCGACAATTTTGTCAATATGTGCGACAATTTTGGACCGACAGACAGACCGACAAAGTGAGTTATAGGTTTGTGGCTTGAGCCACAAACAAAAACAAGAACTTATATCACTTTCCCCCCAACTTTTCACCGCCGTTCAACTTCAGTACTTTCCCAGATCAAAGTAGGGAAACAAAATAGAGAAAATACTAGAAAAAGTCATCTAAAATCCAGGGAAAATACGAAAATTATCAAAATTTTAAGTTTTAATACATGTTTTTGACACTGACACAACCTGCCCCATGCCACAACTCTCTCTCTCTCTATCTCTCTCTCTGTGTTTTATTTCTCGATTCTGGTGTCTCTATTGTCTCTGTCTCTTTGTCTCAGTCATTATTATTTTTACCCAAGCTTCCTCTTCCTCTTTCCTTTTATTTTACCACTATGATTACATTTGTCCATATGTATACATAATCATTGTATTGTGCTTGTATGAAGTGAATGTATTATCCCCATGATTATTGATTGTGGTTGATTTTTGTCCAGTTTACGTGGGTGTTTTTTTTTTATTGATTTGCCTTATTTGTTTTTATTTTTTGTTTTTTTATCAAGCTTATTCTTTTATCGTCAATAAAGATCATTTTGACTTGACTTGACTTGACACACACACTTACACTAACACACAAACAAACACAAACACTAACACATTCACCCAAACAATCATCAGCCTAAAGTGAGGTTTCTATTCAGATTATGCTCTTCACGTTTCATTTTATCTGTACCAATGCTAGTTTCCCGAAAACGCTTTTACCAGTATTTCAAAGCTAAGCTATTCTTACAATCATGGCCTGCTTTTTTAATGCATTTGAACATTGTCTTTAAACATACAGAAACAGATGTTTGTAGAGTTTTTAAAACTGATTTTTGAAGCTTCCCCACCTGCCCTTCCCACCCCCTCCACACACACACGCGCGCACGCGCGCACGCGCACGCACACGCACACACACCACCCTGATCCAGGTTCGGCAGACTTCTGATTTCTGATGTGATATTGATTGGACAGCATGTAAGCCTTTTGTAAAGATTGGCTGACAAACATCACGTGACTACCCCAACATTGTGGTGATTGGCTGACAAACATCACATGACTGTTCAATCATTGTGACGATTGGCCAACAAAAGTCGTGTGACTGTTCCAACATTGTGATGATTGGCTGACGGATGTCACGTGACTGTTTAACCTGAAGCAACACACAAGGCCTGAATTAAAGTTTATAAACTCTTTTAATGATGAGCCATATTCGTAGAAGCAAAGGTCAACCAACAGTACAACAATCAAACACTTCCGGTTCAAAATAATAAACAATTGAATACCCAAAACGCATGTGACGTTATGTCATGTTTATAGTGATACTACAAACATTGTGACGATTGGCTGACGGATGTCACGTGACTGTTCTAGGATTGTGAGGATTGGCTGACAAACGTCACGCGACTGTTCTAACATTCCAATGATTGGCTTCTTTTTTTTTTAAATGCCACGTGACTGTTTTAACAATTGCGACGATTATAGCTGACGGGGGTGGGTGGGTGGGGGGGGGGGGGACGTCACCACGTGACTATATAGTTGACAGAAGTCACAGTGACTTACATCATCATCATCATGGCGGCCATTACAATAATTATTGGTCTTTCTCGGGCAAGCAGCTAAGCACCCACTTTTCGTCGCAGTACCTCTCCAGCCTATCCATGGTCAGGAAGTGCGATTGGGCGAAATAGTGAACGGATTTGTAGTACATGTTGGAGGCTACACCGATGCAGACGGACACGGAACGCTTGTTGCTTCTTCTGGTCAGGTCCCTTCTTCCTCGTCGACGTCGTCGTCGCTGTTGGAACTTACGACAAGCGTGAATCATGTCCTTTAGGAAGGCCACGTCGCAATCGTCTTTTGATCGTCCGTACAAAGCACCCTGTTGAACAAACAAAAAGAGAAGGAGAAGAAGGAGGAGGAGGAGGCCGAGGAGGAGGAAGAGGAGAAGAAGCAGAAGATGAAGAAAGCGAAGGAAGAGGAGGAGGAAAAGAAGAATATGAAGACGGAGGATGATAAGAAGAAGGATGATGATGATGATGATGATGATGATGAGAAGAACAAGGAGGAGGAGAAGAAGCAGAAAACGAAAGAGAAGGAGGAAAAGAAGAAGATGACGAAGGAGGGTGAGGATAAGAAGAACAAGGAGGAGGAGGAGGAGGAGAGGAAGAAGAAAATGAAAGAGGAGGAAAAAAAGAAGATGAAGACGGATGATGATGATAAGAAGAAGGATGATGATGATGAGAAGAACAAGGAGGAGGGGGAGGACAAAAAAAAGAAGAAGACGAAAACGAAGGAGGAGGAGGAGAAGAAGGAGGAGGAGGAGGAGGAGGAGGAAAATAAGAAGATGAAGACGGAGGAGGATGATAAGAAGAAGGAGGAGGAAAAGAAGAAGCAGCAGAAGAAGAAAACGAAGGAGGAGGAGGAGGAGAAAAAGAAGAAGATGAAGACGGAGGAGGAGGAAAAGAAGAAGGAGGACGGGAGGAAAAGAAGAAAATGAAGAAGAAGAAAACGAAGTAGGATGATGATAATAATAAGAAGATCAAGAAGGAGGATAAGCAGAAGAAGAAGAAAACGAAGGAGGAGGAGGATAATAAGAAGAAGATCAAGAAGGAGGAGAAGGATAATAAGAAGAAGACCAAGAAGGAGGAGGAGGAGGAGGAGGATAATAATAAGAAGATCAAGAAGGAGGAGAAGGATAATAATAAGAAGATCAAGATGGAGGAGGAGGAGGAGGAGGATAATAAGAAGAAGATCAAGAAGGAGGAGAAGGATAAGAAGAAGATCAAGGAGGAGAAGGAGGAGAAGAAGGAGGAGGAGGATAAGAAGAAGATCAAGGAGGAGAAGGAGGAGAAGAAGGAGGAGGAGGATAAGAAGAAGATCAAGAAGGAGCAGAAGGATAATAAGAAGAAGATCAAGAAAGGAGGAGGAGAAGGAGGAGGAGGATAAGAAGAAGATCAAGAAGGAGCAGAAGGATAATAAGAAGAAGATCAAGAAGGAGGAGAAGGAGGAGGAGAAGGAGGAGGAGAAGGAGGAGGAGGATAAGAAGAAGATCAAGAAGGAGCAGAAGGATAATAAGAAGAAGATCAAGAAGGAGGAGAAGGAGGAGGAGAAGGAGGAGGAGGATAAGAAGAAGATCAAGAAGGAGCAGAAGGATAATAAGAAGAAGATCAAGAAGGAGGAGAAGGAGGAGAAGGAGAAGAAGAAGATCAAGGAGGAGGAGGAGGAGGAGAAGAAGGAGGAGGAGGAGAAGAAGAAGATCAAGAAGGAGGAGAAGGATAATAAGAAGAAGATCAAGGAGGAGAAGAAGGAGGAGAAGGAGGAGGAGGATAAGAAGAAGAAGATCAAGAAGGAGGAGAAGAGGAGAAGAAGGAGGAGGAGGATAAGAAGAAGATCAAGAAGGAGGAGAAGGATAAGAAGAAGAAGATCAAGATGGAGGAGGAGGAGGAGGATAAGAAGAAGATCAAGAAGGAGGAGAAGGAGGAGAAGGATAAGAAGAAGATCAAGAAGGAGGAGAAGGAGGAGAAGGATAAGAAGAAGATCAAGGAGGAGGAGAAGGAGGAGAAGGAGGATAAGAAGATACCAAGAAGGAGGAGAAGGATAATAAGAAGAAGATCAAGAAGGAGGAGAAGGATAATAAGAAGAAGATCAAGAAGGAGGAGAAGGATAATAAGAAGAAGATCAAGAAGGAGCAGAAGGATAATAAGAAGAAGATCAAGAAGGAGGAGAAGGATAATAAGAAGAAGATCAAGAAGGAGCAGAAGGATAATAAGAAGAAGATCAAGAAGGAGGAGGAGAAGGAGGAGAAGAAGATCAAGAAGGAGGAGAAGGATAATAAGAAGAAGATCAAGAAGGAGGAGAAGGAGGAGGAGGATAATAAGAAGAAGATCAAGAAGGAGGAGAAGGAGGAGAAGAAGGAGGAGAAGGAGGAGAAGGATAATAATAAGAAGATCAAGAAGGAGGAGAAGAAGGAGGAGAAGGAGGAGGAGGAGGATAATAAGAAGAAGATCAAGAAGGAGGAGAAGGAGGAGGAGGATAATAATAAGAAGATCAAGAAGGAGGAGAAGGAGGAGGAGGATAAGAAGAAGATCAAGAAGGAGGAGAAGAAGGAGGAGAAGGATAATAAGAAGAAGATCAAGAAGGAGGAGAAGGAGGAGGAGGATAATAAGAAGAAGATCAAGAAGGAGGAGAAGGAGGAGAAGAAGGAGGAGGAGGATAAGAAGAAGATCAAGAAGGAGGAGAAGGATAATAATAAGAAGATCAAGAAGGAGGAGAAAGGAGGAGGAGGATAAGAAGAAGATCAAGAAGGAGGAGAAGAAGGAGGAGAAGGATAATAAGAAGAAGATCAAGAAGGAGGAGAAGGAGGAGGAGGATAATAAGAAGAAGATCAAGAAGGAGGAGAAGAAGAGGAGGAGAAGAAGGAGGAGGAGGATAAGAAGAAGATCAAGAAGGAGGAGAAGGATAATAATAAGAAGATCAAGAAGGAGGAGAAGGAGGAGGAGGAGGATAAGAAGAAGATCAAGAAGGAGGAGAAGGAGGAGAAGAGGAGGAGGAGGATAAGAAGAAGATCAAGAAGGAGGAGAAGAAGGAGGAGAAGGATAATAAGAAGAAGATCAAGAAGGAGGAGAAGGAGGAGGAGGATAATAAGAAGAAGATCAAGAAGGAGGAGAAGGAGGAAGAAGCAGAAAACGAAGGAGGAGGAGGATAATAATAAGAAGATCAAGAAGGAGGAGAAGCAGAAGAAAAAGTAAACGAAGGGAGGAGAGGAAGAAGAAGAAGAGAAAGAAGAAGAAGACGTGTAGTAGAAGTCTATGTCTCTGCCAGCCTGCCAGCCTCTCTCTCTCTCTCTCTCTCTCTCTCTCTCTCTCTCTCTCTCTCTCTCTCTCTCTCACTCCTCTCTCCCCCTCTCTCTTTAACTTTCTGGCAAATGTTAAGAAAAGTTCCCTCCTCTGCCCCTTCCATTCATTTGAGACAGTTTCAGGTTAGGGTTAGTAATGGAAGGGGCAGAGGCGGGAGCTTTTCTTAACATTTGCCAAAATATGATACGATCTCTCTCTCTCTCTCTCTCTCTCTCTCTCTCTCTCTCTCTTTTCACAGACAAACATACAGACACGCGCATGCGTGTGCACACACATACACACACACACACACGCGCGCGCGCGTGCGCGCACTCAGACAGATAGATAGACATAGACAGACACTCAGACATATAGAAAACAAGAGACAGACAGACAGAGAGAGAGAGACACATACACACAGAGACCACAGAGAAGGACACACACACACACACACACAC
This sequence comes from Phymorhynchus buccinoides, assembly GCA_017654935.2. Lineage (NCBI taxonomy): Eukaryota > Metazoa > Mollusca > Gastropoda > Neogastropoda > Raphitomidae > Phymorhynchus > Phymorhynchus buccinoides. The sequence goes on along the minus strand of JAGGCT020004096.1, from coordinate 442,540 downwards.
ACACACACACGCACACGTATGCACGCGCGCGCACCCCCTACCCCCACCCCTCCCCCTCACACATACTCACTTTTCTTGTCTAATATCACTTTTAAGTGAAAATATGTTAAATTAAAGAACAACAACAACACTCACACATACACACTGTTGATGTAAGAAAATTGTCAACTCGCGATATGGACCAAGGCCTGATTGTCATTCACGGTCGCATTGGCATTCCTCTACTTACACACGAGTAGCACGTGTCGTGCCGGTGACAGGATGGGGTGAAGGTATCTTTGTAGAAGAATGGCAACCCCAACGGAATGCTGCACCCGTCGCCGTGGTAATTGCACATCTCATCACTTCTACTACTACTACTGCTGGCGTTAGCTGCAGCAGCAGCAGCATCCATCGTCATCATCGTCAGCATGAAGAGTAGTGGCGTTGTTACGGCCATGTTCAGCATGGATGCTTGTACGGTGTGTACTAATATGGTTCCTGTAGGCATTAATATACATGTAATTTATCAGTGGTTGACATTGGCCTGTTTGTAGGGGGCCAACAGTAACATGAGAGCTGCACAACTGATTATTTTCTACAGTTATGGTTGATGATGATGATGGCTTTGTTTAACGTCCTCCGACCTGTAACAGGCGCATAATTATGAGATTGATTGTGCAGTCATGGAAAATCATGGTAGTTTTAGTCTCTTGTGGACGACTATGACTCTCAAACGAGGGAGGGGGCTTTGTACTGGCTCTAGTGCTGCAGCCAAAGGGATGGGTTGGCCTTTGGGGACCTTCCCCAACACCAGCTGTCCTCAAATCCCTTTGGCCGAGAGAGCGCGGATGTGCCCTGGGCAAGGCATCTCCACTATAAATTCTCGCCCAGCCCGCCGGAAAAGCATCTGCCCCCTCTGCTATCTGGCAGTCATGGTCGGAAACGACAGACGGGCGTACACACATACATACATACACACATACATGTATGCATACATACACACAACACACACACATATATATATACATACATTGTAATCAAGGGTTATACATACATACATACACACACACACATACAAACATTCATACATGCACACACATACATATATGCATACTTACATACATCGTAATCAAGGGTTATACATACATACAAACATTCATACAAAATGTTCTTTGTTCGCGAAAACACCCACACACACACGTACATGCGTGCGCACGCACCACACACACACACACACACGCGTGCGCGCACACGCACACACACACACCACCACACCACACACAGGTGTGTGTGTGTGTGTGTGTTTGTGTGCATGCACGCGTTTGTGTGTTTGAGAGATAGAGAGACAGAAATAAACATAAAGAGAAACAGACAGACAGGAGAGAGAGGAGGAAGGAAGAGAGAGAGAGAGAGAGAGAGAGAGAGAGAGAGAGAGAGAGAGACAGAGAGAGAGAAACAGACAGACAGACAAACAGAAACCTGACCTGAATTCCTCTCTGGACCGACTTTTACAACACACACACCCAACAAGGGTTATATTACTAAGCGATGCAGTGGCTGTTCCCAAAGCCTACGTAGAAAAAAAAGTTCTGTTTTCACTATCAAGCTTGCTTGTGTATGCCCTGAAAGCTTATCTTTGCTGAGAACCAAAAAAACTTGCCCCCTTTTCTAGTTTTTGTGGCTTGTTTATTTGATTTTATAGTCTACTTTTGACGCACATTTAGTAAACAGACAGACAGGGAGAGAGAAGGAAGGCAGAGAGAGAGAGAGAGAGAGAGAGAGAGAGAGAGAGAGAGAGAGAGAGAGAGAGAGAGAGAGAGAGAGAGAGAAAGACAGAGCCGGAGACAGACAGACAAACAGAAACCTGACCTGAATTCCTCTCTGGACCGACTTTTACAACACACACACCCAACAAGGGTTATATTACTAAGCGATGCAGTGGCTGTTCCCAAAGCCTACGTAGAAAAAAAAGTTCTGTTTTCACTATCAAGCTTACTTATGTATGCCCTGAAAGCTTATCTTTGCTGAGAACCAAAAAAACTTGCCCCCTTTTCTAGTTTTTGTGGCTTGTTTATTTGATTTTATAGTCTACTTTTGACGCACATTTAGTAAACAGACAGACAGGGAGAGAGAAGGAAGGCAGAGAGAGAGAGAGAGAGAGAGAGAGAGAGAAAGACAGAGAGAAAGACAGACAGAGAGAAACAGACAGACAGACAAACAGAAACCTGACCTGAATTCCTCTCTGGACCGACTTTTACAACACACACACCCAACAAGGGTTATATTACTAAGCGATGCAGTGGCTGTTCCCAAAGCCTACGTAGAAAAAAAAGTTCTGTTTTCACTATCAAGCTTACTTATGTATGCCCTGAAAGCTTATCTTTGCTGAGAACCAAAAAAACTTGCCCCCTTTTCTAGTTTTTGTTTTCGTGGCTTGTTTATTTGATTTTATAGTCTACTTTTGACGCACATTTAGTAGATGTCCAATCGAGGTCTTGTTACTTTCCATACCACCACCATCCTCCCTTTCCACGAGATTATATGCTTTTAGGTCACCCAGAATTTTGGCCGGAATTTTTTCTTCTTCAGGTATATGCTTCTGTTATAGCTCATTTGATTGAGAAATCATTCATCTTTACTAATAAGTATGAGTAATAAAGTTAGGAGGCAACAGAGCAAAAGTCACTAGAGATACCATATCGCCTTAGGCTAATGCACCACCATGCCAAATGTGGGGACTTTAACTGCGAAACTATGAAAGATATGGCCAAGACAAACAAATTAAACGTTAAAAAGTCAAGGTCATTGGTTAATTTCAATATGCAAATCATCTTTCTTGAAAGCTTGCATAAACATCTATGTGTATGCAAAGTTTGAACAATGTATGCCTTGTAGTTCCCGAGAAAAAGCCAGTGTTAAAGTTAGCACAGACAGACAGACAGACACACACACTGCCCCTGGTGGGGGTCAAGGGGCAATGCCCCCTGAAACTGAAGAAAAATAAAGTGCAAAAAACCCTTTGAAGTGTACCTAAGAACAATTAAACAGTAATAATGACTTCTTTCTCAATCTCTCCCCCTCTTTTTTTTCTTTTCTTTTTTGATGGATTGGGGGGTTGCTACAGAACCCAGGTAATCCGGCCATGTCAAAGATTTCTATGCATTTTTAAAAAATATTTCTATAGCAAGTATAGAACTTCTAGAAATGTGTCTTCTGTGGCTTCTCATTGGAAGCGAAGTAGTTTACTATACTAGTGGATGACAGTAAGCAAAGGGAAAAGTCAGAGTCAAAGAGAGTGACAGATGTTACAAGCACAAGACTTCCAGAAGGTGGGGGAACTATTTATATGGTGGGCCTTAAGGTCTGAACGGTAAGTCTCTCGGATGAGACAACAAAAACCGAGGTCCCATGTGCTCACGCACTTCACACGCGTTAAAGGTGGACCCCAACGGATGAGTTTTTTTGTAAGAAACACGTCGAGATCACCAGGAAAACACCCTTTACAGAGATTGCAACACTCACTTTGCTCTGGTTTCCTAGAAACCAAACCGTCAAATCTGCGATTCCTCCTTGGCGGATGTGCTGGAAGTCAAATGATTTCATCCAAAGAGAAGGCATGTGCCATCTCTTTTCTAATGGCCGCCTGAGTTGAGACCAAATCGTTTGCACGAAATGTTCGCAACACAAGCCTTTTTATTATTTTTAATTTGATACAGTTTATCTAAAGGAGTTTCGCTCACAACAAAGGAAATAGCTCCAATGTTTTTACTGCACTACAAAAAAAAAGAAGCTTCAACCACAATGGGATTGGCCTCCACCCACCCCATCCCAAATGGCTACTCTCTCCGGCATCTCTGCCAAGGAGGAATCGCCGTTTTGACTTCTAGGATTTTAACCAGAGCAAAGTGAGTGTTCCAATCCTTGAAAAGGCCGTCTTTCTGGTGATCTCGACGTGTTTCTTGCAAAAACTCATCCGTCAGGGTCCACCTTTAAAGTACCCAGTGGCAACGAAGGAGTTCTCATTTGCATCTCAGTCACACACACACACAAAAACACCTGTACATGCAACAAACAAACAAGAGAGAGAGAGAGAGAGAGAGAGAGAGAGAGAGAGAGAGAGAGAGAGAGACACACACACACAGAGAGAGAGAGAGAGAGAGAGAGAAAGGGTAGCACTCCATTAGCGACAACACATTCCCCAATGTAGGAGCAGCCCGAATTGCACAGAGACTAGAAAAAGTAATACCTGCTGCACCAGAACATGAAATATGATTCCATTGTATTCCCTTGTCTCACCCTTCATTGTCACTATGAATTTAAGAGCTTGTTTTACGCCTAAAAGCATTCGCCATGGCTGAGTGGTTAGAATTGCCAGCGCGTAATCCAACAGGTTTGCGATTGCAGGGTTCAAATCCTCTTTGGTTGGTAGAGTTGTGTCCTTGGGAAAGACACTTTACTACTGTTTCCTCACTCCACCCAGGCGTACAGTATTTTTCGGACTATAAGGCGCACCTTTGTATAATTGTACCCAAATTTCAGATTTTGTTATTAAATTTTCTTACTATTAGTCGCATTATAAGGCGCAAGGGTCTCAGCCTGGGGAAAAAAGTATTGCCTTAAGCCGGGTTCACATTAGACGCGTAAGTTCCGTACAGACAACCCTAAATAAGTGGAAGAAAGAAGGATAAAAGTTTACGCATATATAGGGGAAATTCGGACACATGCGCAAATCTTTTCCCTTCTTTGTTTCTTATTTATGGATTGCGCACAGGTTTCCGCATGGAATATCCGCTTATGTGTGTACACGGCCTTATTGTCCGAAAAGTACAGTAAATGGGTGCTCTATGTCAGTTGGGGAAGTCCTTCAGATGAGGCTTAACATTGAGATCCCATGTGTGAATGCATGTACAAGACTTTACGCACACGTTAAAGCCCACTCCACTGTTCAGTAAGAGAAGGCCGTTTAGGGCCAGTGAGATAGATGACAAGTATTCACACAGCATGCAAAAATAAAAGGAGGAGGGGTGGGGGGGGGGTGCTGCACTAGTGGCATCGTGCTCTCCAGTTGGGAGCAGCCCGAATTTCACAGAGAGTCTCCGCGACTCGAAAGCAATACAACAGTAGAACCTCCCTTATATTATTTAAGACCTCCCATTATAAGACCTACTTCTCTGAGACATTGACCTTCTTTGTAAGCATCAACATTATCCTCCCTTATAAGACCTCACTTTGGGGGGTGGAAGTTCAGTTTAACGTCGCGTATCGGCTTTCACCATGTACGACGGGCTGAACAAACCAACCAGGGTATAAACAAAAATTTATGTTCCTGAATCACTGTCTTAGCCAAAAAGGCCGAGAAGCGATCAGAATTAACAAACCTCACTTTGGATGATTTTTGAAGGTCTTATAAGGGAGGTTCCATTGTATACCAATACCATAAAAACGTAAGCAACGATAGAATTCGCCAGAAATGCATGATTTTTCAAAGCAAAGTTCAAGTCTTCTATTAGATTTATAAACTGAAATAAAGGAAGACATGAACTGTTTGTCGATTTGAAATTTTATTTAATACTGGCGCAAACAAAATGAGTATTTCTTTAAAAAAAAAATAAATAATTCCTAGTGTAGCAATGAGAAATTGTTGTAAGGTAAAACATGGAAAGAAAGGAAACAAATACGCATCGATTTACACAAATGTCGTCATTTTATTCAGCAACATTCACAAATACTGCAGGTGTGTGGGTGTCATGCACATGTCAAAAAATAAACAAGAGTAGAACAGTACAGTATAAAAAAGCGAAAAGTTTGGCTTTTGTTTATTGTAATAATGACTAAGTAAAGTACATTTTCTTGTAACATTTTTGGCATACAGACAAACGCTTCATGTTTAGAACGTTTCATTAGAAGAATAACACATTTGTTGAAGATCTTTAGCTTCAGACAAAATAATGCCATGTTCCAAAATAAATTATGTACGTCTAATAGATTAAGTCAGAATTGAGATTAAAATATATACAGGCTTCAACAATTTTAAACAACGGAAGCTTAAAACTTGACTAATAAAAGGTACCCTTTGATAAAACAAATGATAATAAATGCATTCATATATAGACTAGAAACAAGGTAAAGTATATCAATCGCTGAGGAAAGGGGGGGAAAAGCATCAAAAGGAGACTTGATTGTCAAGAGCCAGTACTCGTTTATATATACACGTTATGCTTCTTCAACAAGAGTAACAGTCCCTGAATCACAGATCGTTAAAAGAATATAAGGCGATAAAAGTCCGAATAAAGCATTCCAACGGAAAAAATACTTTCTTCCGCGCACCCAAAATAATTCTAAAATAATTTTTTCCTAATCTTTTCACTTCGCCATACGATATCTTAAACTCGTTTTTCCCCTTTATTCTATTTTTAACTCTTTCTTTTCACGTTGCCATATTTCACTTCTTTATTCTTTTCTCTTGCTGTTTTTTTGTTTTAACTCAGTCTTTCTTGTTATCAAAAGACATTTTAGAGCTCTTTTTTTTAATCCTACAATCTATTCCCTTTTTTGTCTATATTTTTTTCTTCTTTCCACCCTACCATTTTTTTTTCTTTCATCTTGCTTATCACATTCTTACGAACTTGGGAGTCACGCGAACAACGTACGCGCGCTCCAAAGCAAATCAACAGCATAAGGACACTGGGTTTTTCAAAACGTTCTGAAAGACCGCTGAAAGGCAAGAAAGAAACGAAGAAGGAGGAGGTAGAAGGAAGGTAGAAGGTCCCTGATTTCAGTTGAGCATGCAGGACTCGTATGTGGGGATCATGTATTTGATGTTGATGAAGGCGTCGTCTCCGCCGTGTCGCTCAAACACCTCCAGCGTCTCCTGAATCAAGTCGCCCACGTTCTCCCGCTTCTGTTGGCTGTAGTCGATTCGGTCACCGCAGTTCACTGGGATCAATCAATCAATCAATCAATCATTTTATTGCCTTCACGCTTTTTTTTCAAAGCAAAGAAATTCGCTGCCTGGCAATAATTTGGACATGACACAAGTTACAGATTGACTGCTATAAGTGAATAATGGTTATTGATCCTCTCTCTCTCTCTCTCTCTCTCTGTTTTAAATGTGCACATTTCTAAGTTGATGTAATGAATTGTAATGATAATTATTTTGTTGGTATAATTTTGTTTCACACGTTTAATTGATGTTCTTTCAGTTATGTTGTATCTCTGTCATGTTGTTGCACCTAACCTGAATTTCTCTTTTGGAGATATTAAAGTATACTTGAACTTGAACTTGAACGTTTAGAAAGTCAATTTTACATAGATAAGACAATAAATTAAAAAAAAAACCCACATACAAACGCGCGCATGCTCGCACGCACACATATCACACACACATACACCAACAACAGTCTAACTGAATACTGTTCAGAACAACTCTTATTTCTAAAAGTGACAATGCGTTTATATCGACAATGGTCAAGGGGATACATGCATGCACAATTTCAAGGTGAAACCATTAAATGAAGATAACGGTAGGAACAAGAAGCCAAAACGAACACACTCCACATATAAAACCAGTTAAAAAAATTAAGAACAAGAAAAGCAAGGTCATTCATCAACCATGTAACATTAAATCAAAATAATCAATTAATCAATGTAATCTATAATTACGATTTGCATAAACTATAAATCTAGAAAATGAGTAACTATAAATCTAGGAAATGAGTATTACCTCTCTATAACGAAAAGCTATTGCCACATACTTAGGAAATGAGCTTACAATGTCTGCATTTTCAGAACAAGAAAAATGAAGGGCAGAGAGAGAGAGAGAGAGAGAGAGAGAGAGAGAGAGAGAGAGAGAGAGAGAGAGAGAGAGAGAAATCAAATCTGTTTTATTACCATTAGCAAACAGAGAGAGAGAGAGAGAGAGAGAGAGAGGGAGGGGAGAGAGAGAGAGAGAGAGAGAGAGAGAAGACAAATCAAATCTGTTTTATTACCATTAGCAAACAGAGAGAGAGAGAGAGAGAGAGAGAGAGAGGGAGGGAGAGAGAGAGAGAGAGAGAGAGAGCAATCCAAAACATGCACTAATTGAAGTTCACATACAGTGCTCATCAATCTCAGAAACAGCCCGTTTCAGGCGTTGGTTTAAAAAAAAAAAGATACTAAAAAATAACCTAGCAAGATAGACATGAACAATAACCTGCAAAAGAATGGTATGTTTACTTCTTAATGGAATGTAGCTTCAGTTCATGGGCTAATTTTCCTCATTAGTGCAAAAATTAATCAAAGTAAATGATCCAAAATAGCATATCTGAATCTTCTTGCTTCCCTCGTGGGGATACTGGGGGATCTTTCTGTACAAATAGTTCCATCCAAAATAGCATATCTGAATCTTCTTGCTTCCCTCGTGGGGATAGATCTTTCAATCCAAAATAGCATATCTGAATCATGCTTCCCACGTGGGGAACTTGAAGTTCACATACAGTGCTCTTCTTGCTTCCCTCGTGGGGATCAATCTGCTTCAGAAACATAGTTCCATCCAAAATAGCATATCTGAATCTTCTTGCTCCGGGATCTTTTTCAGGCATATCTGAATCTTCATGCTTTCGTGGGATACTGGGGGATCTTTTTTTCTGTCAAAATAGTTCCATCCAAAATAGATGAACTACTGGGGGAAAAATAACCAAAATAGCATATCTGAAAGCTTCCCTCGTGGGGATACTAGACATGAACAATAACCTGCAAAAGAATGAATCTTCATGTATGTGGGGATACTACTTCTTACAAATAGGAATGCATAGCTTCAGTTCATGGGCTAATCTTTCCTCATTAGTGCAAAAATTAATCATACTGGGGGAGTACAAATAGTTCCATCCAAAATAGCATATCTGAATCTTATCGTGATACTGGGGGATCTTTCTGTACAAATAGTTCCATCCAAAATAGCATATCTGAATCTTCATGCTTCCCTCGTGGGGATACTGGGGGATCTTTCTGTACAAATAGTTCCATCCAAAATAGCATATCTGAATCTTCATGCTTCCCTCGTGGGGATACTGGGGGATCTTTCTGTACAAATAGTTCCATCCAAAATAGCATATCTGAATCTTCATGCTTCCCTCGTGGGGATACTGGGGGATCTTTCTGTACAAATAGTTCCATCCAAAATAGCATATCTGAATCTTCATGCTTCCCTCGTGGGGATACTGGGGGATCTTTCTGTACAAATAGTTCCATCCAAAATAGCATATCTGAATCTTCATGCTTCCCTCGTGGGGATACTGGGGGATCTTTCTGTACAAATAGTTCCATCCAAAATAGCATATCTGAATCTTCTTGCTTCCCTCGTGGGGATACTGGGGGATCTTTCTGTACAAATAGTTCCATCCAAAATAGCATATCTGAATCTTCTTGCTTCCCTCGTGGGGATACTGGGGGATCTTTCTGTACAAATAGTTCCATCCAAAATAGCATATCTGAATCTTCTTGCTTCCCTCGTGGGGATACTGGGGGATCTTTCTGTACAAATAGTTCCATCCAAAATAGCATATCTGAATCTTCTTGCTTCCCTCGTGGGGATACTGGGGGATCTTTCTGTACAAATAGTTCCATCCAAAATAGCATATCTGAATCTTCATGCTTCCCTCGTGGGGATACTGGGGGATCTTTCTGTACAAATAGTTCCATCTTCTGGAGGTTCTGTGCTAGCAACTTCCTTTAATCTACTATTCTCTTTGACTCTGTCTTTTCTTTTTTATCAACTACTTTCGTCTTCCTTATTGGCCCGAGCTCCTCCGAAATCTTAATGCAGCAGGGAGACCACTGAAAACTGAAAACCAGACACACACGTACACTTACCCATTATGGCCATAATGGTCTGGGAACACAGAAAAAGAAGAAATGCTTTGTGATTTTTCTTAAACCATAACTGTGCACAACAGTCATATAGTTTAAATCAGCTGACTTACAGTTGTTGTTCTTGAAGAAGTTCATGACAGGGCAATTTTGCTTGGTAATGTTAAATGCTTCGCAACTTTTCTTTACAATAACTGTGAACATCATACACATAACTCAACTGACTTACATCAGTCACACAGAAATCACATGTAAAAAAAAGGGATGGCGCGCCTCTGGCTGCGACGCGCTCTCCAGGTGGGAGCAACCCGAATTTCACAGAGACACATCTGTGACTATAAAGTACCTAATAGTTTTTGTTCTGGAAGATGTTCAAAATGGGACAGGATCTGGCTGTAGTAGATACACCTTGCTCTATAAATACTTGGTGATTTTAAATGTTTCATAACGTCCCTTTACTATAACCGTGCAAACATATAAATCAAGTAACTGACAGGTTTTGTTCTTGAAGAAGTTCATGACAGGGCAGTATGTATCTTGCTCTATAAATGCCTGGTAATTTTAAATGTTTCATAGCGTCCCTTTACTATAACCGTGCAAACAAATAAATCAAGTAACTTACAGGTTTTGTTCTTGAAGAAGTCCATGACAGGGCAGGATCTGTCTGTAGTACATTGCTCTATAAAAAATACTTGGTAATTTTAAATGCTTTGTAACTTTTCTTTACCATAAGGGGACACACACATACGCAGTTCTGTGCGGTAAAAAAAAAGAAGGTAAAGGTGTCCCATAGCCTTGTCCCATAGCCTATCGGCCGTGGGGGCAGTGAACTGTTAGAAGTTCACCGTGTCAAGGGCACGGCATCATGGAAGGCGGAGCCTCATCCCTCTCCTTCCGCCGCCTTTTAACCTTCCCTGAATGAATCAGGTACCCATTCACTGCTGGGTGGACAGAGAGGGTTTTCAGGCCAGAAAAATCTGACTCAAGCTGGACTCGAACCCACGACCTTCTGCACCGCAGCCCAGCGCTCTAACTACGGGCCCCTGTGCGGAAAGCCCGTAAATAAGTAAAAGAAAGGAGGACAAAATAACCTTCTGCACGGAAGGTCGTGCGTATATGTTTTCCTTCTTTCTTTCACTTATTTACGGGGAACTTCCGCTTATGCGTGTATGTGCGTTTACTAATACAAACACATAAATATACTAACTTACAGTTTTTGTTCTTGAAAATGTTCATGACGGGCAGGATTTGTCTGTAGTAGGGCACGAGGGCCTCGCCCACCAGGTCGGCACTGACCACCAGGTGTTGTAACACCTTCAGCGTGGTGCACAGCACCTTGTGTTTCCGCATCGCCAGGGCGTCTGCAATCATCATTAATGATGTCATGAATATTCACACTGACCACCAGGTGTTGTAACACCTTCAGCGTGGTGCACAGCACCTTGTGTTTCCGCATCGCCAGGGCGTCTGCAATCATCATTAATGATGTCATGAATATTCACACTGACCACCAGCTGTTGTAACACATTCAGCGTGGTGCACAGCACCTTGTGTTTCCGCATCGCCAGGGCGTCTGCAATCATCATTAATGATGTCATGAATATTCACACTGACCACCAGGTGTTGTAACACCTTCAGCGTGGTGCACAGCACCTTGTGTTTCCGCATCGCCAGGGCGTCTGCAATCATCATTAATGATGTCATGAATATTCATACTGACCACCAGGTGTTGTAACACCTTCAGCGTGGTGCACAGCACCTTGTGTTTCCGCATCGCCAGGGCGTCTGCAATCCACAATCATTATTAGCGTTAATGATGTCATGAATATTCATACTGACCACCAGGTGTTATAACACCTTCAGCACCTTGTGTTTCCACATCACCAGGGCATCTGCAATCAAATAATTAATGATGCCATAATTATATTTCAGAATCACCAACAGGTAAAATAAGATTCTCTGTCTGTCTGTGAGTGTATGTTTGTCCGGGCCGTAGCGCCAGGACCGTCTGCAATCCAGACTCCTATTAGTGTTAACCATGTTATGATTATTCATACTGACCACCAGGTGTTGTAACACCTTTAGCACCTTGTGTTGCCGCATCGCCAGGGCGTCTGCAATCCACAATCATTATTAGCATTAATTATGTTATGAATATTCATACTGACCACCAGGTGTTGTAACACCTTTAGCACTTTGTGTTTCCGCATCGCCAGGGCGTCTGCAATCCACAATCATTATTAGCGTTAATTATGTTATGAATATTCATACTGACCACCAGGTGTTATAACACCTTCAGCACCTTGTGTTTCCGCATCACCAGGGCATCTGCAATCAAATAATTAATTCGCCATAATTATATTTCAGAATCAAAACATAAAATAAGATTCTCTTTCTGTCTATGCGTGTATGTTTGTCCGGGCCGTAGCACAAAGACCGTTGGTTGGAGACTCCTGTAACCATGTATATTCTTCATGAGCATCACCTCACCAACTCAGATCCTAAATTTTAAGCCTCCAGTGCAAGCCTCCGCCAAAGGAGACTCATTATGTATTTTGGGTCAGCACTGACCACCATGTGACGGGTACACCTTGGAGTCGCCTTGGCTCCAGGCTGTCGTGGACTCCCTGACCGCGCAAAGAACTCGTAGGGGTACATCCGTCTCACAGAGGCTATCGCATAACTATGGGGGGTATTGATGGTAGTCCAGACTTCTCTAGCATAACATCATCAGTTTCCAGGACCCTCAAAGGACGGCAAAGATGAAGTTGAGTCACTGACACACACCAGACCTGCTTAGCCCACAGGACAGAAACAAAGCCCGGCAAAGATACAGTTGATTCTCTCTCTCTTTCTCTCAGACCTGCTTAGCCCACACACAGAAACAAAGGACGGCAAAGATGTAGTCTCTTCACTGACACACACCAGACCTGCTTAGCCCACAGGACAGAAACAAAGGACGGCAAAGATGTAGTTGAGTCACTGACACACCTCAGACCTGCTTAGCTCTCAGGACACTCTTGAAGGGGATGATGTAGTTGAGTCACTGACACACACCAGACCTGCTTGGAGCCGCCGTGCTCCAGCATGTCGTGGACTCCCTGCCGCGCAAAGAACTCGTAGGGGTGCTCCGTCTCACAGAGGCCGTCAGGAAGAACAGGGGGAGGTAGTGATGGTAGTCCAGCTTCTCTATCTCCACCTGGCCCACAGGACAGAAACAAAGGATGGCAAAGATGTAGTTGAGTCACTGACACACACCAGACCTGCTTAGCCCACAGGACAGAAACAAAGGACGGCAAAGATGTAGTTGAGTCACTGACACACACCAGACCTGCTTAGCCCACAGGACAGAAACAAAGGACGGCAAAGATGTAGTTGAGTCACTGACACACACCAGACCTGCTTAGCCCACAGGACAGAAACAAAGGACGGCAAAGATGTAGTTGAGTCACTGACACACACACCAGACCTGCTTACCCCAAATCTTCACTGTCAGTAATCCCAAGCTCTGAAAACAGTAATTTCAGGCATCTGTCCATAATTTTGCTGAAATCCTTTCACCAGAATTTTTCGCTGCCGTCAAACCTTTTGTTGGGGGGGGGGGGCGTACACGCATGCTGCAACTTCCCATCCAAACCCAACATCGACAACTGCCGAAATTTTGCACCTAAAAAAAATGGCGGCATGGAGAAATAAACCGGACGTATTCATTCAAGGGACATCACTCGAAGTGATACCTTTGATAGCAGACAACACAGTAGCAAGTACGGCTCAAACGCCATGCCTTCCTTTGATTTCTTCTTCTTCTTTTTTTTTCGCACTCGTTCAGCGGAAATGCAGATTTTTTTGTTGCTGACCATAATAGCGTAATCAGAGGTCTCAAAACATAATAATTACGGACAAATCCGTAGCAAAAACAGGTCTGCACACACCCTTCTCAAGTTTACGACTCTCAGGCCGGGTTCACATTAGACGTGTAAGTTCCGTACAGAAAACCCTAAGTAAGTGGAAGAAAGAAGGATAAAAGTTTACGCATATAGGGGAAATTCGGACACGTGCGCAAATCTTTTCCCTTCTTTATTTCACTTATTTATGGATTGCGCATGGGTTTCCGCATGGCATATCCGCTTATGTAAATTGTGTACACGGCCTTAATCTCAAAGTGTGGTTCTTTCAGTTTCGTGACAATAACCCTAGGCTGAGCCCGACCCTATCTCTTTGTTGAGAACGGCCACTGGTCATGAAGATTACTGCTTTGAAGATGTATGTTGCTTATAAATATGAATGCAGATATAGCAAGTATGTGTGTGTGTGTGTGTGTGTGTGTGTGTGTGTGTGTGTGTGTGTGTGTGTGTGTGTGTGTGTGTGTGTGTGTGTGTGTGTGTGCGTGTGTGTGTGTGTGTGTGTCATTTGAACACAGGTGTTTATAGCAAAAATTCATGTATCAAGTGAGCAAATATGTGTGTATGTGTGTGTGTGTGTGTGTGTGTGTGTGTGTGTGTGTGTGTGTGTGTGTGCCACATACATACCACATTATGTGTTATAACCATAACAGGACAATTAGGTTTGGTATTTTCATGTTTATTTCTTTTGTATTTCTCCTTTGTCGCATTTCTCTGGATTTTTTGCAAGATAGTATTGTAACCCACAAGGGCTTTGTAAGCTAAAGGCAATCAAATATTGTTGATTGTTGATTTCTCGAGAACGGCAGAATATGGCTTCTCATTGATAATTTTCAATGCGAAAATTTTAGGGGGTTGGGGGAGATAGGGCTCCTGGTTTTTGCTCTTAACGCATTTTACCCCAATGCGTGCAGGCCGCATTTATCTTCCCTGGCCCAGCTGTGCATGAAGCTCTGAGCATAACTATAGAAGTATTTAGAAAACAAAAAAGTTCTTATAACTTTCAAACTATTCGCTGTATTGCATTTAGGGGGAAGTGGGGGTGGTCTAAGCTACAACTGAGCCAAAATGACACAAATGAAGACACTGGCTCTTAGCGGTGCAGCCTTTGGGATTAGTTGGCCTTTGGGGGCAATCTCCAAGTCCAACACCCAACTGTTGTGATGTTTTCTTGGGCAAGAGAGTGGGGATGTTCCCCTGGGCAAGGCTCCTCATCCTATTGGCAAATTTTAGCCCAGCCCTTTAGAATAGCTCACCTTACATGCTCACCTTCCCAGCAATTTTGTTTCCTTTGGTGTCGTTCGTGCTCAAGTGCGATGGGGAACTTGTCTCCTCTCTCATAGAAACCATGATGATGATGATAACAATGATGATGATGTACATGCTCACCTTCCAGGCAATTTTGTTTCCTTTGGTGTCGTTTGTGCTCAAGAGCGATGGGGAACTTGTCTCCTCTCTCATAGAAACCATGATGATGATGATGACAACAGATGATAACAATGATGATGATGTACATGCTCACCTTCCAGGCAATTTTGTTTGCTTTGGTGTCGTGCTCAAGTGCGATGGGGAACTTGTCTCCTCTCTCATAGAAACCATGATGATGATGATGATGATAACAATGATGATGATGTACATGCTCACCTTCCAGGCAATTTTGTTTGCTTTGGTGTCGTGCTCAAGTGCGATGGGGAACTTGTCTCCTCTCTCATAGAAACCATGATGATGATGATGATGACAACAATGATGATGATGTACATGCTCACCTTCCAGGCAATTTTGTTTCCTTTGGTGTCGTGCTCAAGTGCGATGGGGAAGTCACCTCTTTCATAGAACTTTCTGAAGCTGGTGGGGGCCACGTCTCGGGAAACAAAGGCACCGGCCACCGGGGGCCCTGGAACCTGGATAAACACAGATTTGATTGTGAGCTGAAGGTTGTAAACCTTTCATCGGCTCACTATAGTTGCACAGATAGTGTCATAAGAACGCCAAAGTAACTCACTGCATGTTACCACAAGCATGCTATCACTGTATCAGCCAGTTGCTTTTTTGTTTTTGTTTGTTTGTTTGTTTCCGAATAAACAAAGATTGTGAACTGAAGGTTTTTAAACCTTTCATCGACTCAAAACCAAAGTAACTGATGTGTGCTTGTCACCACAAAAAGTATGCAGTGGGTCAATTATTTGCTTCTGCGTGTATTACTATTAGTCCTCTGCCTGAGCACTTCCAAAGCGAAATATCAATACAACTGTCTGTTTAGAATATATGTTTGTTGGTACCGTGTGAGATTTTATAATTGCAACTTGGATTATTCTTACCTAAATGCATCACCTTACATTTACTATCATTAAAATACAAATTCCATTTCTCTGTCCAGTTTATTAGTTTGTCAATGTCATGTTGAATTGTTTTAGAATTTTTTGAAGTATTGTATATTTTGGTATCGTCCGCAAAATTTTTACATATGCTTTCTACTTGATCCGGTAGATCATTAATGAAAATTGTGAACAGAATGGGGCCTAGGATGCTACCTTGTGGAATGCCACTCAACACTGCTGCTTCAGAAGAATATTTACCATTTATTCGTACCTTTTGTGTTCTGCCCGTAAGAAAATGTCCTATCCATTTTGACCGCTAAAAAGCTTGACGGTTTGATTAGTCCCTATTCTACTAGTACTACTACTACTACTAAGTGTAGGTACTAGGTATGCTAAAGAAGTTGCTTCCCTTGGATTTGATCTCTGAACTTGTCTGGATTTGGGACACACGCGCAAAAATGGAGTCGCATGTGCATGCACAGTTATCACACTAAAAAGCAAGACGATTCTTAGAATTAAAAAAATGCTACAACGGTGGGAATAAATCTACATATCCGTTAGTTTGCTAGATCGTTGAGCTTGCGAATCTATCGTTGGGTCGAAGAGAAGTAGATTAGTCAGAACAAGAAGCTTCGCTCAGCGCATCGATCGTTGACAAGCTATACCCAAGGCCCGCTAACAAAGATAACTTGCAGTAAGATTAATCATCGGTGTGAAGCTTGATCAATTTTTTTAAAAGATTTGGGTTACCCCAGTCATAGAAATCGCTAACCCAAAAATCGAGGCGTATTTGCCGTTTTATTTCCACACAGGAAATGACGCGTGTGAAAGGTCAAGGTCAAGGCCGATGACAACGCATGCGCACTTCTGTTTTCAAACTGAATGACGGACTCAAAGACAGCAATGCGATTCTTGCTTGTAAGCTGATTTAAGTGCTTAATCTTACAATATTTTACTTCATTCGACCAGCGGCATCAGAAAATTACATACGTTTGTTTCGATGCTTAAAATGTAAGTGTTAATGTTGCACATGTGTGGTTTTGAAACGTCCTAAAAATCTAGAACGATGAAAGTTTGTTTGCTTATCTATGGATCTATGCACGGACAACTGACGTATTGATGACGATTACACTAATAAATACGTCAATGCACGAGACGAGCACATGGCAAGGGGGCGCCGGAAAGCCGAAATAAGAAGCTTTCTTCGACTGAAAGATTTTTTTATGCAAAAACAAATATTTAAGAGCTTCTTTTCTAAAAAAAAAAAGCTACATTATAGTTTCTACAGACAATACACTATCTGTGAATACTGTTTTTCTAAAAAAAATGGTAGAGTTTTGTTCAGCTTTCAATCATCTTGATTGTTGGAAGAAAGATGTCACAAATTTCTGTATTTGAGTCATGAGTGAAAAATAGACCAATGTTCCAACAAAATTGTACCTATTTTCGTAAACTATTGACAAAAAACGCATGTTTACACCAATTTAGGTATTTTTCTCTCATTTTATTAGTACAAATCTGATAATTACGTAACTTTTTTTTCTTTCTTGTCGTACCTACTAGAGTAACTCTTCAATATTCCGAACGGTGTTGATACTACGAACACTTTAGGTTTTTACCTTCTAGTTGTTTTCGTTTCGTTCATACGCTTCCTGCATTTACTCAGAGTTATCTTCCCTTTTGACTCCAGAACTGTGTCAACCGTTAAAAATAACGACCAATAAAAATACTACAACGAGATTGTGATGTAGGGCACCCTCATTTTCATACTGACACTTCGCGGAAATTTTGAGAAGTGCTTGTGCACACGTTGAGTTCAAGGTGACGTCGACTTCAGTTTTCACCATCACCAGATAAGCAGACCGTGTAAATTATATTGGTTGTTCTGCTGATGGGTACATTGAGGCTCTGTTTGGGTTTGTGAAAAAGAAGATATTGTGTGTATCAAAGCTTATATTGGCATTACAAACGTGCGTTCAGAGTTTCAACAAGATTTTTGCACTGTTCATACTACGAACTACTAATGTTTGAAACTTTGAAACTATGATTATGGCATTACACAGGTGACTCTAAACAGGCACTGACTGGTTGGCCAGCTCACATAATATATGTAGGGTTATTTCGGACCGTTATTTCTATTGTATTTATCACGTTTTTGTCAATGATATAGTATCCCTTTTGACTGTTTATCCAGATCAAGATTAAGTTGTTAAAACGTGTACTTCAAGTAATGATAGCCCTGTACGAAATATCAACAACTCCTGTTCGTGATTATCAACAAATGTTCGAAGAAACCCACACAGGATCTCACTGTCTTCAAACAGTCAAAACGGATGTGTTATGTCGAAACGGGTGCGATCTATTTTTAGCCGTTGATTCGTCAGTTACGCTTCTCTGCTGCAGATCTGCAAATCTAAGCATTGGAGAACCAGAGACACAAGAATAATGCTTGATTCCTGGAGGCGTTCGAAATACCCATTACCACTACACGTTTACTCTAAGTGTCGTGAAGTGAATAACAAAAGTTATCAATCAGAATTCAAATTCAGAATCTTGACATGGAAATTGAAATACGTTGGCAGGATCCAATTATGGACGTGAACACCTGTCGCATGAAAATAGGTAGCTCGTAAAAATAAGTAGCTCGCTACCTATGACAGTGTGTATTTGCGACATTGAGCATGAACCACAAATTTCACTTTTTTCTAGGGTTAGGGTTAGAGTTAGGTAAATGGTTAAAGTACAGAAAAAGTGAAATTTATGGTTGTCGCAAATACACTCTCATAGTATAGCGACGTGAATTAAAAAAAAATGTAAGCAATTCTCAGAGTAATTGCTATGAAATGAGATAAAAAAATAGTTAACTTACTGTAAAAATGCGTTTTCTGTCAATAACTGGCGTGATTTATCGAAACATTGGTCTATTTCTTCATACAATGCCGATACAAGGCTGAAGAGACATTTTTGTTGCAAATTCCTTCCAAGAATCAAGATGATTGAAAGTTCCACAAAACTCAATTAATTTACAGAAAAATAAGCATTCAAAAGTCGAGTACTGCCTGTAGAAACTATGCATATGTTTTTATAAGAAAAAACACTCAAATATTTGGGTTTTCATGATACTGGTATTTGAATCGGACATAAACTATTTTCGCTTTAGTAATGGCGTCTTTCCATGACGTCATCTCGCGAGACAGGCTCGCGCAGTAGCAGACATTTTTGTTCCCCAACGATTTTCAAAAAGTTTAAAACCACCAAAAATTATTGTGTGCAACATCGTAAGCTTAAATTTATGGCGTCGAAGCAAACATTAGTGATTTCCTGATAAAGTTAGTAGTGTGGAGCAAAGCATTGTTAGATTCAGCGTTTGACGATCGTTTCCACTTCGCAAGGGAAGCCACTCCTTTTGTAAGAAAACGAGGCAAAATGTCGCCAAATCGGTACGACGGTAGGCTTACCGGGGTGGATGTAGGACAAAAATGGCACGGTAGATGTTTAAGGCTTCATCTTGTGCCCGGCACTGTTCATTAGCACGGGGTGGACTTAAATAGCGAGCGGACAACTGATTATGTCAACGCTTTTCAACTCGGTAAACTCCGCACCGCCGATCAGTGATCTGTCTGAAAGATGAAATTTTCAGCTTGAAAGCAAGGAAGCTGAATCCTCTGTACACCCGTCACGACTTCTTTTAAGGTAGAAATAATGCAGCAACAAGAAGAAATTCTTCTTTTTCCATATTGGCCCGCTTGCAAACTCGAAAAGTTTATTATTTTTTGATTAGCTTAAATTTAAACAAAGGGACATAACTCTGTGTCAGACTGGCACAAATACCATCGTCGCTACATAGTAGGAACGACGGAATTAGGTCAAGCCGCAGCGATTTTTCTCGTTGAAAATCCGAACCGTGATTTTGGCCATGTGCCAAACGTGCCAAACGGTCACTTCCTTTGCTTGTTTTTATTGGTTGTTATTCTTGGCGCTGACCATCCGAGTTTCTTTCTTTCGGGAAGCAGACACCTACTCGGTCATTCGGGAACGATCTTTTTTTACGCGAAGACGGCCGATCGCGAGAGACAAGCGATCCAATATTTGGGTCCAATTCATTCGTTTATCATTTCTGAACGGTAATTACATAATTCTTTAAAACAAATGCGCAGTTACATTTAATTATTTTTCTACAAGTACACCAAATTTGGTGCATCTACAATAAATCGCAATGCTGCTCAAGGTCTCCACAAGTCGGGAGGTGTTACGTCGAAGCCTGTCCGACATGTTTTCTGTCATGCTCACGTTGATGTTGCGATCTTGTGAGTCGCACAAAAAGCTTAGGCCTAATCTGTCTAATGTTTGGGGTTGATGTTGCCCCTTTGAATAAGCTTTATTTTGGTACCAATGCTTTGTTTATTGGTAAAAAAAAAAGAAAAAGTTATGGCTGTTTTATTCATCCAAACATTAATACGGTAAGGGCCGTTAACCTTGATCAAAATTTTCTTATATATAAGTTATATAGCTCATGTAAAAAAAGCTATCATTTTAAAACGTCGTAACTTTCTCAATTTTTGACCGATTTTGATAATTTGGGTATCATTTTAAAGGTCTTGTCGGGCTCTTTCTATTGACATAATTTCGTTAGGATTTGACAAAAATACTATTTTTTTAAATTTGTATAACCACCCTACTACATAGAGAATGATAGACTCATAGTAGCGAGCTACTTATTTTTATGAGCTACCTATTTTCATGCGACAAACACCAAGAACCATAATTTTTAGGACACACAATCACAATGAAAACATACACAGATCCTGGTCTACAAATGTACAATTCAACTCAAATTCAAAACTCACCCGTTTTTGCAGCCTGTCGCAAACTTCGTTCTCCATCGTGAACGGAATATCACTGCTAGCTTTCATGTCTCTCGACCGCGTCACTTTCCCCTTGAACTGCTCCTGCTGCTTGCTGTTCGTCTTCAACATTTTGCTGGAAACACTCTTCCAGAGCAAAACAGAAGATAAATACCGACAACTGTCCGAAATCACTCGAAAAAACTTACCGCCGTCTCCTACTAGCAACTCAAGATGGAGGTCGAGTGTCTGTATCTTAGCAACGCGAGTTAAAGCCCCGGATGAAAATGTTTAGTTGACCTTACTCCCAGACAATGACCCTGTAATCTTGTTTCCGGCGGAAGTTGATTTATTCAACCTCAACATGGCCTTCGCAGGCGTTGCGAGAAATGAAATTGTTGCATTGTCTCGTCTGCTAAGAGGTTTGAGTGTCAGGAATCATGGCTGCGATGTGGCCCAAAGAAAGTTTAGTGGTTTAGCGTCTTCTGTGCAGCAGAAAAGCAAGTTTACTTTACTGCCAAGGCCCTTGACGTTTCCAAGTCCCAGAAGATCAAGCTCGGGTCAACTTTTTCGTCATCAAATTCTGCCAGCAGTTTCAGTGGATGGTAGAATACTGTTTACTTCATTTAATTTGTTTCTCAGAAAAAATGTGATTAATTCATTAGTAACACCAGCAAATGTGTAGAAAATATCAGACCTGCTATTGCGCATCATGTGCTTCAGGGTTTTCGTTCACTTGATTTAGTTTCACACACCCACGCACACACGCATCAGCACGCACACACACTCAAACACACTCAAACACACACACACACACACTCAAACACGCACACACACTCAAACACACACACACACACACACATGCACGCACACGCACACACACACACACACACACACACACACACACACACACATCTACAACAAAAAGCACACACACACGTGCAGGCTTTAACATCACACACACACACACACACAGAGTGACACATGTATACAGTAATGCACATACACGCACGCTGTGGAAGAGTGCGGTTGGATGTAAAGAGCAAATGGTGTGTGAGGGAGCACATTGTGGGGAATGGGGAAGACTCAAAAAGTACATTGGCTCTGTCACTGTGTGTTGCCTAATTCTGTTAATAATTTGTACGCAATGTAGGAGGGAGAGGATTGAAGGGGACGGGGGAGAAGGGGATGGGAAAGGGGGTAGGGTGTGGTGTGGTTCATTTGTTGACTATGAAGAAGATGTTTGTTTATTGTTAAGTAACTTAAGATGAGCTTTTATCATTTCCTTGTGTACATGTATACCTTGATTTTTATTTGATTTTCCTTTTCTTTTGTCCAAATGCATGGATATTTTGTTTTCTGTGGCCCTTGTATCATGAGACCACATTGTAATTTCTCTTGTTGAGATTTAAACTCAAATTAAAGTAATTTTGACTTTGAGTTTGACACACACACACTGCTCTCTATTTTGTTCATTGACAATAATCTTGTCAGAAATCAGATGAACAATGAATATTCTGAATGTGTTTTCGATTCTTTTTAATATTTATTATGTTATACTTATAGTGATGATCTTCATGATGTTCATAACACATAGACCTAATATTAATAACTTGTCTCACTCATTGTTTCAGTACCACAATGTCAACAACAAAGGTTCTATGCCAAGGGAGCTCCACCTCAGAAGAAACCACTTTCTTTTGATTATTCAGGTAGGAATTAACTAAGGAAAAATTCCAAAGGATTCTGTAATACTAATAGGGCATTTGCCACGTGAGGGCGACCTTGAATTTCACCGAGTTGAATTTGGAGAGCTGAATTAGAAAGGTCAGCGTAACTCGGCAGAACGAGTGCGGGCAAATTAGTAGTCTTGAATAGAGAACGAACACTCGTGGCAAATGCCCTATTCTTGTGGTGTATTAATATTATATAGTCTTTCAATTGGTCATCTCTATGTCAGTATGTGTGACCTAAAACTTTTGTAATCTGCATGCTGACATGAAGTTGAAGTTAGTTCTCTTTGCAAAATTTTAAGACATGAAGAAAATTACCTTTGCAAGACTCAATATTAAATTTAAACGGACTGAAAAAGCTTTTTTTTGTGGCTGTCCCATCTTCTGGGCCGTACAGTGGCGTTGCTCACACGCCGCTCATTCCGTGCCCCAACTCACAGCTACACCTTGGTTTGTCAGGTTTCAGTATCTTTAATCAGCAGTCCCAGGGGAGTGAATCTATTGTTACTAGGCCATTGATCATGGTATCACATCAGGAGACAGCCAACTAAGGAGACTTTGGTGGAGGACAGGACTAAAAATTGTTACAGTGGAACCTCCCCTTTAGTTTAAGACCTCGAAAAATCATCCAAAATAAGGTCTTACGTGGGAGGGAGTTGTAATACAAAGAAGGGCAATGTCTCTGAGAAGTAGGTCTGAGCCCTCTTATATTCGGATTTTGTTTGAGACCAGACTTCTGCTAGATTTCATATTCTTTTGGCAAATGTAGCCCCAAATGGGTTAGTGTGGTTTATGCTTCACCATTGCTAGAAATAAAAATGTCTACAGCCATGAAATTTTGCATGTGTGGTCATGAGGCTTTGTTCTCGGGTGTGAAGTGTGTGTTTTGTGTGTCTCAGAGTGAAGGGTCATGTCATTGTCAACTAAATGTCACCAAATGTGTCATATTATGGTTAACATTGTAAAACAGTGCACTGACATGCAGTTTACTCATGCGCATGCACGTTAGTGGGGTGAAAATGAAAGCTGAAGCCTACCTGACCTAGTCTGGTCTCTGTCCCTCGCTTCAGTGAGTGACACAGAAAATGGTCAACTGTCACCAATAAAACCTATTTGGATGTAGTTCAAACCACAACTGTACATTGTTTGTATACACTTTCACACACTGCAATACACTTTATAATCATACAATGAAGACACTCGAACGCCCACTTAAAAAACGTAAATATGTAGAATTTTATTCTTTGTCGCATACACCCAACCACGGACACTTTATAAAATGCACACACACACTCAACCAGAGCTGTACACAGTACAGTGATAAGTCACAGTGTGTGCCACCCCTGTCGTTGTGTCATTGGTGTCACCCCATCATATAGGTGTGCATACCCTACCCTCCACCCTACACACACTCTACTAGTAGTCTCTACTACTGTGTCATGGTAGTCACAAAAACATTCATTCTTGCGATAATAGAGAGCTAGCTGACAGAAGAGCGCAGTCATGTAGGCCCAAGACGGACTGTCGCTGTCGCTTGATGCCCGTCACAATCAACATGTAGGCCTACGCATTTCGTCTGCTGTGACCCTCCAAAGTGGGTCAAGTGTGGGCCTTTGTTTACTTGCTTGTGTGTTGCGCATCTGTTTGTTTTGTCTGCTGCTGTTTTGAAGAATGGGTGGGGTAAGACAAAAGAAATAATCAAGAGGGGCCGCATTGTTTGGAAATGCATGTATGGGTCAGTTGGTTATCGAAATGCATGCCGTGCTGCATGCCGTACCGAGGCCGGAATTGCTAACGTTTTGCTCTACACCACCTCCTAAATCCACATCTGATTCTTCTTCTAACTCTTCATGGTCATATTTTTCAATTTCTTCAATAATATTATCCTACTCATCTCCCGAAATGCCGAGAAATCCTTGCAATCACACAGTAGCGCTGCAGCAGACGACAAATTCAGACCCAAGCTTTCATTTACAACTGCTACGCTGACATGCAAGCAGTTTTGGCTCTTTGTCTGTGAATGGACGTGAATTACTATCCCATAATACTAGAAGCAGTTTCATTGGTCTGTCCCAAGGATGCTACCAACTTTTTGGTTCATTCTACACACTTTCACGGGGTCTACACGTGACGGAAAACTGCCAGATTGAAGGTCACGGCCAGTTACGCTGTGGAAACATAGGGGGGTATTGGGGAATACCCATAACATTACGATGTGAATGCAAGAGGGTTAAGTGGGAGGGAGTCTTATAAGGGGGAGGGGGTGTTATAGGGAGGTTCCACTGTATTACTGTGTATGTGTGTGTGTGAGATAGAGGGTATTGTATACATGTGTGTATTTGTATGTGTGCGCGCATATATAATGCACTCATCCCTCATGCGTGCATGCATCTTATGCATGTGATTGTGCAGGTGATCTGGTGACTCAGAAGCCCCTGGATCCTGAGGTCACCCACGTGGACTTCCAACAATTCAAAGAGCTGGACAGGTAACAAACAGTTAACAGGCTCAGTGTTTCCCATCAATAATAATAATAAAGAATATTTATATAGCGCGTGTTCTAGGTGTACTGCTCATGGAGCTTTACACAAACTAAGAACCGCTCCACATACAAAATTACAGTCATATCAAACATACTCCGACGCACTCGCATACTCACCCTCACGCTGTGACATACTCATAGACATAAAAACATGCACCTACGCATAACGCACAAACGCGTCCACACACGCACGTATGCGCGCATGCACGCACGCACACACGCGCTCACACACACGCTCCCCAATCATCTCCTCCCCATCTGCACACATCATTCACGCAGACCCATAGCATTTCAATAAGTGAGGCTGAGATTGCGAGCATTATTGCTGAGAGAAGAAGTGTGTTTTCAGATTGGCCTTAAAGATTGACATCGAGTTGGAATGTCTGAGAGATGATGGTGGTTAATACTTACAAAGAAGGGCAATGTCTCAGACGAATAATACTAATAATAAACGGATATTTATATAGCGTTTTTATCGAGCGCAAAGCGCTTTGCAATCAGCATTTAAACACATGCACACTATGTACACACACATGTAGACACACGCATGCGAGTGAACAAGCGCTTGCACACAGACATGCGCACACAGACCCACATACATTTCATCAAGCGCACAGAAACAGATTCTCACTGACACGCGCACACACTTACACAAGCATATCTCTTACACAGGAATACTGAGAATTTGCTGGCAAATTAAGTTATGAGCATTTGTATAAAGTTTAGTCATCAAAGCATAGTTCTATGGCTTGTGTTTCTTCTTTCAGTGCTGATGATGCCGTGCAGAAGCTGTGCAGCATTGATTTTCAGTCTGGGGTGAGTTTGTGGCTGAAAGGCTCATGATTTTTATTTTTTTATTTCTATTTTATGGATGGCATTTGAATGTAAAAAGACATTGTAGGCCAACACAGTAACCTATGTTCATCTAATCTTTCATGTAGACAATGTTCTTCAAAAAACAATCTGAAACTTCCCTATTAAACAGCTATTAAAATCACCTTTTTTTTTTAACATCAAACTATAATGTACCGTATTTTACGGACTATAAGGCGATACTTTTTTTTCCCAGACTAAGACCTTTGCGCCTTATAATGTGACTAATAAAATAGTAAGAAAATACAGTAACAAAATCGGAATTTTGTGATAAATTTTCGCCTTTTCGAAAGAAAATGGTTGTGTTAACTTCTAAAGAACTGCAAAATCAAAACCTACACACACATTCAAATTCTGTTTTCTGGATACATGACATTTATCTGGGGTCTTCAAAAGTTTAGAGATAGCATAGCCATTTAAAGACTCACCACGTCATGTGTCAAAATCACGTTTTTCACGTGTTCCCTCTCTCGCTGGTAAGAAATCTTATTTTGGCCAGGTGTGACTCCCATACAAATTCCCCATACATCAAAACGAGAGATCACTTTGAAGAGCAGCCTCGTTTGCACATGTATTTGCATGTGGGTCACCCCATGCCAGAAAAAAACAAGGGACTTAATCTTGATGGGTCTTTTTAAGGCCCTAGCATGGCGATTACTTCCCTGGAGAACCCTTGAAGCACCATTACCTCATTCAAGTCGTTCAGGCCATATATGTCTGGAATTAATAGATAGCTGGCAATTTGATGCAATTGCTTTAAGGGAAGTAAATCTATGTGCACATCATACCTTGGTCACTTCTAAACTCGCTTCGCTCCCTTAGACCACAATTTTGCATCTGACTTTGCTTTTGTAGTGGTTCGTTGTGGGGGAACCAATCGGTGTAGAGAGTTTTTCTATATAAAGTCTATATATAAAAAAAAGTCTGATCTACCACTTCCCTATGTCTAAACCTGAAGTAAAAACCTGTAATCTTCTTTCATTTCTCCTTTTGTTTATGTATGTTTTGTTTGTGTGTATGGCTGGAGTGATTTGTGAGTTTTTTTAATAATTCAAAATCTTGCGATGCGAATGAGTTAAATTTGAACCCAGACAAAAAGGTGCCAGAAAAACCCTTAAAATGTCTCTCATCCCTTGAAAATGGTTTTTTGGGTTGAATTTGTATGTGAAGTGTGAGATCAAATTGTTTGAGGCCTGCTTTTGTTCATCTTGAAATGTTAAATCACGGAGAGTCTGCAAATTTTACTTTGCTCAGCGATGAACAGTTGTCCTCTTGCAAGGAAGCCATATCCAGGATGACCCCTCCCCCCTAAAACTTGAGAGACATATTTCGCTCTGACCCCCTGATTTTGATGATGAAATTCACACTGATGTTGCATTTGTGTGTCAATGCATACTTGTATTAGGCCTATTAGGCCAACAACAAAAATATTTTATTGTTGTTGGTCTAATAGGCCTAATACAAGTAATATTGAAGTATGCATTGACACACTAATAGTTGTGGTTAAGGTAACATGGGCCCCCCCCCCCCCCCCCCCCCCCCCCAAAATAGGGTAGGTAGGTAGGCCTAACTTTTAAATTAAAATTTTTAATATAAATTTTAAGGTCAACGAAATTGTAGGTTCTTCACTCCCCGCTCTTTGAGATCGCCGAGTGGTGTTGAAAAGTCTAGTTCAGCAAGTGATAATGTTTTCCTTTCCTACATCCGGATGAATTGAATGTCCCAGAAAACATCCACGAGCGTGTAAGATGCTTTGAAAGTGCTAATCACCCTCGTATTTTCAGAAATATGAGCTCATGGCTCCATTGAAATGGCAGATAAAACGCCATTTTGCAATGACACGTGGATGTTCAGCATGTTAGAGTTATGTCCCCTGATGGGCATTCCCCGATTGAGTTTGTCTTAAATCTCTCTCTCTCTCTCTCTCTCATCTCTCTCTCTCTCTCTCTCTCTCTCTCTCTCTCTCTCTCTCTCTCTCTCTCTCTCACTCTCTCTCTCTCTCTCTCTCTCTCTCTCTCTCTCTTTTTTTTTTGGACGAGGCCAAAAAAAATCATGGGGTCGGCCGAAAAAAATAAGGTAGGTCGGGATACCGTAACCACAACTTTCTTAGGGGGGCCTTATAAGAAGTATGTAGTAGTAGTAGTGGTGGTGGTGGTAGTATTTGTGGTGGTTAGTAGTGGTAGTGGTGGTGGTGGTAGTATTTGTGGTGGTTAGTAGTGGTAGTAGTAGTAGTAGTAGTGCAGTCGACCCCCTCTTTTAAGACCTTCAAAAAATCTTGAAAAATCGGTCGTAAAAGAGGGGGGTCTTAAATCAGGGGTGACCAAAACAATGCACTCACTACACCGTATATGACGCACAGCACAAGCATATGTCTCCTCACTACTTTCACCCTTTGCTCAAGAGTGAGCGTCACACGTTTCCTTTTTTTACCCACATCGCTACACTGCTTTCTCCACCATTCTTGAATGAAACATCCGGAGTAGCGCGGCTTGAATTAGCGCAGAGAAATCTCGCGAGATCGGACCCTCGCATGATTGACATTGGCTAACAACAGTGGTACCCCAGCTGTGCGTCGGCTTGAACAGAGGCCAAGAAGGATAGATATCATACGTTTTTGCGACTGTCAGAATGTGTTGCATCGGTCGTAAAATCAAGAAGATTTACGGTCGTAAAACGCGTTAGAGGGGGAGTCGTAAATGAGGAGGCAAGTTTTGAAGAAAAACGATCCGTCATTCATATTTCGGTCTTAAAGACCCCCCACGTCACGTGTCAAAATCACGGTTTTCACGTGTTTTCCCTCTTATGGCGGGTAAGAAATCTTAAGAAATCTTCCAAGCATAAGAGGGAATGTGACACGTGACGTGGGGGGTCTTTAAAAGAGGGGAGGTCGTAAATCAGAGGGCCGTTCGTGAGGGGGTCGACTGTAGTAGTAGTGGTTAGTAATTTTAGTAGTAGTAGTAGTAGTTGTTGTTGATTATTTGCACTTGCTGCTCATGTTATTGGATTTCTGTGTCATGTCTTTATTCCATTTTTCAATATTGTAATGTGTAAAGCGCCCTGTAGCCTACATAGTACTCAGTAATAGTAGTAGGATGGGCGCTATGTAAATTTTCCTCTATTATTATTATTATGCTATGTGATGTTTTTCTTCAGTGGGACAAGAAGACGCACCGCAAGGAGGAGATGAAAGAACGGATCCTGCATCTGTTTGGGGAGGGCGCCGACAGAGAAATGCAAGGCATGTGGAGGGGAGGGTGGGGAGAGAGAGAGAGGGAGGGCGCCGACAGAGAAATGCAAGGCATGTGGAGGGGAGGGTGGGGGGAGAGAGAGAGGGAGGGGGGGGAGAGAGAGAAAAGGAGAGAGAGACCGGTAGAGAAAGAGAGAGTGTGTGTGTGTTTGTGCATATGTACTGTACTTAATGTGTGTGTGATTAATAGAAATTTTTCTTTTGCAATTTCATTCTTGTTCAATTTCTTTGTTATTTATTGAACTTGTTATACTTTTTTTCTTTTTTTTCAATGTCAGTACAACTTTTATAGTTAATCTGACGTTAAATTGGTTCCAGTCCAGTGTGTGTCTGCATTTTGATCCTTTCATTCATTCAAGTTTGGATGGTAGCTTTATTCTTGTAATAAATTACTTTTTCACAGCAGACATACAATGGAGTTAATAAAGTCAATGCACTTATCTTCATGACATTACTAATGTATTCTTGGTGTTATAACTAGGCACTCTGCCTAATCCACAGACTAGGCTGTCTAATCTATACAATAGGCTGCTGAGACTGTAGACTATAATAATAAAATAATAATTTAATTCATTTTAAAAAGTGACGCCTGTCCCTCGCGAGGCTCCAGGCGCCATTACAAAGATAAAAACCAACAGGTTTAAGAAAGAAGAGAAAGGAGACATACAAGATTAAAACATAAAAAAAGAACTTTGACATCGTAAGAACAAGATATCATTAGAAAACATTAAAATTAATACATGCGGGGAACATATACCCCCAGCCCCTCCACTCTCTCACCACCCCCTTCCCCTCCCCCCTCCCTCACCCCGCGCTGTCTCCCCCCCTAAAAAACAACAACAGCAAAACACACCCTCCACTCTCTCTCGCGCCTTCTCACTCACACACACACACACGCACGCACTCACCTACACACACGCAATCACACACACACCGTTTGGAATAAGACATATCAGCAGGTTGACGGTTGATACACGTCAGATTAATCATGGTTAAAATAGGTATGGAATAAGAAGGTCTTCATGCCTCATTTAAAAGCGTTAAACGTTTGTGCATTACGAAGGGCTAAAGGTAACGAATTAAAAACAGTAGGGCCAGCAAAAGAAAAAGAACGCTTGCCATATGTCTCCAGGCGAACTCGCGGGATGGCCAAATGACCAGCGTCTGAGGAACGGAGAGATCTCGATGGTGTGTATGGCACAACTAAGTCTGAAAGATAGGAGGGAGCAAGATCGTGGAGGCATCGAAAACAGAGGGTGGCAATTTTGTATTCGATACGGGCTCGAACGGGAAGCCAGTGCAGCTCCCTCAAGAGAGGCTTTGCATGGTCGAATTTGCGTTTTCTGAGGACTATGCGTGCAGCATGATTCTGAGCTCTCTGCAGTTTGTCGAGAAGCGTGTTTGGGAGACCAAAAAACAAAGAATTGCAATAGTCCAGTCTGGACAAAACAAATGCTGACATGAGCTTTTTGGCCGCATCAATGGTAAGAAAAGGACGGATATGACCGATTCTGCGGAGCTCAAGATAGATGGTCCTGCACAGTAGCTTTATATGGTTCTCCATTGAGAGTACACGATCCAGATGTACCCCAAGATTCCTAACGGACTCTGCAAAACAGATGTCTTCACCAGACACAACAAGAGAACTGCTGTTGGAGACTGCTTTGAGCTGCCTGGATGTTCCAACTGGGATGACCTCGGTCTTCCCATCATTCATTTTCAGCTTGTTCACAGTCATCCATTTTTTGACAGATTCTATTGTCTGCTGAAGAGTGACAACAAGCTGGGGAAACTGACAGGGTTGTGCCGACTGATGCAGCTGTGCATCGTCAGCGAACATGTGATGCATAACATCAAACTGCCTGATCCACTGACTGAGAGGTTGAATGTACATTGTAAATAGCACAGGTCCTAACACAGAACCCTGAGGTACTCCATATTTCAGAGAAACAGATTTTGAAACTTGATTGAGTACAACAACAGACTGGAATCGGTCACTCAAGTAAGATGTGAACCATTTAAGAACATAACCTGACAATCCAAAAGAGACTTGTAGTCTCTTAAGCAATATGTTATGGTCAAGCGTATCAAACGCGGCCGACAGATCAAGTAGGGATAGCAAAGATATATTACCATTGTCACAAGCAGAGAGCAGATCATTGACAACACGAAGTAAAGCTGTCTCTGTGGAATGATTTGCCTTGTAGGCAGACTGGAAAGGCTCAAGCAAGTCAGACTGACTCAAATGATTGAGCAGTTGACACAGAACAACCTTCTCCAAGATTTTAGAAATAAAAGGCAAATTTGACACAGGCCTGTAATTCTTCATTACGTTTGGATCGAGATTGGACTTTTTCAACAGAGGTGTCACAATAGCATTTTTGAAAGAATACAGTTCCAGTACTCAAGGAGTTATTGACAATGGTGGTGATAACAGGTATTAACTCATCAAGACACTGATACATGAGATCTGCTGGGATGGGGTCAAGGCTGCAGGATTTTTTGGGTGTATTAACAATAATAACCCTAACCTGCTCTTCTGTCACTGGTGTAAAATCAAGCATTGGTTTTCCAGTAAAGACAGAAAAATATGGGCTTCCACCTGCTTTGTCAAGTTCTGACCTGAGCTGTACAATTTTATCAGTGAAAAAGTCACAGAACGCATCAGGTAACTGATCAGCTGGTATGTTGTTTGGTAGACTATTGTCTTTACCCTTCCCTGTAAGATGACCCACCAAACTGAACAAGGCCTTGCTAGTTGTGCATTCTTCTACCCTAGCGAAGTCAGTTTACAAGTTAGGCAGTCCCAGTGCCTAGTTCACAAACCAGGCAAAGTGGCTGCCTAATCTACAGACTAGGCAATTCTGTGAGTTAGGCAGGACATATATGTGTGTGTGTGCGTGCGCATGCGTGCGTGTGTATGTGGCAGGCATGCCTGTGCATGAGCCACACACATAAAAAAAAGATGAACGAGAGAATTCAGCGTTTATCAGGAGAGAGAGTTTATATAAAAAAGGTGTGTTGAGTATACATATAAGACGCTACTAGATTATTATCATTTAAAGCCGCAGCACCCAATTCTAGGAATCAGGTGGCTATTTTTAGACACGCGCATCTACCAGCAAGAGGAGAAAAGAAGGTTTTGCTCGCAGCGTGTGGCGAAAACTGCCGTTTTTGCTCGCCTCCCTCCTTTTATGTCCCTGTCGTGCCTTTAACCAGTCTGTGTGTAGTTGTATGTGTGCAGTTAGGATATCTAGTCACCATTGCATGAAATCATAAACATCACAATTTTGTATCAGGGACAGAATTCACATTGAAGTCTGCTTGCTGGGAATCTTCAAAAAGGAAAGATGAGAGATGAAGTCATAGTTTGAAAAACAAATCCCTTATTTTCTTCATCAAGAGAAAGCACTATGCTTTGGTAAAGGTCAAAATCTTTTCTTCTTTTTTTTAGGTATTAGGTACTTTATAGTCACAGAGGCATCTGTGAAATTCAGGTTGCTCCCACCTGGAGAGCGCGTCGCAGCCAGAGGTGCGCCACCCAATTTAAAAAAAGATAATTGGCATGCAATTTTTGTGTGAGTGATGAGGAAGGAAGGGGGGTGTGTGTGTGTACATTTTGACCAAATGACAACTTTTTCTTGCCACTGGGTTTAACGTGTGCTAAGTGCATGGGCACACAGGACCTCAGTTTATCGTCTCACCCGAACGACTCCACGTTCAGACCGTAAGGCCTAGTGCAAATCCCCTGTACCCAGGTTCGAACTCGGGTTTACTTGACACAAGGCGAACGCGTTTCCTCTGTGCCACTCTACACTCACAGTCAATGATGTTACCATATTCAGCTATCATCTATATTTTTTGACATCTGTAGAGTCACCCCTTTTCAAAAAATGCATGATAGCAATCTGAAAGTGGTAACTTTCTGTCCGTTAAGGGGGACCCTACAGATGTCAAGACTGTATGATAGTAATTGCCCCCTCAGATGGTAACAATCACCCTCCGAACATGCTGCGTTTGAGTAGATCTAGATTTAGATAGATGCTTCTCGCCATCAAGCTATTTGGGGTCATTAATCTCAATGTTTATTTCTGTGTAGGGTCTCGATCAGTTTTGCAAGTTTGATCAGTTTGTAACCCCTCTTTCTATTTAAAATATTTGCAAATCGTTCACTCGCTTCGCTTCACTCGACGCCATTGTTGCTATGGTGTTTGACTGAGTAAGTAATGTAAGCAACTCTAATTTTCATGAAGTGCTCTCCCCTAGTTTTTTTTCTCGAAAATCGTCTATTAGCCAATGCATCAGTGTACAAAGGAAATCATTTTGGTTTTGCACAAGCACACAACCCAACAACAACGAAAACATACACATGGATGGACAACCAATATATTAATGTATGGTAACAAATTCAGGTTATATATCATATGTATCTCAAGCTATGACAATTTCTGTTTGTAATGACAATGTGAATTAAAAAAAAAAAAAAGAGTCGCAATTTTTAGGGAACTTTCTTAGACCACATTATTTTAACTCATTCCTCCCTACACCTGACAAATTGTCGGGCACACTAGCGCAGCCACCAGCACCTGAGCCCTATTAACTGTTAGGCACTGACAGGGCTCCCAGGCACCTCCATTTGGGGGTCTATGAAGCACTAAAATTCTAAAGGACCCTCTAAAAGAATGTGCAGGGGGTCCCAGAGATGCACTAGAAAAAGTATTTTTAGCATTCGCTATGCCACTGGGACCCTC
Source organism: Phymorhynchus buccinoides (assembly GCA_017654935.2). Lineage (NCBI taxonomy): Eukaryota > Metazoa > Mollusca > Gastropoda > Neogastropoda > Raphitomidae > Phymorhynchus > Phymorhynchus buccinoides. Next base: position 408,502 of record JAGGCT020004096.1, on the reverse strand, counting down.
TATCCCACCTCTAGGACCCTCTGTGCTGTAAGTGGAGTCCCTGGGACCCCTTGTTTTGCTGGGCGATTGGGGGCCCTGGGCACAGACACCCTCTTACACTCTCCATCGACCCCGTGAATGATCTCATGCTGGAGCAGAAGGATGAAGGAGGCTCAAATTGTGCATGCGCGTACGGTAGTTAGGATATCCAGGCCAGGTTTGAAGATAAAGGTCAAAGGTCAAGGTCACTGGAGCAGAAAATGTGCTGCGCGGCTGGTGGTATAGCAGTGATGTACCGAGGATCGAAAAACGATAGGACAGACTGTCCCTGAGACAAGAAAAATCACTAGGACAATGTCCTGGCTCTTGCAGAAATCAATAAGACAAGGCATGCCAGTGTTGACAGGGGAGAACACAATAGGACATTTTCAATTTTAATAGGTCAATGGCCTATGACCGGGGCCTTGGGACATCACTAGTATAGCATCTTCAAACTAGTTTTTATGTGGGTTTGTTTGTGTGTGTGTGTGTGTGTGCAATAAAGTAAATAACTGTTCAGAATTTGCAGGCTGGGAGTGCAACCCACAGGCTAAATGGCTATACTAGGGCACAAAAGGTTAAATGAAGTGGCTTAGGGGGGTGGGGGGTAATTTATCAGGGTAAGGATAGGGGGGAGGGGTGATGGGGGAATGTTTATCCGTTTCCAAGGAATTAATAAAATGGCAGCAGTTGGAAGTGATTGTGGGTTGTTGTTTTTTGTCTGTGTCCAGTGGCTATGCTGACGGTGGATATCAGGAATATGATCCCCCATGTGTTGGCCTCTAGGAAGGTATGTGTGTGTGCGTTTGGGTGTACGTGTGTGTGTTTGTGTATGTGTGCGCGTGTGTGTGTGTGAGTTTGTGTGTACGTGTGTGTGTGTGTGCACGCTTGTGTGTCTGTGTGTGTGTGCACGCTTGTGTGTCTGTTTGTGAGTTTGTGTGTGTGTGTGCACGCTTGTGTCTGTGCATGTGTGTGTGAGTTTGTGTGTATGTGTGTGTGTGTGTACTTGTGTGTGTGTGTTTGTGTGTGTGTGAAGTTAAGTCAAGTCAAAATGATCTTTATTGACAATAAAAGAATAAGCTTGATCAAGCTTTTTTTACGTCCTGTGTGTGTGTGTGTGTGTGTGTGTCAAGTCAAGTCAAGTCAAAATGATCTTTATTGACGATAAAAGAATAAGCTTGATCAAGCCTTTTTTTTACATCCTCTGTGTGTGCATATATGTGTGTGTGTGAATTCATGGACTTAAGTTATGATGTCATTATTTGCTGTAGTCATTTTGATAACATCATAATTAATTTTTGTGTCACAACCATAGATATGGCCTGATGAAAAGTGAGCAATTTATTTGAAAATTAAAGGTACACTAGTCAGGTCAGATCAGGTCAGATCTTTAGGGCAGCCAGGCCTCGCGGCTATCTTTTGATTGTTTGTTATTGTGGCTTTGTTCATTAATCAGATTGGCACCGCTGTGGCGCTTTTTGAACTATCATTGTCGTCTTAATCATAATTGTATTTAAAAACATTAATTTTGGGGTCACTATCTAAGAGGTTTTTGAAATGGTTAATGTTGGAAGCAAGTTTAGTTTGTGCAGGGAGATTGTTCCAGTGCTGGGTGACTCTATTAGAAAAGAAGTTTTTTCTCATATTAGTTCTACTGTATTGGGTTAGTATTTTTAGGATTGAAAACATATATAAAGAATTCTCCAACCTGACTATGTTATTTTCTGACTATATTAGTTTCTAATATATAATATGGGGATACTGGGGGGGGGGGGGGGTCTCGTAAAGCTGACTAAATTAGTTTCTGTTTAGACAAATGATATTTTTCTGATTTGTGGTTCAGGACAAGCGGAGCAAGTCGATGCTGATCGAAAAGATCCAGCTGCGGAAGAAGATCCTGAAGTATCTGCGCCGCGAGGACTACCAGCGCTTCCTCTGGCTGCTGCAGGAGCTGCGCATACGATACGTCCTGCCGCCAGACTACTACAAGTGAGGGGGTGCACTTCGTAGAAATAGTTCCCCCACCTTCTGGAAGTTCTGTGCTTGTAACTTCCTCTTATCCGCATACGATACGTCCTGCCGCCAGACTACTACTAGTGAGGGGGTGCACTTCGTAGAAATAGTTCCCCCACCTTCTGGAAGTTCTGTGCTTGTAACTTCCTCTTATCTGTATATCGCATGCACAAAAAAAAGAAATTGGGTGGCGCGCCTCTGGCTGCGACACGCTCTCCAGGTGGGAGCAACCCGAATTTCACAGAGACGCCTCTGTGACTATAAAGTACCTAATACCTAAAAAAAAAAATAATATGTCCTGCCGCCCGACTACTACAAGTGAGGGTGTGCATTTTGTAGAAAGTTCCCCCACCTTCTGGAAGTTCTGTGCTTGTAACTTCCTCTTATCCGCATACGATACGTCCTGCCGCCAGACTACTACAAATGAGGGTGTGCATTTTGTAGAAATAGTTCCCCCACCTTCTGGAAGTTCTGTGCTTGTAACTTCCTCTTATCCGCATACGATACGTCCTGCCGCCCGACTACTAGTACTACAAGTGAGGGGGTGCATTTCGTAGAAAGTTCCCCCACCTTCTGGAAGTTCTGTGCTTGTAACTTCCTCTTATCCGCATACGATACGTCCTGCCGCCCAACTACTACAAATGAGGGGTGTGCATTTTGTAGAAATAGTTCCCCCACCTTCTGGAAGTTCTGTGCTTGTAACTTCCTCTTATCCGCATACGATACGTCCTGCCGCCCGACTACTAGTACTACAAGTGAGGGGGTGCATTTCGTAGAAAAGTTCCCCCACCTTCTGGAAGTTCTGTGCTTGTAACTTCCTCTTATCCGCATACGATACGTCCTGCCGCCCAACTACTACAAATGAGGGTGTGCATTTTGTAGAAATAGTTCCCCCACCTTCTGGAAGTTCTGTGCTTGTAACTTCCTCTTATCCGCATACGATACGTCCTGCCGCCAGACTACTGCAAGTGAGGGGGTGCACTTTGTAGAAATAGTTCCCCCACCTTCTGGAAGTTCTGTGCTTGTAACTTCCTCTTATCTGCATACGATACATCCTGCCGCCAGACTACTACAAGTGAGGGGGTGCACTTCATAGAAATAGTTCCCCCACCTTCTGGAAGTTCTGTGCTTGTAACTTCCTCTTATCTGCATACAATACGTCCTGCCGCCAGACTACTACAAGTGAGGGGGTGCACCGTCGTCACTTACCCCTTGACTGCCAGAGAAAATTAAAGAAAAAATCATTGGGCAAATCATGACATGAAAGAGACAACTGATAGAGCCAATCTGAGAAAATGGTCTGGGGATATTACTCTCTTGATTATGTTAGAGCAAAAGCCAGCATATTATTATAGTCATTCCTCTTCATTTGATGACATCATCAGTGATGTCATCAGGTCAGTACGTAAAACATTGGTGGCAGTCAAGGGGTTAATTAATAATGATAATAATAATAATGACAATTTATATAGCGCTTATTCTCCTTACGGGGCTCTAAGCGCTTCACAAAGAAGTTAAAAATCTGAGCAAAAACAACAACAAAACAATGCACTTATCATAAGGAACAACCCGAAACGAAATCACGATAACTACATTTACGTCCCCCCCCCCCCCCCCCCCCCTTTCAATCTCCCCTAGAATCCAAACCATTACAAATAGCGTTTTCCACGCAAAAGCCATTTTCTCACACTACCCCCCGCCCGCCCCCGCATTCACCATCCCCCTTTATAGACCTCAAGCTGACCTACTTTTCATAGATCTCCCAGCATGCACGCATACATGCACACACACGCGCGCGCGTGGGTGGATGCCGAATGCCTCCATACGGGGAGCTGGACCACCCCGCCCCCCTTCACCAGTCTCTCCCCGTGGGGATACCGGGGAGGTCTCGTAAAAATAGTTCCCCCACTTTCTGGAAGTTCTGTGCTTGTAACTTCCTCTTATCTGCACGGGTGCAACTTTTCCTGCTATGCGAGGATTTCCTGTTTTTGAATTTTACCAGTAAAGGAATTTCCTTTTTTTTTTAAATGTATCAAACAAGATCTTTGTATGTCTACTGTATTTTTCAAACACTTTAAGATAAGCATTTGTATAAATTGTGGAAAAAGCAAACTAAAATGTCTTCATAAATCAATCTTTGCTTCAGCTGCAGGGGGGACATTACCCCTGGACCCCGGCCTTTCAGGGTTTTTTCATTTTGTGTTGTTGCACCCATGTACCTGCCACTCTTTGACTCTGCCTTTTCCCTTTGCTTACTGTTATCTACTATCTGACTCATTGGCCCATTCTCCTGCCTTTTTCCCAAAAAAATCTTCCAAATAACTGTTCTCCTTTTGAGCTCCTCCGAAATTGGAATATGTCGGCTGTACGCAAGTGGGGAGAGCAGTGAAAACTGAAAACGGACACATGTATCATACGTACTTTACCCATTATGGCCTTTGGGCCCGGGAATGCAGAAGAATAAGAAGTAAGTGTGTGCACCGTCATCACTGTTACTAGGTGTTTGTACCACCGTTAGTGTTAGTAAGTGTGTGTGTACCATCGATATAAGCCGCATCCCTTCAATTGACAAAATATTAAGTATTTATTCACATATAAGTCGCACCATTTTGTAAGCCGCAGAGAAAATTATAATCACAGAAAAGTTGTCAAAGTTAAAGCAAAAAGCAGTAGATGCTGCCTACCTTACCACAGAAAATGAACACATGTGCACAAAAAAACAAAGATAGACATTCTCCAATTACGACATGAGTATTTGATTCGCTTAAGCACTTTAACCCTTTCACCGCCAGCCATATTTCAGGCAAGAATTCCCATTAAATTTACTTGGGTAGAGAACAAAATTCATCTACAGTATTGGGGATTCTTCTGTGGCATATATAAAATAAGGTCTATCCGTACTTCCCAAAACTAAGACTGGGATAACAGACCCCAATTTGATGCCTTTTAGTGACATAGGTGTTAAATCACTGTGGTGCTAAAATGCGACTTTGGCTGTGAAAGGGTTAAGCAAGGTGCTTGAAGCTATTGATTGTCAAAACCAAATTTGAGAGCTCTGCAGAGGCTCAAAATAGGCTGAACAATGGGGCTGGAAACATTTCATTATACTGAGTAATATAGAATTTAAGATAAAATCCATAGATAAGCTGCATCAGTCTATGAGCCGCATGGGCCAAAGTTGAGGGAAAAAAGGAGCGGCTTATGCAGTGGAACCTCTCTTATAAGACCTTCAAAAATCATCCAAAATGAGGTCTTATACGGGAGGGGTCTTGTAAGGGAGGTAGTTTTAATACTTACAAAGAAGGGCAATGTCTCAGAGAAGTAGGTCTTATGTGGGAGGGAGTCTTATACAGTGGAACCTCCATCATAAGACTTCCCATTATAAGACTCCCTCCCATATAAGACCTATTCTCTGAAACATTGCCCTTCTTTGTAAGTATTAAAATTACCTCCCTTATAAGACCCCTCCCTAATAAGACCTCAGTTTGGATGATTTTTGAAGGTCTTATAAGGGAGGTATAAGGTCTTGTAATGGGAAGTCTTATAAGGGAGGTTCCACTTAATAAGTCGGCATTTTACGGTACGTTTTTTGTGTGCACGTTTTGACAGACGCATCACCAAGAAGTACCGTCGCAAGCAGGAGGTGTGGGAAGCGGCCAACGCCTCGCGGCAAAAGAAGATCGACGAGCTCAAGGCCCAGCTGGAAGCCGAGAAAGCCCAGTTCCTCAGACACAAGGAGGAGGCACTGAGCCGGCTGGAAGCCGACGCCCGGAAGTACCACCTGGACCTGGGCGACTTCGGCCAGAAGCTGAAGAGGGAGAGGGTGGGGAAGACCTACCCCAAGATCCTGACCTGGGAGGAGAGGCTGCAGCTGGAAGACGGACACCCGCTGAAGCCCAAAGACGTGTAGATGGTTTGGCGTAGCATTTTTTATCAAAGGTTTAGTTTTAACCCTTTCAATGCCAGCCATTTTTTAGCCAAAACTATCCATTAAGCTTACCTGGGTAGAGAAAAGATTCTGTCTGCAATATTGGGGATTCCTCTGTGACGATGCATAAAACGGGGGTATCCTTACCTCCCAAGATTAAGAACATAAGGTCACTCGTTAACAGACCCTCGTTTGATGCCTTTTAGTGACATGGCTGTTAAATCATTGTGGTGCCAAGAGGCGATGAAAGGGTTTTAATATGATAGACCTACCGTATTTCATGGACTATAAGGCCGTGTACACACATAAGCGGATATTCCATGCGGAAACCCGTGCGCAATCCATAAATAAGTGAAACAAAGAAGGGAAAAGATTTGCGCGTGTGTCCGAATTTCCGTGTCTTTCTTCCACTTATTTAGGGTTTTTCGTATGGAACTTACGTGTCTAATGTGAACCCGGCCTAAGGCTATGCTTTTTTTTCCCAAACTGCGATAACCTGCGCCTTATGCTATGGCCAATAATATACTAAGAGAGTATAACAACAAAATGTGTATCTTGTGTACAAAAGTTTGTGGGGTGCGCTTTTTTGTCCGAGGAATAAGGTAGTGAAATACAGAGATGAGATTTTCCCTCCAGTTGGAGGATTTCCTCCTTTTTGATGGCCCCAGGGGTCACTTTTGAGATCAGTGTAAATCTGTTGAGAAAATTGGGGGTGGGGGTGGGGGTGTGGTAGGGTTAAATTTTGTGTTGAAGCGAAAATGCGGTGAAAAGTTCAATAGATAGATATTTTCAAATGTTGTGTTCAATCGGTTCATTCTGTCTGTCTCGTTTCTCTCTCTGTGTACTAGCCCTGAGTCAATAATAATTTCAAAAATGTTTGTGGGATCAAAGAGATTAAATTTTGAATTCTTCTTCTACGTTCCCAGGCCATAAGGCCATAATGGATAAGGTACATATGCGTCCAGTTTTCAGTTTTCACTGATCTTCCCACTGCGTACAGCCGACACATTCCGATTTCGGATGAATATAATTTTTTTAAATAATTTTGCTGTCTCGGAGGTTGATTTTTACAGTTTCAAATGCAAAAAATTATTCAGCTTCAGTGGGCAAAGTCCCTTGACCCCTATCAAGGGCTTGACCCCACGAAGGGTCTGTGCCGGCCCCCAGACTCCCGCCTCTTTTTTTCCTCCTTTTTGGTTCTCTGAAAATCTCATGTCTGTAGTTACGCTACACACTGAGTAGTGGTCGACACAGTTTGGACGTCTTCAGAACTTCCAATTTATTAATTAGGCTCTTTGGTTCTTCTTGTTGTTGTTGGCTTAACCCTTTCAACGCTAGCCATTCCTCAGCCAAAATTTACCATTAAGCTCACCTGGGTAGAGAAAAGGTTTCGTCTGCAATATTAGGGATTCCTCTGTGGCGTGCATAAATAGGGCCTATCCTTACCTCCCAAGATTAAGAACATAAGGTCACTGGATACCAAATCTTCTATTGATGCATTTTAGTGACATGGGTGTTAAATCATTGTGGTGCCAAGAGGGGACAGTGGTGATGAAAGGGTTAAAGACTCCAGGGGTCATCCCAAAAGCCGAAGCACTTGAACACTATGGTACAAATGCACCAGCTAGGGATGAGAACATTATGTGTGTGACCGTTTTTGATTATTACCCAGCCACATGGGCAGCCACACTCCGACTTCGGAGGATTTTAGAGACTGATGATGTTATGCTAGGAGCTTGTCATGGCTAAAGGCATAACTATGCAGAACATAACAACATTTTGATGTAGCCTTGGTGTTCTAGCTTGATCTGACACAGCCTTATGCCAAGGCAGTGTTTGGTTCTTGACCTGCTGCACATCTTCAGTGACCTCTGCTTGATGGTTTTAATAGATAGGGCTTGCCTTGGCATGAGGCTGTGTCAGACCAGTTGACATAAGCTAGAACGCCAAGGCTACATCAAAATGTTGTTATGCTCTGCATGGTTGTGCGGGGATTGTCCTAAGCTGTGGCAAGCTCCTAGCATAACATCATCAGTTTTAAATCCTCCGAAGTCAGATTGTGGCTGCCCACATGGCGAGGTAATCAAAAACGGTCACACTGGTGTTCTCATCCCTAGCTGTTGCATTTAATATTTGTACCATAGTGTTCAAGTGCTTCTGCTGTTGGGATGTTCCCTGGAGTCTTTAAGCCAGGGTAGTACAACAACAATAGATAGGGCTATGCATTTCTCATCAACACTACACATTTCAGCTTTCCAGACTACTCTTAGACTGTGTAAGGGGCAGTAACCAAGACTGATTTGATATGGATGGATGTGCTTAGAGAATTTAGAAAGCAAGTTTGTGTTGAAAAAGATCATTTGTTAAGTTTTGACTTTTGAGAAAGACACGTAATTAGTGTGTAGGTTTTGAGTTGGTGTGGTTTTGTGAATGAGTTGTAAGGTAAAGTGGGGAGGGAGATTGGAAAAAGAGAGTTTGAATTGGGGAATAAATGTGGAAGAATGTTTGATAAAGCTTATTTTGTTGTTTCTGGTGTTTTGTGTGCATATGCACGCACGTCAGACCTGTTTACCCTAAATCTTCACTGTCAGTAATCCCAAGTGAACGTACACGCACGCTGCAACTTCCCATCCAAACCCAACTTCAACAACTGCCGACATTTTGGTTGCGTTGAGGCGGGAGGGGGACCTCGCTTTTTTCTTTGGCGTCTGATCAGGATCAGAGTCGGAATCATCCGCTTGCAAGTGGGGTTTTTTCGGCATGCCTTCAGATTGCACTTCGTACCTAGAAAAAGGGCGGCATGGAGAAATAAACCGGAAGTATTAATTCAAGGGACATCACTCGAAGTGATACCTTTGATAGCAGACGACACAGTAGTGAGTACGGCTCAAACGCCATGCCTTCTTTCGATTTCTTCTTCTTCTTTTCGCACTTGTTCAGCAGAAATGCGGATTTTGTTGTTGCTGACCGTAATAACGTAATCGGAGGTCTGAAAACATAATAATTATGGACAGATCCGTAGGGAAAATAGGTCTGACGTGTGCGTGTGTGTTATTGGCTTGATATTGGTCACTTTCATTGTGTGAAAGAATTGGAGAGTATTTCAATTTCTGTTGTTCTTGTTTTAAATTTACCAGTACCGTATTTTTCGGACTATAAGGCAATACTTATAATATGACTGATAATATAGTAAGAAAATATAATAACAAAATCTGAATGTTGTGTAAAATTCGGGGAGTGCGCCTAATAATGAGGTGCACATTAATTATAGTGCGAAAAATATGGTATGGACACACACACACACACACACACACACACACACACACACAGTCACATGCATCAAAAGTAATCTCAAAACAAAACATTTTTTCCATGTCAAAGATAGTTTGGATCATAAACTTTAATTAGTTCATTCGTTGGACTCCCTGAGAACGAGCTACGTGGAAAGATTGGAGGATTTAGATTATAAGGAACAGTTTAACTTCCATCAAAGCAGCACAACATTTTTCATCTAGAACTTTTGCAAATGTTATTTAGATATGAACTATTAAAAACAAACACAAACAACTTTGAAACTCTTTAATCAACAGAAAGGAATGTTTAGCCTGTCCAGAATTTAAAAAAAAATAAAAACAACTCATCTTTATCAAACGTATGAAGATACATTGTATCTTTATTATACACACGTGTATTTTCCTCCTAAGCACACACACACACACAAGCACACACATTCATACGCTTAGCGTTAACATTGATTTAACACCACCATGAAAATACTTGAGAGAGCAAATTCATGTGTTTCGCTCATTCATGATCAGGGCCTGTATTCACGTTGAGATAGCATGAGACTTAGCATGATGCTAACTTAGAAGCTCTTCCAATGTCCTATAGGATTTAATAGGACTTTTGGAAGAGCTTCTAAGTTAGCATGATGCTAAGTCTCATGCTATCTCAACGTGAATACAGGCCCTGGACTACAAGCAAATCAGGGCTTGCCATTTATAAAGCCTCACATAAACACCTCTCTCTCTCTCTCTCTCTCTCTCTCTCTCTCTCTCTCTCTCTCTCTCTCTCTCTCTCTCTCTCAAAAAGCTGGTGTCACAGTTGTTCTCTGTCATTTGCTTTTCCCCCATACAACATGTGTATCTGTTGTTTGTTGGCTTACCCTGGCTAAAAGACTCCAGGGATCATCCCAACAGTGGTAGCGCTTGAACACTTCTTCTTTTTTTAGGGGTACCCTACACCATCTATGGGATCTGCCGACATGTAACAAACATAATTACATCCCTTTGCATCGCCCTCAGATCAAAAACCAAGAATCACAAAGAACAGTAACTCTGGAGAAACTCCAAGGAGTCCCATACAAAAAAATAAAAAATAACGGCATGCGCACATATACGCAGAAAATGCGGATGGATATATGGGTTTCCTCGGTAAATATGACCCAGCACCACGAAAGGGACATCGAGTCGCTGGGCTAGTTTCTCACAGCAGTCTTGGGAAGTCAAAAACCTCTCTTTTTGGGTCAATTTTGAGTTATGGATATTTTCGCGTTCTCCAACATCTTATCTTTCATAATTATAAAGGACAGTCTTTAACCCATTCACTGCCACGGGAAAACTGAGAAATTATCAATTCTCTTCTTATTATAAAGATTCAAACAATCTGTTAGACTCAATCTGAGAAAAAAGATCTAGAGATATATCTCCTGGCTTATCTAAACCAAAAACCATCATTCCAGAACTATGACATCAAAAGTTATGACATCATACAGTACGAGGCTATCTCTTAATATGGTATCTAAATGGTCTTAAAAGTGCTTTAAAACGAGGAGGTTGGTGCATTTTCTTCCGCTAGGCTAGACTTTAGAGAGACATTTCTCAAAATGGTCGAGGCTTGAATTCAAGAATGGTTCTTGTATCATTAGAAAGAGAATTGTCTGAAGTTTTCAAATGTATAATTTTTCTCAAAATGGTCTTCTTCTTCTTGTTTGCTGTGCGTGGCCACAATCATCACGTTGATTATTTTGCCACGGAACCGGGGAGGCTCAACCACTCTTGCCGGAAGAAAGGGCCTTATTGAGAGAGAGAGAGAGAGAGGGGGGGGGGGGGGGAAGCTCGTTGTCAGATGGTTAGTCCTTTGACCTCAGAATGTGACCAATGGAGGTGGCGGCAGGCGGGTGTCCAAGCAGATGCTCCCAGACCCTGGCTGTGAAACGCTCTGGGTTTTTTTGCTTCCACTGCTGCTGTTGATAGCTCATTCCACTCCTTTATTGTTCTGGGGGGAAATGCACTCTGGCACTATTGAGTTCGGCACTGGGGGACAAGGAGCTATTGGGGGTGACCTCTACGTTGTCGTTGTGCCTGAGGTACCAGCTTGACACTTAATGTCCCTTTCAGTCTGGTGGTGCTGGGTCACAGTTGTGCACAGTATGCTCTCACTCTGGGGATCGATCGCCTTTCATCCTATTGCCATGAAAAGGGTCAGCCACACTACATACGGTTCGATTCAGTGCGATCCGATTTTGACATTTGTGAGGCATGATTGACGTAAAATTATACTGCGTAAATGAATCATGAAATCCTACTAGTTATGTTCACTATATTTTGTAGTCTCCCGTACACAAATCAGGCATTTCAAGTTATTTGATTCGTCTATTGGGGTCTACATGAGTATGGTAGTGAACGAAAAAAGTAAGAGTTATTTTTAGGCCGTGTACACACATAAGCGGAAATTCCAAGCGGAAACCCGTGCGCAATCCATAAATAAGTGAAACAAAGAAGGAAAAGAGTTGCGCATGTGTCCGAATTTCCCCTATATGTGTAAACTTTGTATCCTTTCTTCCACTTATTTAGGGTTTTCCGTACGGAACTTACGCGTCTAATGTGAACCCGGCCTTAGACGGAAGTCGAAAAAAGTAGTTTTTTTAGACGGAAATATTTCACGTGAATCATGACTCACAGATATCGTCACAATCGTATCGTAGTGGGGTCAAATCATATGCAGTGTAGCTAGGCCCTTTGGTCTCTGTGTGTGTGTGTGTGTGTCAGACTCTCGCCACGCTCTCACTCCTCAAATCCCCGGCGTGGCCCGGCAGTCGAACATTATCGCGCGGGATGTACCCGTGCCTCTGGAGCTTGGGAGAGTAGACCCACATCCAGCCCTCCTCCGGCTGATGGTTCAAATCCCCGTAGACCACTTCGTCACTGGACACGGAAATATCGTCCAAACCCCCACCCCCATCTCCGCTACTGCTGAACCTGCTAACCGTCATCAGTTCGGTTACGTTATTGTTGGTGGATATCTCTGTGAATTGCGGCGACGATTTAGATCGACCCACGTCTGCTAAGTTTGGTCGTGGTGGCGGGTTCGTTTGGTTGTTCCGAGAATCTCGTTTCGTCGGTTCCGGTTCGTGCGAGCCGCGCCTTTTTTGCGCAGGGGTGTTTACGAGAGATGCTGGGCTATGGTCCGATTCGTTGGATTCTCTTCTTCTTACCACAGGGATATTGAGAGTTCCTAGATTGTGATCCAGTTCATTCGATTCTCTCCTCTTTAGGATAGGCGTGCTGTGAGACGAAGGCGTGTTGTGGTCTGATTCGTTCGACCGTCTTCTTTGTGCTGGGGTGTGGAAAGTTCCGGGGATGTGATCGGACTCGTTCGATCCTTTCCTTCTTTGCACCGGGGTGTTTGTGACGGATGAAGGGGTGCGATCGGATTCGTTAAACTTCCTTTGTTGCACAGGGGTTCTGATAGATGAAATATTGCGGTCCGGTTCATTCGACCCTCGTCTCCGTTGGAAATTATGAGAGCCGCTACTAAGCGTTGAGGAGTTTTCGTTCTGCTGCGTGGGAAAGTCCGGTACGGAGAACTGAGGTTTGAACGGTGCGCGTCGACTGTCCTGGGAATGGTTCAGAGATCTGGTCAGCTGAGGAGAATGGTTCATCGTCTGTTGCTGAAACCGCTGGTTCAAGTTGGGTGAAGAGGGAACGTGGTTGGGTGTTGAGGAGGAAGCCGGGGGAAGGGTGGGGTCGATCGACTGGGGAGGGAGGGGAGTGGGGGCCTTTAGGGGGGAGGAAGGCGGAGTGACGACCTGAAGCGTGTGTGGAGAGAGGAGGAGGTGGGGAAGGGCGAGGATTGGAACTCCTGGCACCATCCCCTAACAACGCTGAAGAACACTTGGCGTCAGAGAACTGAGGACGGTGGTGGTTGTCTCTGGACCTCACTTCTGCTGCTGCAAAGTTCGAAGAAGGCGCGTGACTTTTTGCGGAAGCCGAAGCATCGGGGAATCTTGAGCTCGGAACAACGCTACCAGGTGTCACAGAGGATTGGGCGCCGGTCCACGGTGACGACTTTGAAGACTGACTCACGAACCCTTTATTGCTCACGACATGAGAGGATGGAGTTTGCGCCTGTAATGAAGAAGCTGAAGTGGTGGCACGAAGCGATTCGGGAGCTTGACTGACTGACGATTCTGCAGGATGGTAGCCCAAAGAAGACCGCGGACGCTGAACACTCACCTTTGCAGAAGAATGGAGATCATTACTACAGCGTTCTGCGGCGAAAACGGCCAAGGGCAGAGAACCTTGACTCTGACTCAACGAAGATTTCAAAGTCGATGGAGGAACAGAACCCATGGAAGAAGTCAGTCTTTCGTCGTGACGAAACTTCGCCCCATTTTGTCCAGCTTCGGTGGAAACCCTGTTTATAGTCGGTTTATGGACACTCGATGAAGAAGACACTGGCAAACCCATAGAAGAATGAGGCCTTTCGTTTTTGTCATCATAACGAGACTTCGCCAAATTTTGTCCAGATTTCGTTGTCGAAACCCCGGTAGAATCTCGAACACTCAACGCAGACGACGAAACGGGCAAGTCCATAGAAGAGTGGGGCCGCTGGCGATCGGAAGCTGAAGCTGCCGAATAGGCGTGAGTAGCTCTAGGAACGTTGTAGGAACCCGCGAAAGCTTCCTCGATGATGGCGGGCTTGGGGACAGTCTGAGAAGACGAAGCCGAAGAATGACTTGGGTAGGGGGGAGGGCTTGGCTTGACGTAAGGGGGTGGGGGAGGGGGTAAGGAGACGGGGTGGTCGGTCATGGATCGAGACCGGTGGTGGCGTTGTAGTGGCGGGTGCTGGGAGTTGGGATAGGGAAGGAGGTGGGGTGGTGGTGGTGGTGTGTTCTTCAAGTGTAGAGCTACAGGAGGCTTGGTGGATCTTGCCGCGGCAGCCATTTTGTCTGTTTTATCGACAGAAAACACATCGAAATGATAACTGGGTGACATTGTTTTAAAATAATTGTACCTTACTGTATGATTGTCAGTCAGCAGAATTATTGTCGCAAGAATTTTGGGAAATTTTAGATCTGACTGACATTAGCTATCAAAGGATTCGTTTCTAATGGCAGAAATTTTGCCTTTTATACTGAGTGCTATCGTCCCTCTCACATAGTATTTTTTATTGAATTAGTTTATTTCAGAACGATGTCCTTTTGGGGGGGATCAGATCAAGAACTGATTTCAGTGTCGCCCCTCAAACACACTGATGTCATACTAGCAGACCTGTTTACCCTGAAATCAGGCTTCATGTATTCAAAATCCAAAATAAGTGTATTTTTCAAAAAATAGGAGTACTCCAACAGGAAAGTTAAATTAAAACTGAGTGCAAACACGCATACATTTTTATAACAACTTATAGAAATGCTATGTCAAATCCATTATTTACAAGAACAACACACACGCACACACACACAGAGACCGCACCAGTTTCCCGAATCAGGCAATATACAGAAATGATATTTGTTTTCACCATTTCACCATATTTTCCCCCCATGTACCATATCTATCATATTTTTGCGAGATATGTGTACAAAATATGGTGAAATCTTATGGGTAAACAGGTCTGTACTAGCCTTTGTACCATGGCTTTCAGAGGATTGGACTTCAGACTATTCTGATGCCTGATTATGGATATAATTTAATCTGCAAATATAATGTAAGTAGCACATGCGTACGCGTTTGCATACATGAAACCCTGTGTGCACGCACAACTATAGGTTTATATCCTTAGTAGGATGCTGCACAGCGTAACAAAGCAACATGAGCACATATGCACACAAAAACACACCAACACGCACATGCCTTTGATGAAATATATACGAGAGAGAGTAAGAAACAAAGACAGAGAGAAACACACACACATACACACACACACACATACTCACAAGCAATTATTGTACAAACAAAACTTAAGCGCGCGCATGCATGCGCACACACACAGAAACAGAGAATCACAGACAAAGGAAAATTTCAAATATAAATGAAGCTCACCATTTATATGAAAATAGTCAGGCAGTCTACACATGAAGGCCCTGGAGAGAGAGAGAGAGAGAGAGAGAGAGAGAGAGAGAGAGACAGAGAGACAGAGAGAGAGAGAGAGAGAGACGGGCACAGAGAGACAGAGACAAGTGGACCAAGAACAACAGACAGTTGAACTGATTTGAATCAAATGAGGTTCACCATTTATACGACACTCGTCTGGTAGTCTACACATGAAATAAAAGCCCTGAGGAGAGACAGACAGACCGACACACACAAAAAGAGAACAAAAAAGAAGAAGAGATACAAAAAAATGAAACAGGCAAGTCACTGGAACATACAGCAAACTACACGACAAGTGCAAAGTGACGTTTATTTTATTCACAAGAGACAAAGCAAAACTGATATTTCGGCGAATGCGCCTTTATCAACACAGAGAGAGAGAGCAAAAAATAAAAACACACACATCAAGATCAAAATAAAAACAATACTTCCCCTCTACAGACCAAAGAGCAAGGCTGTGAACACAAATCAAGGGGGGGGGGGAGAGAGAGAGAGGTTGGAGACAGTGAGAGCAATCACAGATGGTAGAAGTTGAGGGGTCAGTTGTGGTTTTTTAAGGGGTGGGGAGGGGGAGGTTTGGTGAAGAGATCTCGTGCTAAAGTGAACACATGAGCAGAAGGACATTACATTTCAAGAGAGACAGAGACAAGTGGACCAAGAACAACAGACAGTTGAACTGATTTGAATCAAATGAGGTTCACCATTTATACGACACTCGTCTGGTAGTCTACACATGAAATAAAAGCCCTGAGGAGAGACAGACAGACGGACACACACAAAAAGAGAACAAAAAAGAAGAAGAGATAGTGAGAGAAAGATGGACCTCCCTCAAAATCGGACACAGATGATAATTGATATGAACATTCAACCAAATGAGGTTCACTTTACACATGAAAGCCCTGATATATATGAGTAGAGACCGAGACCAAATGGACAAAGAGAAAAACCGACACAGATGAACATTGCGACCACATGGGGCTCACCATTCAGGGCCGGATCACCGACTTTTGAAGGGGGGGGGGGGTGCTTGAAACGTTTTTTAGGCCGGGGTCCAGGAGCCGCCTAGGCCCCGGTGGGGTCCAGGGCCCGCCTAGACCCCGGTGGGGTCCAGGGGCCGCCTAGGCCCCGGTGGGGTTCAGGGGCAAAGCCCTGGTGGGGGGTCCAGGGGGGCAAAGCCCCCCGACCGAAAACGAGTTTTCAACATTTTAAAACTGTTTTGTGGCATCTCCTGTGAGCTCAGAACAGAACTTCTTAAGAGCGTTTTACCAGTTTTGCACCTTGCTTAGCTTGCAGTCATAACACACAAAAGACAATCAAAAAAGACTATGCGATTTTCGGCGGGTTTTGTTTTTGGGACAGCCGAAGTGGGGTGCTGCAGCACCCAAAGCACCCCCTTAGATCCGGCCCTGCCATTTATACGGAAATCGTCAGGGCGTCTACACATGAAGGCCCTGAGTAGAGACAGAGACCAAATAAAATGGACAAAGAGAAAACCAGACAGAGATGAACATTGCGACCTTTATTATGCTTTACGTCCTCCCGGCCAAAGCCATATGGGACATTGCGACCACATGAGGCTCACCATTTATACGGAAATCGTCAGGGAGTCTACACATGAAGGCCCTGGGAACGAACCCTTCTTCCCCGGTGCTGCGTTTCACCCACAGCCAGTGAGAGTCCTCGCTGTTCAGCAACGTCACCACCTCGCCTGACGTCACCGTGACGTCATTCTCCTGCGTGACGTCATGGGCAAACATGGCCACCCAGTGACCTTGAGGCCGTTTGTCGAAGGTCAAGACTACGGGAGCGTCCGCTGTCACAGGGTCATGGTCGTTTTCTTTCGTCAGTTGAAAAAAACACATTTTTTTGGATGAGAAATTAACACACAAAAGAAACAAACGACACGCATGTTCTCGCTCTGTCTGTCTGTCTTTGTCTCTCTCTCTCTGTCTGTCTCTGTCTCTCTCTGTCTGTCTGTCTCTCTCTCTCTCTCTCTCTCTCTCTCTCTCTCTCTCTCTCTCTCTCTCTCTCTCTCTCTCTCTCTCTCAACTCACATATGTAAACAGACTAAGCACAAACAAACATGCAAACACACATGCACGTGCTCTCTCTCTCTCTCTCTCTCTCTCTCTCTCTCTCTCTCTCTCTCTCTCTCTCTCTCTCTCTGTGTGTCTTGATCTCACACACATACGTAAATGCAAACGCATGCACACACATACACTCACACTCTCTCTTTCTCTCTTTCTCTCTCTCTAGCTCTCTTTCTTTCTCTCTCTCTCTCTCTCTCTCTCTCTCTCTCTCTCTCTCTCTCTCTCTCTCTCTCTCTCTCTCTCTCTCTCTCTCTCTCTCTCTCTCTCTCTCTCTCTTCTCTTCTCTTCTCTTCAGATCAACAACATTCGTTCGTCTATTTCTTTGCTCTGAGAGAGACAGACAAGACCGACAGAGAAACAGAGGGAAAGAGATCGAGGAAGAAGCAATCAACAGACAAATTGAAACACTTGAACCCCAGACAATGGAACACCACAACACAACAGAACACAACGCAACAGAATAGAATACAATAGATCAGAATAGAATCAACAATGCCCGTATTTTACAGACTAGGCCTATAAGGCGCACCCGATTATTAGGCGCACCCCCCGCCAAATCTCACACAGAATTTTGATTTTGTTATCATAGTTTCTTACTATTATTATTATTAGTCCACAATATAACGCGCAGGGATCTCAGTCTAGGGGGGGAGGGGGGGAGTATCGCCTTATAATAGAGTCCATAAACACATAATATTATTAGTCCACAATATAAGGCACAGGGATCTCTGTCTAGGGGGGTGGGGTGGGGGGAAGTATTCTATGATAGTGTACGATATATTACCTAAAGAAGGTGAAGACGGGGTAAAAAGCCCATGGGCGGGTAAGAAGCCCATGCCAATTATCTCAAGAAATAAAGCAAATTTCAGTCAAATTTGCCCATGAGACGAATGCTAAACATGAACACTCGTCTCATGGGCAAAATGTGACTGAAATTTGCTTCATTTCATGACGAGATAATTAGCATGGGCTTCTTACCCGGCATGGGCTTTTTACCCCGTCTTCCCCTAATATAGTCCCTAAAATACGGGTATGGGCCCCTACCTTCTTGATCGGACACATTTGACCCCTGTTGCCCCTCACAATCCGACGGGACTGAAGCAGCAGAAGCAGCAGCAGTATTAGCAGTAGTAGTGGAAGCAGGGGTAGAATTAGCAGCAGAAGTCAGGATAAGTTGCGCTGCAGACCCGGGGTCCGGTTGTTGGTCTTCGTCTGGGATGGAGAAATCCGGGAAGCCCCCAACCTGACTGCTGCTGTTGGTGGGGGAGTTGGACTGGTCCCCGTCGTTGCCTGGATTGATCGAATCAAATCGATCGATTTATTTATCAAACAAACCAATCGATCTATCTATGAACCAATTGCCCATAATTCAAGTTGTCATTTGGTCAAAATTTACCCCCCCCCCCCCCTTCCTTCCTCATCAGTCACACAATAATCGCATGCAAAAAACAACAACATTGGGTGGCGCGCCTCTGGCTGCGACGCGCTCTCCAGGTGGGAGCAACCCGAATTTTACAGAGACGCCTCTGTGACTATAATGTACCTAACCTAACCTAACCAATAATTCACTCACTTTTTTTTAGTGCCGGTGACCTTGAATTTCACTGAGTTGAAATTAGAGAGTCGAATTAGAGAGGTCACGCGAACTCGAGCAAAACAAGCGCGGGAAATGTAGTAGTCTAGTATAGCCTAGAGTGCAAAATATCTTGGCAAATGCTCTATCCCCCCGTCTGTGTCAGACCAGTTGACATCGGCTAGAACACCTAGGCTACATCCAACTGTTGCTATGCTATGCATAGTTATGCGGGGGGTTGTGTTTAGCCCTGACAAGCTCCTAGCATAACATCATCAGTCTACAAAATCCTCCGAAATCGGAGTGTGGCTGCTCACGTGGCGGAGTAATAAAAAAAAAAGTCACACGCGTAATGATCTCATCCCTAGCTGGTGCATTTGTACCATAGTGTTCAAGTACTTCGGCTATTGGGGTGATCACTGGAGTGTTTTAGAATAGCCAGGGTATGACAACTCATCAATTCCTCACTTGCTAACTTACTCGTTCAACCAAGCAAACAACAAATCAATCAATAAGTCAATCAGCCAATTTATCAAACAATTAATCAATCGATCAACTAATCAATCGTTTTCTCCATTGACTAGTTCCCTTTCTCGCTAAATTACCTTTTCTATCAATCAATCACAAACTCCCTCACCGACACGCTGAATACTCATTCAACCAATCAATGAATCGACAAACAAGCCGACCAATCTATCAATCAATCAATCAACCAATAGCTCCTTCACTCACTAACTTACTCATTCAACCAACAAACCAAGCAACAAATCAATCAATTAGGCGGATCAGTCAATCGATTAATACAGTAATAATAAATAAATGGAAAAACAACAACCACTTTATCAATCAATCAGTGTATATGAATCAATGAATGAACCAATCACTCGATTATTTCACTAACTCACTCACTCGGTTAATTGACCAAGCAGCCATCTCAACCAATCAATCAATCAGCCAGTCACTGACAAACATACGCCCGCGCGCGCGCGCACACACACACACGCGCACGCACGCACGCACACACGCACGCACACACACACACACACACACACACACACACACACACACACACACACACACACACACACACGCACACACACACACTACTACCTTCATCATCCGTGCCCCCTACCGCCGGGGGCAAAATCCCCCGGAGTTGGGACGGTGGGGTGGGTGGGATCCGCTTCTTCATGTGGGGGCTGCGACAGGGCTTGGCAAATGACCTATAAGTGACAGGATTCATTATTTTACTGTTCACAATACAAATGCCACAACAACATTCAGAAGATTAAGGGGAGCTTTAATAAATGTTTATAGAATTCTTCATAACCCTGACAAAACTAACAAATAGGCGTATTTGTTTCAATTATCTAATGATTTGAGAACCCGTAACAGCAAAAAACACTAATCCAATACAGTACAAAATGTTTCTACTACTACTACTACTACTACTACTACTACTACTACTACTACTACTACTACTACTACTGATGCTGATGCTGATGCTGATGCTGCTGCTAGGGGAAGACGGGGTAAAAAGCGCATGGGCGGGTAAGAAGCCCACCCCAATTATCTCATGAAATAAAGAAAATGTCAGTCAAATTTGCCCATGAGACGAATGCTAGACATTAACGCTCGTCTCATGGGCAAAATGAGACTGAAATTTGCTTCATTTCATGAGATAATTGGGGTGGGCTTCTTACCCGCCCATGCGCTTTTTACCCCGTCTTCCCCTACTACTACTACTACTACTACTATTATTACAACTACTGCTGCTGCTGCTGCTGCTACTACTACTACTACTACTACTACTACTACTACTACTACTACTACTACTACTACTACTACTACTACTACTACTACTACTACTACTACTGATGCTGATGCTACTACTACTACTGTTGCTGCTGCTGCTGCTGCTGCTACTGCTACTACTACTACTACTGCTGCTGCTGCTGCTGCTGCTGCTGCTGCTGCTACTGCTGCTACTACTACTACTACTACTACTGCTGCTGCTGCTACTACTACTACTACTACTGCTGCTGCTGCTGCTACTACTACTACTACTACTACTGCTGCTGCTGCTGCTACTACTACTACTACTACTGCTGCTGCTACTACTACTACTACTGCTGCTACTGCTACTGCTACTGCTGCTGCTGCTACTACTACTACTACTACTACTACTACTACTACTGCTGCTGCTGCTGCTGCTGCTGCTGCTGCTGCTGCTGCTGCTGCTGCTACTACTACTACTACTACTACTACTACTACTACTACTACTGCTACTACTGCTGCTACTACTACTACTGCTGCTACTGCTACTGCTGCTGCTGCTGCTGCTGCTGCTGCTGCTACTACTGCTACTGCTGCTACTACTACTACTACTACTACTACTACTACTGTTGCTGCTGCTGCTGCTGCTGCTACTACTACTACTATTACTACTACTACTACTACTACTACTACTGCTGCTGCTGCTGCTGCTGCTGCTGCTGCTGCTGCTGCTACTACCACTACTACTACTACTACTACTACTACTACTACTGCTACTACTACTACTACTACTACTGCTGCTGCTGCTGCTGCTGCTGCTGCTGCTGCTGCTGCTGCTGCTACTACTACTACTACTACTACTACTACTACTACTACTACTACTACTACTACTACTCCTACTACTACTACTACTACTACTACTACTATTGACTCACCTGGGAATAAAGCCCTCACTCCCATCCTCCATCAGCACATACATCCATTCCTGCTCCGTGTACAACATGTAGACAGCACTGCCCCGGGACACGCTGAGTTCGTCAGAGGCCCCTGCCGTGGAAAAAAAGTCAACTTCAGGGCATATGTTAAGTTTTGACCCCCCCCCCCCCCCCCCCCACCTGCCTCCCCCTACCCCCACCCTCACAACTCATTAGAATATTTAGAACAGCTGAGGGGCTTAAACTTTACATTTGCCCACCTGATGACGCAATAGGGCATTTGCCGCGTGCCGGCGACCTTGAATTTCACTGAGTTGAGTTTAGAGAGTTGAATTAGAAAGGTCAGCGTAACTCAGGCAGAATGAGAGCGGGCAGATTAGTAGTCTAGCATAGAGAACGAACGCTCGTGGCAAATGCCCTATTCATTAGCGTATTTAGATTAGAACAGCTGAAGGGCTTCAACTTTATATTTGCCCACCTGAGGTTTTGGCTTTTGATTCAGTGTTTTCTTTTCTGCTAAATAGCATATTTAAGTGATTTCTTACTTTATCAAACCTTGTTGGTGATGTTGGGAACTCATTTCAGTGTTGTCCCTCTTCAGTCTAGGGTCTTGATGTCCCTTTTACCCTGGTTTTCAGAGGATTGACTTCAGACCATTCTGATGCCTGGCTGATGAGGGGCTTCAACTTTACATTTGCCCACCTGCCGTGCATGCAGCTGAGAGGGGCTTCAACTCTACATTTGCCCACCTGCCATGCATGCAGCTGAGAGAGGCTTATATTCTACATTTGCCCGCCTGCCGTGCATGCAGCTGCATGAGAGGGGCTTCAACTCTACATTTGCCCACCTGCCGTGCCATGCAGCTGAGGGGCTTCAACATTACATTTGCCCACCCCACCTGCCGTGCATGCAGCTGAGGGGCTTCAACTCTACATTTTCCCACCTGCCGTGCCATGCAGCTGAGAGGGGCTTCAACATTACATTTGCCCACCTGCCGTGCATGCAGCTGAGAGAGGCTTCAACTCTACATTTGCCCACCTGCCGTGCATGCAGCTGCATGCGAGGGGGCTTCAACTCTACATTTGCCCACCTGTCGTGCATGCAGCTGAGAGGGGCTTCAACATTACATTTGCCCACCTGCCGTGCATGCAGCTGAGAGAGGCTTCAACTCTACATTTGCCCACCTGTCGTGCATGCAGCTGAGAGGGGCTTCAACATTACATTTGCCCACCTGCCGTGCATGCAGCTGAGAGAGGCTTCAACTCTACATTTGCCCACCTGCCGTGCATGCAGCTGCATGCGAGGGGGCTTCAACTCTACATTTGCCCACCTGTCGAGCATGCAGCTGAGAGGGGCTTCAACATTACATTTACCCACCTGCCGTGAAATCGTCCAGGACGACCATGCGTGCCTCAGGACTCAGCCCGTGCTGCTTCTCCAAGCCAACCCTCACCAGGGTGTCCACGCTGGAACTTCCCGTGATGCGCCCATGATAGGGTTCTTTTTCTTCTGGGGGACCAACAACAAACACAAAGATGGCAGAGAGTGCCATAATAATTATCAGCTAGAGTAGTCCCCCCTGTTCATTGATTTCTCTCATCAGAGAATTATAGAAGCACAGTTAACTAGAAATAGGAATGTACATAATAAATAAAACTACGGGGGGCGGGAGAGAGAGAGAGAGAGAGAGAGAGAGAGAGAGAGAGAGAGAGAGAGAGAGAGAGAGAGAGAGAGAGAGAGAGAGAGAGAGAGAGAGAGAGAGAGAGATTGAGAGAGAGGGAGAGAGATATATTAATGGAGAGAGAGAGAGAGAGAGAGAGAGAGACTGAGGGGGGGGGGGGGGGAGAGAGAGAGAAAATGTACAATCATCGAGTGGTATGGGTTACTATTTGTAAAGGGAGATAGTTACTTAATCATTAAGCTAATGCCATAAAGATGAAAATCAACGACGATTATGTCCCTTCCTTCCATCTCTCTCTCTCTCTCTCTCTCTCTCTCTCTCTCTCTCTCCTCTCTCTCTCTCTCTCTCTCTCCTCCCTCTCTCCTCTCTCTCTCTCTCTCGCTCTCTCTCTCTCTCTCTCTCTCTCTCTCTCTCTCTGCGTTTGCGCACCCAAACACACACAACGGACGCACGCTCGCACGCGCGCACACACACGCACACGCGCGCACACGCACTACGCACACACGCACACACGCAACGCGCACACGCACGCACGCACGCACGCACGCACGCACGCTATCCACGCACGCACGCACACACACACATCACACACACACACACACACACACACACACCACACACACACATCACACACACACACACAATTGTCTAAAATCATCATATAGTTTAACATAAATTATGTGAAAAGACAATTAAATTGAAAGAACACACATGCATGCACACACACACACACCCCCAGCACACACTAAACACACTGTCACACGTGACACAACATCACACACAACAACACACACACGACACTACACACACACAAATGTACACACACCACACACCATCACAACACATCAAAACACACACACACACATCACCACACTTCTCTCCTCTCAAAATCATGTTTCTTTATTGTTGTACAATCTGAGACGGGGGCATGGGGGGGGGGGGGGGGGGGTGGGGGGGGAGACAAGAGACTGGACTGGTTGAGGCAAAACGAATGAAGCGAGGGAGCGGAGCTGGGGGGGGGGGGAACGGGGGTCAAAGGAAGCGAGGGACGGTACAGGGGAGGGGTTAGGTCACGATAACATCCCATGCACTTTTTCAAGGTTTTTTCTTGTATTATTGTTAGCGAAAGTTGAAGAAGTACATTGGAGCAAGGTGTTGAGGAGAAGAGAGAGAAACGGGATGGAGTAGACTTGAGATAGAGAGAGGAGAGTGTGTATGGGAAGAAATGTTCGAAGAGATGGGTATGATTATAAAAGGGGGGAAAAGGGGGGGGGGGGGGGGGGGGGTCTGTGGAAATTATTCTCTCTCTCTCTCTCTCTCTCTCTCTCTCTCTCTCTCTCATCTCTCTCTCTTGCATCTCTCTCTCTCTCTCATCTTCTCTCTCTCTCTCTCTCTCACCGTCTGGGGGGGCAAAAACAATCCAGGTCAGCGGCAGTGTCCACGACACTGAGAGTTGAGTATATAACACATTATACATTATACCCTTCTTTACACAACACTGGGAGGTGGCTCTCTCTATTTTATCAAACTGCGATTTACCCTTCTAGTGGTATACGGGGTCCTGAGACCCAGTCCATTGTTGATTGTTGTCAGCCAGAGTACATTTCGGGGGCTTAGAGAGAGAGAGGTGGAGAGGGTAGAGGAAGAGAGAGTGAGAGGGAGAGAGAGAGAGAGAGAGAGAGAGAGTCGAGAGAGAGAGAGAGAGCGAGAGACGAGAGAGAGAATAGAGAGGGTACAGACAGAGACAGAAACAGAAGAGGCAAACACACACACACACTCACAAACGATGAGACACACACACACAGACACACACACACACACACACACATCACACACAAACACACTGCTCTCTACTCTCATCTCTCTAGAAACTTCTTCCCTCTCTCAAAGTTCTCTCTCTTACACTCACACCAGCACACACACACAAGAACAGACACAAACGGATGGAGGAGACTTGAAAGGGAGAGAGACAAGAGACTGAGAGTGATATCTTCAAGTGTACGGGTCTCGTCTCTCTCATCTCTCTCTCTCCCTACCTCCGTCTCTCTCTCTCTCTATCTCTCCATCTCTCGTCTCTCTCTCTCTCTCTCTCTCTCTCACTCCCCCTCCCCTCTCTCCCTCCCTCTCTCTCTCTTCCCCTCCCCATCCCCCCTCCCCCCCGGCCCCTCGCCAATCACCCCCTCCCCTCCCCCCCCTCCCTTGCAACCCCCACCCGCTGGTCACCTCCTTCACCCCCCCAATGTCCTCCCCCCATTTCAGAATTCCCCATTCCCCCTCGTGTCCTTGCCCCCGTCCCCTCCTCGACTCCCTCCCCACTCCCTTCCATGTCTCCCCTTTCCCTTTCTCTTCTCCCCCTCCCCCTCCTCATCTCTCTCTCCCCCCTCATCCCACTTCCTCTCCTCCTCCCACTCCTCCTCCTCCACCCTCCCTCTCGTCCCCTGCTCTCCTCCCGTCTCCTCTCCCTCCCTCTCCTCTCCTCCTTCTCTCTCCCCCCGTCTGCCACATTCCCCCCCCCCCCCACGTGTCCCCCTGAGAGTTGAGTCCATTACACATAACCCAGCATACCCTTGCTTTACAACCCCCCCTGATTATAGCAAACCCAACCCATCCGTGAAGCTTATGGCCCCCCGCAGTAGTAACATTTCACACAGAAGAGTAGAGATAGAGAGACAGATATAGTACCAGATTTAGAGAGAGAGAGAGGAGAGCTTCCCCCCCAGAGAGAGAGCGAGGAAGAGAGAGACAACCCCCCCGAGTGTGTTGAGATAAAGAAAATAGAGGGTGAGAGTCATAGATAGTTAGCGAAACAGAGAGGGCACCCATTCACACACACACTCCACACAAACACACCACCCACACACAACTACACCACACACACACACAAACCCCCCCAATGGGACACCCACACACACTCTCTCTCTCTCCCCCACCTCTCCCTCTGTCTCTCTCTCACTCTTTTTCTCTCTTCTCTCCCTCTCTCTCACCACACACACAAACACATACACACAAACACACTGAGAAAGAGAGACAAGAGACTGATTAGTGGATAGTCCCCCCAAGTTACAGTCTCCCTCTCTCTCCTCTCTCTCCGTCCTCTCTCACCACACCCCCACCACCTTCTGCCCTCCGTCTTCCCCCCCCCCGGCAATCTCAGGTCTCCTCCCCCCTCCTCCTCAGTCTCCGCTCTCTCCCGTCCCCCTTCTCGTCCTCCCCCTCCATTCTCGTCTCTCTCTCACTCCCCCCCCCTCCGTTATTTTGTTTCTTAATTCTCTCTCTCTCCCTTGCCCACCCCCTTGCCTCCTGTCTCTAGAAGCAAATTACTTGCCCTTCCCCTTCATGATGACCCTCCCCTCTCTCTTCCTCTGTCTCTCTCTCTCTCTCTCTCTCGTCTCCTTCTTCGAATCCTTCAGCCTTTCTCTCTCTCTCCGGTCTTTCTCCTCGTCTTCTAAATCTCCCCCTCTCGTCTCCTCCGGTCTCATCTCCTCTCCTCTCCCTCTCCACCCTGATCTCTCGTCATCTCTCCCTCTCTTCTATCTCCCCCTCCCCGTCTCTCTCTCTTTCTCACCTATCTCTGGTTTAAACGGTCTTTTTTATTGTCTCTCCTACATAAAGAACATGAATAGACCCAACTAAACTGCCCCCCCACCCCCCCCCCCCTCCTCTTCTTATGGCGTGCTCCCCCCCCCCCCCCCCCCCCCTGTGGCATATCTCTCTAGAGAATAGACCCCCCCCCCCTCCCCTATATGCTTCAATCAAATCAACCCCCTCCCCACCGGGTGTCAAGATCTCCTCTCTCTCTCCACTCTCTCTCTCTCTCTCTCTGAAAGTTATTTGTTCCATTGAATTCAAAATTGATTCCTCTCAAGTGCTTGCTGTGTGTCTTTAGAAGCAATTTACTTCCCCTGATGATCTCAAAAACGTCTACGCTAATTGCCTTACAATCTCGCCTTACAATTAAATTTTCAGAGTCTCATCTCTCTCTCTCTCTCTGTCTGTCTCAACATCACCATCTCTCATCCCTCGGCATATCTCTCTCTATCTCGCTCCTCCTCTCTCAGTGCGCTCTCTCCCCTCTCATGGTTTAAAGTATCCTCTCTACATTACAAACATACAGAGCAACTCATTCTGAAGCCAGAACGCTAGGCTTATGGCGGGCTCAGTATAAGTAAAAGGTCATATCAGAGGGTATAGACACGGACATTGTTGCTTAAATCGCTAAACAAAAGACACAAGATGGGGTTTCAAGGTACATATCGATGGTAGGGGGAGATCGTCATAGTATGAAAGGGCAACAAGTGTCTCAAATCAAAATTGATTCTCTCAAAGCAGAAAGCGATTGGAAATCTAGTTGATGATCTCATAAAAATACGCTAATGCATTACTCTCGCTCTCTCTCTCTCTTCTCGTCTCTCTCTCTCTCAACTCTCTCCTCTCTTCTCTATATCTCGTCTCTCCTTCTCTCTCTCTCCATCTCTCTCTCATCTGGTCTCTCTCTCTCTCTATACTCTCTCTTTCTCTCTCTCTCTCCTCTCTCTCTCTATCTCTCTCTCTCTCTCTTTCGTACTCTATCTCTACTCTATTTAGATCTCTTTCTCTCTCCTCTCTCTCTCTATTTTCTGCTCTCTCTCTTGTCTCTCTCTCCACTCTCTGCTCTCTCTCTCTCTCTCTCTCTCTCTCTCTCCTCTCTCTCTCTCCTCTCACTTTCTCTCTCTCTCTCTCTCTCCCTCTCTCTCTCTCTTCTCTCTCTCTCTCTCCTCTCTCTCCTCTCTCTCCTCTACTCTCTCACTCTCTCCTCTCTGCTCTCTCTCTCTCTCTCGTCTCTCTCCTTCTCTCTTCCTCTCTCTCTCTCTCTCTCTCTCTCTCTCTCTCTGCTCTCTATCTCTCTCTCTCTGTCTTCTCGTCTCTCTCTCTCTCTCTCTCTGTCTGTGTGTGTGTGTTCGTGTTTGGCATGTATGCATTCTTTTGTGCAACGCACGCGCAGGGCTGCGCGCGTGTGTGTGTGTTGGTGAGAGGGAGTGTTTAGAAAGAGAAAATCGCGAAGAGAATGAGAAAAGAGGGGGGGGGGGGGATGGGGGGGGGGGGAGGGGGGGGATGGGTGGCAGACAGACAGTCAGCGGGTCAAATGAATCGATAGGACTGTCCGGAATAAAAACATGTTGAAGCCGTTGACGTGGTCCGTTGGTGGACTAGGTGCCAGGAGGGATGATGTTCATGTCCGTGTATAGTGTGTCTGTCTCCTACATTTGCGAGAATGCCATAGCGACCTTGAGAGAGAGAGAGAGAGAGAGAGAGCGAGAGAGAGATAGAGAGAGAGAGAGAGAGAGAGAGAGAGAGAGGGAGAGAGAGAGAGAGACCGAGACAAGACCCGAGAGAGGGAGAGAACGGGGATGGCGATCTACAGAGAGAGAGAGAGAGAGAGAGATGAGAGGTGAGTAGAGAGAGAGAAGAGACGGGGAGAGCCTGAGGCGAGAGAGAGGAGGACCGAGAGGAAGAGAGGACCAGAGAGAGAGAGAGAGAGGAGAAGAGAGTGAGAGAGATGAGAGAGTATGACGGCAGCGCGGTCGTTAGCGAGAGAGAGGGGAGAGAGAGAGAGAGAGAGAGAGATCGACAGAGAGAGAGAGAAGAGCAGATGGAGGAGAGAGACCCGCGAGATCGGGACAGTAAATGAGAAGAGAGAGACGAGAGAGAGA
>JAGGCT020004096.1:343032-345532 GCA_017654935.2 Phymorhynchus buccinoides | reverse complement strand
ATACGCTTTCAGAGGTAATCTGTGCTCATTCATGCGACCTAATCTAAGCCAATATCTAATACATTTTACTAAAGAATTCAAATAAATAGGAAATCTGCCAAGTTCGCCATACACAAGGTCATTGGGTGTACGTCTATCAACATTTAAGAACTTTTTCATTGCAAATAAATGCACCTTTTCAATTTCACGCCCATAGACAAACCCCCAAATTTCAGCTCCATATTGGACTATTGGTTGAACTTGTGCATCAAATAACTTAAAGAACAATTTAACAGAATTATTATCAAATTTATACAGTACTTTTAATATGTTCCAAACAGCTCTTTTTCCTTTACAAACAAGTTCCTGACAAGCAAAAGTAAAACTAAGTTTTGTTGAAAACTGCAAACCAAAATATTTATAAGCGTTAATAACAGAAATTTCAGACTTTCCATAAAACCACATTTCCCGCCTGGCTAGATACCCACCTTTTCGAAATACTATGATATTTGTCTTGCTCATGTTTACTTTTAATTCTAATCTGTTTGCAGCCTTATATAAGTTATTTAACTGTGTTTGTAAGCCAATTATCGTTTCTGATAATAGCACAATGTCATCAGCAAATAATAAAATAAATATTTCTATTAAATCAAAACTTATACCATGTTTACCATTTTGAATAATTTCCAAGGCCAATTCATTGATAAATAAAGAAAAAAGTACTGGGCTACAAACGTCCCCCTGTTTAACCCCCCGTTGTGCAGTTAATATAATCACTAAATTTGGCCCCACATCTTATTTTAGCTTTAACATCTTCATACATACTCTTCAAACACTTACAGTGTATACAACTTACCTTTAATACCATTTTTAAACAAAACAGGCCATAATAGTTTTCTAGTTTTTAGATATCGAATCAAAAGCCTTTTCGAAATCAACGAATGCGGCATATAATTTACGGTTTGAAACGAGATTGTTTTTGAACTGCTGCCATTAAAGTGAAAAGATGATCAACTGTACTGTAGTCTTTCTTAAAGCCAGCTTGATACTCCCCTGTCATATTCTTTAATTCTATCCATTCTGACAATCGTTTGTTAATTATTGAACCATACAATTTACTAGCAATATTACACAGTGAAATCCCTCTATAGTTGTTTGGATTATTTATGTTACCTTTTTTGAAGAGAGGGAGAATGACAGACTCTGTCCAACCTTCTGGATAAACACCATTATCAAATAAGACATTAAACAAATTTACAAGAAAATCAATAGCATGATCATCAAAAGATTAAAAAAATTCACCGATCAAACCATCAAGTCCAGCAGCTTTTCCACTTTTTAATTTTTAATTGCTATTTCTACATCTTCTCTAGTAATAGGTCTATCCAGGAATGCAGTTGAATCGTCCTCTAGCTGAGTAATTACCTCATGATCTTGCTGTGCTTCACTTTCCTGATCATCAATTTCTGTAATCGTGTTATTTCCCAATACCATTTCCAAAATGGCAAAACCATTCATCCATCGTAATATTATTCTTATTATGCTCTCTTTTCCTAAACATAGCACGAACATTATTCCAAAGGTCCTGTTGTTTATCTACTGATGCAACAATATTATTAAACAAAAAATCATTATGTTCCTTTTGCTTTCTCTCTAACACATTCTTGTATTCCCTACGTGTCTTACAATAATCTATTCTATCCAACTTGTCTAGTGTTCTGTTAAAAACCCTCAACAATCTTATCACATTACTTCTAGCTAATCTACATTCAATGTCAAACCATATATCTCGTCGGTCTAGGGGCATTTATACATACCTGCTGTTTCATACTTACTGCTGCTTCTTTAACGGCATTATTAAACATTTTGATTGCGTCATTCACATTCACATCTATGAACTGCTTCGCTTGTTGTATAAGTAAATGTACTGCATCAGAATTCATGTTATCAACAAAAGTAGCTGCAGCATCATTTTTCCAAACAAGATTTTTCAATATAGCTCTTTTCTTACTTGTTTTGCAACTTTTACATTTTCCATATGTAATTGTAATGGCATGTGATCTGAATGTATTTTTTCTGTGATATAAAATTTACAATTAGAACACATTAGTTCAAACAAATCATAGGATGCAACAAAATAATCATTGACGCTATTGCCAGTGTCACTAATAAATGTAAATTTCCCATTAGTATCATCATTACAAACACCATTTAACATAAACAGACCTAAAGCGTTACACATACTCAATAAACACTTACCATACTGGTTTAAAACAAGAGAGAGTGTCTTGGGACTGCCTTTTAATTTCTATCATGTCAAATTTATCAAACCACGAAAACGATTTAATGTTATCATTGTTAAGTGGATTTATGTTTGCTGTTCTCCCATTTAAATCACCACATAGTAATAAGGACAGCGTTATCATTATTACATATTTCTTCCATTAGAAACATCTTCAATTTGAGGCTAATTTCCGTTGCCCCACATCACATGCAGCGTAATATGGTGAGTTTTCTGGTG